>JBAMBO010001154.1:600000-1054733 GCA_037044535.1 Lordiphosa magnipectinata
GGCACACACTTCTGTTTGTCTTCGGTTGACATGTTTCTGCAGTAGCATGCACCGGGTTGTTTAGATTGTGTTTTTAGATGATTGTGTGTAAGATGAAAAATAAAACGTTCAATACATTGTGCAGTGTACATAGGTGTTTACATTGAATTTGTGGTATATTTCAAATTAAAATCTCTGACTGGAAGTATTGTGGTCTATGTGTATGTAATATAAATTACACATACGTATGAATGTATACATATGTACATAGGTAGGCAAAGAAGAACTACATACAATATCACGCTCTGATTCTTTACGTATTTAAATTGTTTTACATATGTACATACATGTATGTATGTAAGTATGTTAATAACCATTGGGAGTCCGAAAAGGAGAAAATAACAAATCGAAGACATTTATTTTTTGAACCGAACCAAAAACTTGGGTTCGGAACGGGTTCGGGTTCATCTATTTTCGTCCTCGCGGTTCGGTTCAGGGTTTGGTTCACAGTAAAAAATAAGCCGGAATTCCGGGTTTGAACCGGTTCGGTTCGAAACCGGTTTGCAGCCCCGGTTTAAATACAACTCAACTTTTGTGATTCGTAAAGTGTTTAAGGAAGTCCTACGGGATCTTTCTGGCATCAAAACAATATTACATAAAGAGCTCAAATTAATCTTGAACATGCTTAAAATGGTCATATTTAAGATGAAATTGAGTTTGAATTTTTAGCTTACTTTCATCTTTATGCGGGTTAAAATAAATCTTTTCTTGTCGGTAAAGCTCGACTATAATATACTCTGTACCCTCCAAAGTTTCTATATATCTGATCAATTTAAGTTAGAAGTCACACAAAGTGGCAAAAGAAGCCATAAAGTGTGTGAAGTGCTGTCCATCGCCGTTTCGCCCAGTGCTAGGTAGGCTAGGTAGTTCCGACTGGCCCTTCGTAGGGGCCATACATAGACCTTACGATCCTTAGTGAGGGCGGGTGGTTTTTCTGGGTACCATTAGAAATCCAAGAGGATCTTTGACGTTTTGGCAAATACCAATAGTTGTTTGGGAGACTTTCTTGCCGCCTCTTCAAGAGAGGTGAGACTTGGGGAGTGCAGATGTCTTAATCTAATCTTAGCGATCGCTGAACAGCTGCAGATGAGGTGTTCCAGAGTTTCCACGACTCCAAGTTCCTTATATTTCCTGCAGGTGTCCGCTGCCTATAAGCAGTCTACAGTCTCTTCTTTATAGCTGTAGCATATAGTGCATGAGTTTTTTGTCTCTTGTCTTGCACATAATTTTCATCTATTTGCAAAACTGTGGGAGATATGATGTTCTTTTCAAATTTCGGGGGTGGAAAAAATTTAAAATAAACTTCATCTGCCTGCAATTGTAAGAAGTATATGTCCCATACATGTCAATCCTCTATCTCTTACCATCTCTGAGATCTTTTCGTTTATACGGACAGACAGACATCGGCTATTGATGCTGATCAGGAGTATTGTGTATAAACTTTAAACGGTTGCAGATGATTCCTTCTGGCTGTTACATACTCTAGCACAAATTAATATACTCTATGTAACAGAGTATAAAAAAGAATTACTCTAAATTACCCAGTTTTTAATACCGCTTGGCATAGATTCGATTCGTTTCATTTCGGTTCATTGATCCTAAAATATAGATGTTAAAAATGAAATTTCATTTTAAGCCCGCGAACGTTTGTTAAAGTATTTTAAGACTGAAATGCTTAAGTAAATATTAGTATATTTTTTGGTTCAGGTTCGGGCAATAAGCTGATTCGATTTGAGTTCGATTTGGTTTCAACTTTTCAAAAATCCTGGAGACTTCGACTCCGGAGCGGTTTGACTGCGAATCTGTAAGCTTTCTATATAATGAACATTTTGTGGTTTACCTTGAGCACTTGAATCAAATCTAAACGGGTCATATATGGATAATGGTTGATTCACTGAACATGTTTATTATTTCTTAATCAAATTGTTATCGATAAACCAATCTTGGTTATTTCATTTCACTAAAACAATTGCAATTTTTTTAGTGTTTCCCAAATATTTGTAGTGAAAATAGATTTTGAATGAAATGAGTTTTCCTTGCTCTTCAAATTGTTTCATATTAATACATGTATTTAGATATTTAGTAATCTAGTAGTTCCAAGCTAGACAAACATTTAAGGTAGCTCACACACTCACACATTGAGGTTATGTTATTGTATGGTACATATTTACACATAGGACTCGAATTGGATAATAAAACATTACGGCATAGGGAAGTGAGGCTTTTGTGCTTGATTGTAGTAGACTATTTAGAAGAGAATTATGTTGGGGGGGTGGGTGAGAAAGGAAGGAAGGATGTGGTGGTAGGCAAGGGAAGATCGAACCCCACAGAAACTTACCCATTACCCTAGGCGGGCATGTCTCATGATCTGGACCTGCAGTCATTTGAATATAAATTTGATTTTAAAACAATTTGCACAGAAATCTCCTTCTCTCTAGAAGAAGCAGCGCCGTTACAAAATACATAGTATAGTTAAAAGTGGCCGCCATAGTATATATGTAGCTTAGGTTAGTCACAAGAGAGAGAGAGAGACATACATAGATATAGAATATGCATAAAGAGTTACAGATTATACAGTATAGGTAAATATGTAGTCTAATACCTAAGTTGTATGATTTTTAGTCACAAGAGACAGACAGAGCTAGAACTCTAAAAACTGCAACTGCTTTGAAATAAATTCAGAATTCCACCAATAAATATATGGCACTAGATATGATAGATTCGATAGATGATAACTGAGCATGGACAACTTACAGAACAGCACGGCCACAAAGTCCGTGTCCTCGATGATCTTCTGCAATATCTTGGCATTGACCTCCTCAATGCGGTCGGGCAGGTCCATGGCCTCGAGTGATGTTAGAAAATCGAGTACGCCCTCCTCATCCATAAGATCGCCATCATAGATGATGGGCTCCTTTTCCCTGTGTGGTTACATAGTTGGGTTGAGCAGAGCGTTGGAATATTCTTGATGTTGTTACGTTACCTAAAGTACGTGAGGGCTGGGAAGTTCTTGATGCCATATTGTTTAGCTAGTCGTTTGTCGTTGATTTTCACAAAGTCCACACCAAACGAGTCGGTGTCATCGTCGATTTTTTCGAGTTCCGCCAAAACCTTATCACAGGTCACACAGCTGCGCGCATCTGCAACAGAAAAGGGGAAGACAAGGGGAAGACACATTTATAAAGATACCAACATCAATTGACAAGCAGCAACTGCTGTCGTGGATGACGCCAGGCAAATCTGCTGGCGATTATTCATGGGTCTATACTATGTGGCAGCCAAATGCAGGATGCATCATCGCCCAGAGAATCAGAATGAAATGAAATCAGAATGTGCCAACAAAAATTTGGGTAAATTAATTCATAAAAATTTGTAGCAGCCACTATTAAGGGAAATGTGAATTGCAAAATGGTTTTGGGTGGTTGAACGCCAAAACAAAAGCCAAATTAAACAGTTGGCCAATATATATATATATAGTACAAGGAAAAGGCAAATAGAAACACATAGAAAGTAAATGTATATACATGTATATCTACTCCCACCCACCTTCTACTCAAGAGCAGCATCTGCTCTAGAGTCTTTCAATTATGGCCCTAAATCTCTGTACGAATTACAGGATGCTCAATCTGCTCGCAAAGCTTTGCCATATCTCTAATCACAATAATAAACACTAAAAACCATTTCATTTGCATTTATTTGAATTTATTTACACAAATTCTCTTTGCCTATTCGAGATTTTATTGCCAAGAAAATTCGATTTCAATGAGCTGCCATTTGCGTAGATATATCCAAGATCTTTTGTTTGTTTGTCCAAGTCATTGAGTTGGAATCATTTCTATTTTATTTTTTTTTTTTTTTTGGTTATTCATTGTCAACAATTATTTTTGGATTTACCGTTCAATGCTATATGAAATATATACTCTATAAATATATAATTTCTTTATGCTTTCGAGGTGGCAATTTAATGAAATCTACAAAGAAGTTAATAAATTGTGTAAGAGGCAGAATTTGCTTAGAATTTTATCAGAAATATTTGCATTTGGTTTTAAAGGAAATCTTATTCAAACATCTTGTTTTCAATTTGAGTACAAAGTAGCAAACCTTTTTGATTTCAGAGAAGCTTGGGTTGGGTAGTTTGCACTAGTTCATGGTATCTAGAAAACGCTAAATCACAGATTTAAAATATTTAGTACAGAAAATTCCATGAATAGATATTGAAAGAGTTAGCAACTTCAATTTGGGTGCCCTTCATTTCAAAGCAAAAACTAGATCTTGATAGATGACGTGCTTACTATTAGTAATACAGAAAACTGAACAAAATCCGATCGAAAAATTGATTTTTTTTCAATTGTCGAAATCTAAGGAAGAAAGCCGGTCAAGCCCGATTATAATATACTCTGCACCCCCCAAAGTTTGTATATATCTGATCAATTTAAGTAAGAATCCACAACTGAAAAAAGTCGAGATAGATGTTTGTAACGCTTAAAAGGAAGTATCTCCGACCACATTAAATATATATATTCTTGATCAGCATGACGAGCTGAGTTGATATAGCCATGTCCGCCTGTCCGTCCGTCTGTCCATCTGTTTCTGTGCTATCTCCGTCAGCTTTAAAGCTATCTTAACCAAACTTTGCATCAAGCCTTTTGGTACAAATACGCTGCACATTTGTCGGAACCGGCAGGATCGGATGACTATAGCATATAGCTGCCATAAAAACTATCCGTCGAAAAAGTAGTTTTAGTGAGAAAATCTTTTTTGTCTTTAACGTAAACGTCCTCAAACCTCGTATTCATAAGTTTTCTATGCTTTCACATAATTCCACCAAGTTTGATGAAAATCGGTCAGCTATATAGTATAGCTGCCATACAAAGTATAGATCTAAGCAAAAGTCTTAGTAGGAAAAACTTTTTTGTTTTCAATGTTATCGCTCCCAAACTTGTTACTGATCAATATTATATGCTACCACACAATGCTGTCAATTTTGATCCAAATCGGATGACTATAGCATATAGCTGCCATAGGAACGATCGGTCGAAAAAGTAGTTCTAGTGGGAAAAACTTTTTGGTTTTCAATTTTAGCGTCTTTATACTTTCCAGTTATGAATATTTGCAGTTTTCACACAATTTTGAGGAGTTTGGTCGAAATCGGATGAATGTATCGTATAGCTGCCATATAACAAACTGACAAGCAAATGGTCAAAGTAGTGGCGCCATCTGTTGCTGAGTTTGGAAAATAGCTCAGCTAAGAATGTTCGACGAAAATCATTTAAAACCTTAATTTATATAAATTATACAAACTACTAGGGTATATAAACTTCGGTCGAGTCGAAGTTAGCTTTCCTCTATTTTGAATCTTTTTTAATCTCTCTTCAATCTCCACTTACAGAATATTCCACCCAATTCAAGCTTTCATGGATTGACCCAAGTCTTTCGAACTGGTATCCTTCCAAATGTGCTTACTTCAATCCCCTTCGAGATCAGAAGTTCAGAATTTGGAGAGCGAGAGCGAGTAGCATTTATGACATGAAGCAACAGACGATGGCGATGGTGGTGTGCGTTGAGATGCCATTCCATTCGTGTTCAGTGCGCATGGGTTCGTGGGTTCGAATCCCAGTTGAGCCCTAAAAGTTTTATTTTTCTTTCCTTTCTTTGTTTTTCAGAAACCATAAATAAACCAAAACTGGTGACGTCTCTTTGAAGTGTATAACGATGTCCCATGGAATATGAAGGAGGAAAGGAAGAAGAGAGGTATCTTTCCTGGGATGAAATCAATATTACATATTGAGCTTTAAAAATAGTATGAAACATGCTTAAAATAATCCTACTTTGGGACTAAATTGCGTTCGAATTTTTCGCTTAATTCAATCTTTCCTTTATGATTTTTAGCATTTTTTAGGGTTAAGATTATCCGGGACTACGTTATTTTCATTACCAATTGGGATTGATTTGATACCGTATGGTTTGTTTTTTTTTTGTGTATGTTTCTTTGGTACACTGTATAAAAATATCCTAAAATAAATCGTAAGTGTTTTCTCAGTTAGCACAATGTTAAGGAACAGGAATGGGTACACCCCTCATATTTCCAAATCCAAAATTCTATACAATAAGTTTGATCAGAGAAAACCGGTGTAGAAAAGTAGCAGAATTTTGAATATTCACTTGTCTAACATTAATGAGCGCAGAAAATCAATATATTTCAAAAATGCATAAAAGATCTATAAAAATAAAATTATACGATCTGCTTGGGTAAACAACTTAGTTTTTCTAGTTTTCCTTCATTAGCAAAGCGTTTAATATATAATATGATCTGATGCTTGTGACGTATAGAAGGAAGCATCTTTGACCCAAAAAGTATATATATATGTATTTTGAGTTGATATCGCCTTGTCCAACCTTGGCACATGGCGTCTTATACATAGAAAACTAAATTGTTCTAGTGAAAATACTTTTTACTTTTAATGACAGCGCCTACACACAGTGTATTAGCCTTCCATTTAGTCAATTAACTTTGTTAAAAGCGAAATGGAAATTATTATAAAAAAATATTCACAAAATATCTAAACCGAGAGCGCAAGTTAAAGTCGTCTCTAACCGACTTCGATATTCCCGTTACTCATGGGAAAAAATGTTTAATATACTTTCAGTGTTCCTGAGGGGGGAAAGCCGAAAAGTATAATCTATTTTTATTCGATCTTTATGAAAATTTAAGGGTTTCTTAAGCTGCCTTTACACTTGTCATACATCTCTGAAGAGACTCTCTGACGATAGTGTAATAGCAAAGCAAATAACTCTAAATATTTGGAAAATTTAAGCTTTTTTGATGCACTTTGAATAAGAGTTTCGCTTTAAAGAATTTGGACAACCGTCTATTTAGGGATATATGATAAGTGTAAAGGCAGCTTTAGCCTTTGACTAAACTAGGAAGGGACAAAAAAAAGCTGAGTTAATGGAATTTAACCAAATACGCGGACGAAACTGTCAACCGACGGAAGGCGCAGCTTGGTCATGTAGGCATCATTGCAATTCCATTACATTTTAAATTTTAGTAATACTTAATATGTTTACAGCTTTTACTGCACAAAACAGATCCCATAAGAGTGCCATATGGAATGCTTCGGAGATTTGACCTAAAAATGATATTTTTCATATCATTTACTACTCCGATATGAAAATATCGCCCAAAATATGAAAATATATCAAATTAGATATGTTACGAAATGTTCCAATCGATTTTGAGTTTAACGATATCATAGTTACATCTTTTAGTATAATTACTTGAAACTATTCTAATTTCAATTGGTAAGTAAATGATATTAATTTGGATGCCGAAAGGTATCTATTTTCAATCGCCCGCTCACAAATCGATTAGTGTGCCAATAAAATACTCTGCATGAGTTTATTTGAAAAGTTTCATATCGATTATACAGTGTTAATATCAAGCTATAGAATTAATTCTCTAATTTTAATTGCTCTAAACTAGGTCTAGTAGATTAAATTCAGTAAAACCTAAATTGACTTCACAAATGATCTTGTGAATTTTGTCAGTGCGACCAGATGTATCATTTTCGGTCGCGGAGTAGAGTCTAATCTACTTGATAATCATCAAAGAAAGAGAACACAATTTCCCACCATAAAACGCAAGGGTATAAGGAAGATCAATCCTGACCGATAAGAATCTCTCAACGCAGTACGTATGACGTGAAGGTCCATGAATAAGAATGTAGCAAAGAAAGGGTACCACTTTTAGGTTGTAAAGAGTTTAGACTTTTCGACTTCTCTAATCTGCTGACGGAGTTTATAGAGCTACAGTGCCCAAATGCCAATGAGATCGGTGCACAATGCTTCGTAAAGATCTAATGCTACTCGCATACGCCATTGATATTGACGAACGGGCGGTAAGCAGGGCGTCGTCAGATGATTAAAAAGCAGTCTAAATTGATGGGCTCAGCGGTAAACGAGGACAAGACGAAGTGCCCAGTATCCATGCACAAAAAGTCTGCGCGTCTTGTACAATCTGTTACAATGGGAGAGTGCAATTTGAGCTTGAAGAAGGATTTTGTCTGTCTCGGAACAATGATAGCCAGCGACAACAACATCAGCCTGAACATACGCAGAAGAATTACTCATTGCAAACCAAAGCTACTACGGACTCAGTAGGGAGTTCAAGCAGAGCCGTCTTTCAAGTCTACAAGCCGCTCACCATTATAGTCCTGCAATACGGCGCAGACAGCATGGACATCAACAGCAGCGAATGAGGCGGCGACTGGCGTCTTTATGGACCTTATGAATTTACGAACCTTTAAAAGTTGGCGATGGATTTCGCACTCGAATGAAACGCAAACTGGTACGAGCTGTATGGGGACAACAGTCTGGTCAAGCGCATGAAACAATCAGCGGCTGCACTAGACAGTACAGGTCACACGTACGGATGAAGAAGTTGCCAGTAAAGACGACTGTATCAAAATGAAGCCTAATGACTTTGGAGGAAGAGGCATGAGGGGACGACCACCACTAAGATGGGATGATCAGGTGCGGAAAGTTATTGCCAATCTTGGTGTGAACAACTGGTGCCCGATCGCTCGAAGCAGAAGCGACTGGAGGGTATTTGTATTTATAGCAGCGGTTGTGATACAAATACCGGGCCAAAATAGAAGAAGAAACAGTAATAGCCAGCGACGACAACTTCCGTTTTAGAAGTTAGAAGTAGAATTTGTCCTACCTACCGAAGCTACTACAAGCTCAGCAAGGAGTTCTCGAATAACCCATTGGTATAGAATAGTGGAAAAAAACCAGCAGTGGAAGAGGCGGAAATCGGCCCCACAGCAACCTTCAAAGTTGCCACATAACTTTCTCTCTGCGCTTTGCTGGAAACATTCTGCCACTTGTTTGGATGAAGAAGGTTATTGGGCAGGGGAAGACCAGCTACTACTAGTAATATTGTAGTTGTGTAAATCATACGACATAAGTGCAGTGTTAGCCTTTGTCAGGGTTTTTATCATAGAATGGGCGTGCGAATCGCCGGCAGGTAGCTAGGGTTGACCCATAATTTGCCTGGAGATCCTTTGCACTGAGCTGAGTCGCTATCAATGTGATGGGTACCCAAAAGAATAGATCTTTTTCCTCATAAATGTATTTACTTAACAGAATGTGTACCTTTGCTTCAGAGTACAAAATAATAACGTATTGACCTGGAGCCTGCTAAAAGTTCAATGAACTAAATAATAATAAGGCATTTCAACAGATGTATTCAAAATGGTATATCTTTGCTTAAAAAAAATCGTAAAATTTTTTGATGTTAGTTTTTTTAAAGCTAAGAAATGATACTATACAATAATTGCAATACTATTTAGTCTTTACGTTGTTGCTAAACCACCTTGACACCTTCACAAATATGAAGACCTCATATTGGTTTTCGTTTTGGGGCAATGCCGTGCTGAGCAGAAAAATCCGGCATGCGACCATTTCCATCCTCTAAATTAGCTTTTTGGCTATTTTCAAAGAATTGGGGAAAACCAAGAAAAACCTCGAAGACGGATCATACTGTATTACGACAATGCAAGTTTTATGCATTGAAATATAGGATTGATGAGTCATTGTCCTTACAGTCCTCATATGACACACAATGGTTTCCCTTTTAAGCATTTTTACCCACTTCTGAGTTGGAAAAGTGCTTCGAAAGATGGCTTTAGGTTAGGTTAGAATGCGATGGCTGAGAGCGACAAGTCGCTCTCCCATATGCCATATTGATTCCCTATTACCCTTTTTAAAACTGAGGGGGGTCCTCGTTACTGAACTATTGTGTGGACAGAATGAATTTGAATGAATGAATTCGATGGTGGTACCTATTCATGCCAGTTTGTTCGCAGACTCATTTCCTTCTATGTTGCGATGTCCAGGCACCCACCCATATAAGGTGTATACTGAAATGTCGTGCTATCTCATTCAGAGATAAGCGAAATTCCGTAAGTGTTTTAGCATTGTTGGTATGTGAATCAAGTGCTTTAAGATGGCTTTAAGCCTATAAACATGTAGAGTTGGGGTTATCTAGCTCTCACATGGCTCTAATAGTAGAACTTATACACGAATTACTAATATCTTCATTGAAAATAAGTGGATATAAATGAAGTGTGTGTTTGTAATCCAGTTTACATTCAATTTCACCTTGATTTCGGTAACTGAATGTGACAATACCATTTAGAGCTTGTCTATATCTCAATTCTAGTTTAAAAACGCTGCGTAATTGACTAGTCAAAGTAACTAAAAATTTACCAAAATTCTTTAAATTTCCTTAATACATATATTTTGCCTCCTAGAAAAAACAAAAAGCTTTACTATTTAAAAGAAATTTCTCAGCCAACCGAAAAAAAACTGTCTACCAAAAATACCCGCAAATTAATGAAAAAGGTCATTCGAAAACAAAAAATCTTTTGCCAGCTGGAAGAAAGTTCTTACTAGTCTCTCTCTCTCTGTCTCTCTCTCTCTCTCTTTCGCGCCCGCCCTTTCCCCCCCACCCATCAGTTTATAGTTTGGTTTTCGGTTCGTCATTTAATTTTCGTGCCAAGAGATTGCGCCAATTTAGAGACCCCCAAGACAACGGCAATTTCTCACCGAGCGTTTTTTTCCTTCTACTCATAAACAGCACAGAAAATAGCCGCAAAAAGAAAACCCAATGAAAATCTCAGACATTTGGTACAACGAATTTTTCACATATTTTCACTTGTATGTGAATTTTTAGAATTTTCACTAGCGAAAATTTATATAATATGTTGCGACGGCTGCGCTGTTACTATTTCGATGCTTTGCCCGGACCCGAGCGACATTAACATTACTTACACCAGAAGACGGCAACGTAATCCTTGTCGGCCAGCAGCTTCTCCAACTGCTTGGCATTGACCTCCTCGATGACGGCCTCCGGCTCGAGCGGTGCGGCCGCTGGCTGGGATCCGGATCCCTTCTTGTTGTTGTTGTTGTTGCCAGCGCTATTCACATATCCGGGAAAACTGAGTGCCAGCAGCGTACACACGAGCAGTGTCAGTGTTTTTAATCGAGTGAAAGTCATCTTTCTACTTGGGGGAGGAGGTGGTGGTGGTGGTGGTGGTGGTGGTGGTGGTGGGGCAAGTGGCTAAGCGAATCGACTCGTTACTCTTTGGGCTCAAACATGCGTGTGGCTGTATCTTGCTGCCCGTGTCGTTTAATCGTCGGTTATGGGCTAATTTCGTTATTAAGAATACAAATTTTTTGTTGCACTATTTTTAGTTATTTGCTTTTTTCTTTCGCTATTTTATTTTTATGTATAACAAATTTTTGGTACACTGATACATATATAGATGGATATGTATATACAGGCAACAATATATATATATATATGTAGATATATGCGAGAGCAACTAGATTATATATGCAAATATATATGCGTGTGTGAGTGCATATATATGTTGCTTTTAATTGAACGTTTTCCGCGGACTGTACTCTATTTTTTTTTTAGATTTTTAGATTTTTGTTCCACTCCGTGCAGAGGTCCGCTCGCAACTGACTGAAAGTTTTTTTGTCTGGTGAAAATTCGTGGCCACTCGAAGCTTTAGGGATCTTCTGTGAGTGTGTGTGTGTGTGTGTGTGTGTGTCGGCGAAGGCTTTCGGTGGGAGGAAGCTTTTGTGGTGAAAAAAGAAACGGCGAGCGAATTCTTCTTGTCATTTCCGTTTTGTGGGGCCAATTCTTTGTTTATGCATTTCTGAGAAGTGGTCGTACGAAAGGGGTCATAAAAACAAAACACGCAAATTGGTTTACAAAAAGGTGCAAGCAACTGAGACAAAATAATACATAACTTGCCTTAAGGCAACAAATTTAATGTTCTACATCATTTTCGGACTAAGTTTACACCAAGTTTGTGATACATTTATCTGGATTTGCTTTAGTATATGCCTATTTTTAACTACTTTCGCACAGCCATTTCCGCTTCCGTTTTAGCTAACCGTTACGTCTAGCCGATCACATCTATCGCTGCTACCGACTACAAAAAACCTATCGATTATCGCACGCGTAGATATCAAGTAGCTAACATGTAGAATTAAAATTGCATTGGCATTTTAGACTTTGTGGTAACTGGTCACACTGTCGCCCCCCTTTATATCAGTTTAATAAAATTTATTTGTAGGGGGAAACAGACGTACATTTCGGCTTAAATGCAAATACAATTCGCTCTTTTAGCAGCGTTGTAGTGCATTCAAAATTTACAGTTAACAACGCTTCTATTTGCGGGCCCACACAAATTGAAGAGCAGAGGAACGCTCACTCTCGCTGGTGTACCAAAAAAAAAAACAAAAATCGATTTATCTGTCAGGTAATAAAACAAACCACACCAGTCCATGAATTAAAAACACTTGACCATGGATTTTACTTCCTCGTAATGATAGATGTATAAAGAAATTGATTTACCTTGAACCCCTGCCATGGCAGAGAAAATCCCGACAATTTGACGCCCACACTGGCGCATACATACACATGTGTGTACGTGTATGTAAACATTCCCACCCACCAACAGCTGATATTGTTGGTTTCTACATTATGCTTCAAGGCAACCGAAACATACAAAACAAATTCCGAATTCCATTGCGCAGTTTTGATGGGCTGTTTTGAGGCTTTTCTTGAGCTCTTTATCGCTTGTGTTTTGTATCAATGCGAAGGTGAAAGTCATCAGCTGATATCGCTCAACGGTACCTTACAGCTGCCCCTTTTTTTTCTAGCTAAACCAGTTTGACTGCCACAGCTGTTGTTTGGAATATAATCGTGACAATTAATCGGAAAAACCCCAAATGCAACAACTGGGAACTTATGCGGAAAGTTCATTTAAGTAAGCGAGGCAAGTGTAGCCGCCACCCAGTTGTATCCAGACTGTGGTGGTGCTTGTAGTGTCAAGACGCGTGTGATATTTATTAATTCTGCCCTTGCAGAAGGTGTAATCTAAAATAGATCAATTATTTTGATCAATTCTTTATCGTTATCTGTACCCCTGCCCTCGTATCAATGAATCACAATCCGATAAAAACAACTCTATAATTGTGTCTTCGTTTAAAATAATACATTTTATCTAACAACCTCACTATTTTTATACACTTGAAAAGGAATCTTCTCCGACCACAAAAAGTATATACATACCATATATTCTTGATCAGCATGACGAGCTGAGTCGATTGAGCTTTGTCCGTCCGTCCGTCTGTCTGTTTCTACGCGAACTAGTCCCTCAGTTTTGATGCTATCGATCTGAAATTATGCACAGTCTTCTTTTAGCTAATATATCGGAATCGCCCGGAACGGATGACTACTTCTTGTAGCTGTCATAGAGACGATCGTTCGAAAAATGGGTTTTAGTGATAAAAACTTGTTTTTTTTCAATGTTAGCGTTCATTAACTGGGTCATTATTAAAATTATATGATTTCAAACTGATCTGCAAAGTTTGGTCGAAATCGCTAACCGTTGGAGTGAAATTTTTCAAGTGTATTGAAACATCGGCAACGACGAAGTTAGCTTTACTTTCGGGTTTTCAAACCCGTACAAAACCGAATTTTTCGAACCGAAACCTTCTAAATAACCTCCCGAAACGAACTCCGCTGTTGGGAGAAAGGTTTGGTTCGAAATATGATTTATTCCATATGCTCTACAAATCCCTTTCGTTCCAAAAACGACCCAAATCGTATGGGAGTTGGCTCATATTTTGGTCGGAAGTGATTTGTACTACAAACTTTGTATAATTTTGTATATTTTGAAAAAGTAGTTGCATAGTACTGAATCGGTGTAATATACAGTAAAACAGAGTATTATTGAGAATCATTTCTGAATTCGAGTTGAAAAATAAAGCACTATTCTACATTTTAACGAGAGCGTAAGTTAAAGTCGGCTTTAACCGACTTCGATATACCCGTTACTCATGGAAACAAATGTTTAATAGCCTTACTGTATGCCTGAGGTGGGTCAGCCGAAAAGTATGCAACATTTTTTAACTCGTCTCTCTCTCTCTCTCTCTCTCACTAAGATTGCTGCTGAACGCAATGCTTAGGCTATGAGTGGGGTGGGTGGTGGGTGTTAACTGATCGTTTTTTGCTCATAACTTGAGTATCGTTCATCCGATCTTTATCATTCCTTCAGCAAATCGATAAATAATTTTAAGAACTAGATATCTCTAGAAAGTACGAACCATCTATCATCAAAACTGTAGGAGATATGACGTTTTTTCCAAATTGCGGGGGCGTGAGGGGGCGTGGCAAAAATTGAAAATAAACTTGATCTGCGTGCAGACAATAGGAGTCTACATTTCAAATTTGGTTGCTCTAGCTCTTCTAGTCTCTGAGATCTAGGTGTTCATACAGACAGACGGACAGACGGACATGGCTATATCGACTCGGCTGTTGATGCTGATCAAGAATATATATACTTTATATGGTCGGAAATGATTCCTTCTGCCTGTTACATACATTTGCACGACTTTAGTAGACCCTTTTACTCTACGAGTAACGGGTATAAAAACGTGTGAAGAAAAGCCATATTGAATTTGCACCATTGGACTGTTGACGGACATGTCAAATGACTCAAAAAATTGGATGTGTTTTTCTGGCAGCAATTTTTTAACTATCAAACATGATTCATATGGTTCGATAAGAGTTGAAAGCCAACTTTAGACTTTCGAGCCTGCGGACTGAACCTGATAAGCAGCCTTGGTTCAAAAAGAATTCGAAAGAGTCATCTGATTTCTCCCGTAATGTTGATGCTCGTTCTAGATTTAATGTGTTTTACTCAAAGTATTATAAAGACTAACTTAACCATTGCTGGTTTCAATTCTCGCACAATCCTAAGCAGTTTATGCGTTTGTTAACTCTAAACCAGAGATGGGCATGCACACATATCGTCTCACTTTTCACACGCATACAAGCACAATTTGCGTGCGCCGCATTCGTGTTCTATAAATAGCTTTCAATGCTTATAGCGAACGTGTGATTTTGTGCAGTCGGCCGCGGCAGAGGTCCTATGCACACGCAGGCAGCGCGCTGCCTCGTGTGCATTGGAACGTCGCGACGCGCCCATCTCTGCTCTAAACGCAAATCTTCCACTATGCCCTCTTCTCTGCAGTATGGTAATGCGAAAGCAAACACCGATCAGGCCATAGCCGATCTGTTTTGCGTAGTTTTTTACGTCAACCTACTCGTCTTCTCACTACTTGGCGAATCAGCCATACCCTTATCGGTTAAATAGGCTTGTAATCACTGAAAACTCTCTCCTTTGCGATCTTAACTCTGTTAAACCTGTGTATGCACCGAATCCCGATGGAGTATCTGGTTGTGTTCTTAGGTTGCGCAGTACGTTCAAGTGGCCCAAGCGACACCAAGCCAAAGCTTTTTACGCACGAACCCCAGGCAAAATAGCAGCCCACCTCCCGCCCAACCGACCAAGAGGCGCAGCCACTAACTTGTGACACGAAATTGCGAAGGAAGAACATAAAGTTATGTTAACTACGGGCTAAATAAGTTAAAATAGAAATTCTAATAACAGGAAGCGAAGCTTCAGAGTTAATTATTCGGTAGAGTTTATTGTAATCAGCACAGAGGACACGAAACGGTTCATACAAGGCATAGTTAGTATTACATTGATTTAGTGATGGGGGGATAAAATTACGAGTCAGTCTTATAGGAACGTTGACGGTAATTTGACCAACCAACTCAGTTTAGTCGCTTTCACCATTAATTAGTCTATGTATAAAGATTACTCCAAGCATCAAAAGAAGTCTACTAGAGTACGATGGTAAACGGACCTCAGGATTCCAGCCCAGATCACGAAGAGCAAACAATAAAAACTGGCAGGAGTAGGAAAGCCTATTTTTGGCCTGGGTTTGCTCATAGCTTCTCCAAATCCCTATCTACGTTAATAAAACTAAAATTTAGGATTCTTTAAAGTTTGCTTTTATGCCGGATTCTTTATAAAACTGGCGTGTAAGTACTTTTTCAGTAGTTTTGCTCGAAAATTAAATTTTTCTGAGTTCGAAATGGATTTGAAAGGCGATTCTGCGTCAAATCTCAAACTAGATTAACTAAAGTAGGTTCGTCTGATACCTTGAAGCTCGAAATTTAAACATTTTATCAACGTATTTTCATAGTTTTGCTCGGAAATTACATTTTTGGGAATTCGAAAGGTATTTGAAACGCGATTCTGCGTCATATCGCAAACTATATTAAGTAAAGTAGGTTCTTTTGATTCCTTGAAGCCGAGATTTAAAGATTCCACTAGCGATTTTTCATATTTTTGATCGGAATGGCATTTTTAGGAATTCGAAAGGGATTTTAAACGCGAATCTCCGTCAAATCTCAACCTAGATTATCTAAACTAGGTTCGTTCTAATCCTTGAAGCTGAAATTTAAAGATTTCTTTACCAAGTTTCCATAGTTTTGCGCGGAAATTATATGTTTCAAAATCCGAAAGGGATTATAAACGCCAATCTGCGTCAAATCTCAACAAAGATTAGCTTAAGTGGGTTTTTTGATTCCTTGAAACCGAGAGTTAAAGATTTCATCAACGTATTTTAATAGTTCCTTCGTCAAATTCCTTCGACCAGCGCTTAATAAACCCAAGAACTCTCCTGGCCTTACAAAAAGTAGCAGTAACATGAGAGTCAAATTTAAGTCGGTGATGAAGAATTACCCCTAGATCATTTACCTTATTGGCTGAAGCATTTAAGCAAATAAGTGAAGAATTGTGGTCAATCTTCTGTAAAATGTCAAACTTTACACTTGGAACTGATGAGGTTTAATAGGTTATCTTTACACCAAGACTGAAATGCATCCAAGTCAGCTTGCAAATTATAGCGGAAAACCAGTGCTGATGCACTTTGTAAGCACTTTGTCATCCCTCTCCATAAAAAAAAGGTAATAAGTTTGATGCTGAGAATTATAGGGATATTTCCAAGCTGTTCCCAAACATTTTGAGTGAACTATGACATCTCAACAGCAACATTTATGTAGTTCCATAGTTTCATCCTATCAACATGGATTTGTGAAGCGTCGATCTACTACCACTAACTTATTAAAGCTTACATCATTAGTGATCAAAGGGTTCTCATGTAAGATGAAGAACACAAAGACGGTTACTCCGAAAAAAGACCAAACGTATGGGGGTCAGAAGCGATTTGTAGAACACATGGGTACTGCAAACATAAGCCCATTTTCAGTACTCTTAAGACCAACTAAATGACTTCACCTGTTACTGATTGATCTTCACTCGTATATCATCAGCTTACTCTCTGTGAGACCCTTTATTTCACTTTGTCATGACTTGTGAACCACAAATAAATAGTTTTAATAAGCTAGGAGGCGCCTAAATAGGTGAATCCAATGATAAGTTTTTTGTTTATCTATGCGCTAGCTCGTTTACATCTCTTCCTTGCTTTTAAGCTTTACTATACTTGAATTGAATGTATCAGTGTTACCGAATAGAGTCGTGTTAAGAGAAAACCCCCTGCTGACACGATCTCATTAACTAGCATTGACTGTACTAACATCGTCTATACTGCTTTTTCTCTCTTCTTAGAGTGCGTGACAATTGGTTCGCTTTTATGTGATTATTACTATGAAATTGGATGAAATTGTTGCATGGTAAGTAGTGGGTCCACACAAATCTCTCTTCTCATCACCTTTCTTTGTACCAGGTACCAAAAAAGAATCGGCACCTATGATAAGCAAGAATGGGAGAAAACTGTCGAGCAGCGTATTTTGGATGGCTTTAATAGCGTCAATTTAAAGAACACCAAGTTGAAAACGGAGCTAATTGATGTGGATCTAGTGAGAGGTGAGTTGAGGTCCTTCCACACAATTGAAAGATTTCACATAATCATCTCTCTTCTAGGTTCCACCTTTCCCAAGGCCAAGCCCAAGCAATCACTACTCACGGTCATCCGTTTGGCCATTTTACGTTACCTGCTGTTGCCACTCTATGCACAATGGTGGGTCAAGCAGACCACTCCAAATGCCTTTGGCTTCATTTTGATTTTGTACATCACCCAATTGATCAACTGGGCCATCTACATACTGCACAGCAATCGCATTGTTCCCTTGGCGGCTGTCTATGAACAGCCAATTTCAAATGCGTCGTTCATTAATGCCGATAAGGCAACGGCGGATGAGGCAGCAGGGTCGGCGGAAGAGCATGCTGATTTGCTGAGTGCTCTGCTCATTCCTAGCGCCCTTAGTCTGCTGATTAGTTTAATACACTCACAGATTGTGGCCACGAATACGGCCGGGAGTGGAGGAGGAGCAGGCGGCGGGAGTAATAATAAGAGCAAACTGCGACGTTTCTCCATATCAAGTTTAAGTGATAAATCGACGGGTACCACACGACTGAGACGCCGTAAGAAGTTTGTGCGGTAAGTGGAAAGGCCCAGAGTTGTGCCAAGGATACCTTAATTCAATTCTTTTCTCCGCTCTTAAAGCATACGTCAGCCGGAATCGGATGTGTCACAGCCCAGCAGCATCATCAGCTCCTTGAGTGCCAGACGCAGTGCCACCGCGAAAATTACACCCATTGAAGTGCTTCCCAAAACATCTACACCCACAGTCGCCACAGTCGCTTGCAGTGGAGCTGAACCACTGATTCATCTACCCGCCACACCTTCCCCAGTGACCATTAAGCGTAGCATCAATGAGGAAACCTATCTCACCACCACTGCCATACGTCCACATCGTCCCATTCAATCCCAGGAAGGGATGGTGGCTCAAGAGGAGCCGCCCACGTTTGATCTCAGACGACAGACAGGCGGAACAGCGCCTGAAAGTCCCAAGAAACGCAATGTCAATTGGCATACACCCATACAGATATATGCCACCTATGAGCAGGCACCAGTGGAGCAGCAGCCCACCAGCAGTGGAGCGGACAAATTGGTTACACGTCGCCATTTGGGCGAAGACGATGGCTTTGAGAGCCTGAACGGAAAGAGTTCCAGTGGCGAGGATAACAATCATTCACCTCTGCCCAATGCTGCTGCAGCAGGCGTAGCCCCGCCGCCCAGTCAGTCGAGTCAGTTGCGCCTGCGTCTGAATGTGGCATCAAATCCCATTTGCTCATCTCCTCCGCCCGATAAGAAATCTCATGATGACTCCACCACCAGTTGCGCCGAGTCCGATGAATGTGATGATGCTGACATCATCTCCAGTCCCGCCTCGGCCTGCAATCAGGAATGCACCACCTCGGCCACCGATTGGCTGGGCGTCACCACGAACAGTGACGATTGTAGTTACACCTCGGAGTTGGATCAGTCGGATAATGGCTACAAGCATCAGGCGGCGGGCAGTGATGAAGAGCATGCCGATATGGATATAACGCCCACAACCATTTTAAATCCACACAGCAGCCTGGATCGCAGTGAGTTCGTCATGAAATTGCGAGTAAACCAACTGATTAAGTTATTCAACTATTGTTGGGGTAATTTGCTTTTCAGTTAGTTGCACCATTTGGGATCAGCGAGATGCCAAGAAGGCTCAGCTCTCGGTGCTGGAGATTGCCTCGTGTATCATTGAGCGAGTGGATAATATGGCAGAGACGAATGATTATATTTATATTGGCGTGGTCTTTTCATTTCTGCTCACCATGATACCCACTTTTTGCAGGCTCTGCGAGGTGAGTTGGCATCTGTGATCTTTGTTTTTCAATGTCTAATGCATCCTTTTCAGATCACACTGGGCAATGATGCGGAAAAGGCGAATGAAATTAGCTATTTCTATATGCCTCAGTTACTGTGGGAGAAATCCTCGGCCTCGTTCTTCAACCTCTTGGGTTTTGCCTTTGGTCAGGCTCAGTGGGAACGTACCGTGCTGACTTTGGGCTTCATACAACGTCTCTGCCTGACCCTAATACTGTTTCTTATATTTGCTGTGGCCGAGCGCACCTTCAAGCAACGTTTCCTCTATGCCAAACTCTTCTCGCACCTCACCTCTTCACGGCGGGCGCGTAAATCAAGTGTGCCACATTTCAGGCTTAACAAAGTGCGCAACATTAAGACCTGGCTGAGTGTGCGCTCCTATCTGAAGGTGTGTAGACATCACTTTTATCTTTGCTTCTTCTAATAAATTGGCTCTTCGCAGAAACGTGGTCCCCAGCGTTCGGTGGACATCATTGTATCGGCCGCTTTCATAGTCACTCTACTGCTGCTGGCCTTTCTCAGCGTAGAATGGCTTAAAGATTCGGTACATCTGCACACTCATCTGACGCTGGAGGCTTTGATTTGGTCCATCACCATTGGCATTTATTTGCTACGCTTCATGACACTGGGCCAAAAGATTCAGCATAAATATCGCAGTGTTTCGGTGCTGATCACCGAACAAATCAATTTGTATTTGCAAATCGAACAAAAACCCAAAAAGAAGGAGGAATTAATGGTCTCAAATAGCGTACTCAAGCTGGCGGCCGATCTACTGAAAGAGCTGGAGACGCCCTTTAAGATCTCTGGCCTCAGTGCCAATCCCTATCTATTTACCACAATTAAGGTGGTCATCCTGTCCGCACTCTCTGGTGTGTTGAGTGAGGTGCTGGGCTTTAAGTTGAAATTACACAAAATTAAGATTAAGTGAAAGTGGAATGTGAACACATCCCACATACAAACGTACATATTTTTGTAGTACAATTTTTTCGAAATGCTTTATCTAAATCTAGATTCGAAATTACCAAATAGTTGAGATATAATAAACTTAAGTAAGCCAATTGTTTAATTGTTTGTGTCATTGTGATTGCTTTTTAGAGGCGTTGTGCACAATCAGCCCTAGAAAAAAACAAATTACATTCAAGTTCGTAGAACCAGTTGCAATATTTAATAAATAAAAAGAATTTAGTTGAAACCCAATTCAAATTTAACGATTTTATTGATAGGGAGAGTGAGTGGGCTGCCAACTTGTCTCATTTTGGCTAGGGCTGCACGATCAATCAGCTGTTTGAGTATAAGCTATCGCCATCACACACACACACACACCCGCCCACCTGACGTAACATTAAACACATTTTGCATTTTTTTTAGTGATCTTTAGCTAATTTTAATTAAATTTTCCTGTTAAAATGCTTAAACTAAATTTATTATTAAGAAGTTCTCTAGCCCCCACTCTATGGCGTGGTCATATACGTTTGTTGCATGTGGGAGAGGCCAACATCTTGCCCAGCGAGATTGATAAGCAATCGAATGAGTTTAAGGTATAGGAACAACAATTTGCCTGGTGGCCTAATCTTTGAGCTGTTTTTTTTTGTTTTAAGGAAAATGCCAGCGAAATGGGTAAACTTGTGGGACAGTTGAGAAACCTCACCAGCCAGGTTTTAAGTGGAGGCGGGCCGAAGGCTAACGATAGACACACTTCCCGTGGCAAATTGTTGGCCAGGGAACGCATTAATTTATTGTTGGACAAAGGATCACCCTTTCTGGAGTTGAGTACGCTGGCTGGTCATGAGCTGTATGGCGAGGAGGTGGTCAATTCTGGTGGAATTGTAACCGGAGTGGGTCGGGTGTGTGGGTAAGTTTGTTGAAAGTTTCTATAAAGAGAGACCCCGTACTCAGAACTACAGCAACTCCTTTCGTCACAGTATTTCATATAATAACAACAGAGTTCCCCAGCCATAGCCCCTGGGGGCCGAAAATACTCGCCAATTCACACCGAATGCTTCCCGAAGTCATACATCACTGTGTGTTAGAGAGAGACGAGTCACATTTTCGCGCTCTCTGCTTGGGGAACACTGAATTAGAAACACCTTGGCTTTGCTTTGATGCTCCTGTGCTGTCAGAAAGTGCTGTGAGTGCGCTCGAAAAGAGCGAGGCCAAAAAGTGAGAGTGTATTGCAGAGCCGGCCAGACATAGCTACCAGGAGCTACCAAACGCGAGCCGAACTTATGATTGTGTGAATCGGTGAACACTGATTTGCAAGTAAAACGGCTGTAGTCTGGAGAGAGTTCTCTTGCTCACCAACACAAGCTCACTTTTTTGTGTTTTATAGGTTGCTGACCTTTTCAACTACCGAAAAATATATTTTCCAAGCAAATCTATCGAAATTTGGAAATGAACTTTAAATTTCAGCTTTAAGTAATCAGACAAACCTAGTTTAGCTAATCTAGGTTGAGATTTGACGAAGATTCGCGTTTAAAATCCCTTTTGAATTCCGAAAAATGTCTTTTCCGAGCAAAACTATGGAAAATCGGTAATGGAATCTTTAAATTTCGGCTTCAAGGCATCAAACGAACATACTTTTGTTAATCTAGTTTGAGATTTGACGGAGAATCGCCTTTCAAATACCTTTCGAATTTCGAAAAATGCCTTTTCAGAGCAAAACTATAAAAAATTGATGATAGAATCTTTAAATCTCAGCTTCAAGGAATCAGAAGAATCTACTTTAGTTAATCTATGTTGAGTTTTGACGCAGAATCGTGTTTTAAATACCTTTCGAATTCCAAAAAATGCCATTTCCGAGCAAAACTATGAAAAATCGTTGATGAAATGTTTAAATTTCGGGCTTCAAGGTATCAAAAGAACCTACTTTAGTTAATCTAGTTCGAGTTTTGATAGAGAATCGCCTTTCAAATCAATTTCGAATTCCGAAAAATGTCTTCCGAGCAAAATGATTGAAATACGGCGATTCAATCTTTAAGTTTCGGCTTAAAGGAATCAGAAGAACCTTCTTGAGTTAATCTAGGTTGAGATTGGACGGAAACTAGTGTTTTAAATAGGTTTTTGGGTATTCTTGTGGGTTGTCTCTTTTTAAAATTTCGAAATAATTGCTTTTCCGCCCGATTTAAGAAAAAGACAGTATGTAATCTTCAATTAAAGGCTTCAAGGCAACCGACCTAGGTTGGAATTTGGCGGAGCTATGGTCAAACCGATTTTAGAAACTCAGCAAAGTACTTAGCCGTCAGTTTTAGGAAGAGTCCGGCATAAAAGCAAACTTCAAAGAATCCCAAAGTTTAGTTTTATTAACCTAGATAGGGATTTGGAGAAGCTAAGGAGAAGCTTTCCTACGTCTTTACCATCTATTCTCTTCCATTCCCCCTTTGTTAATGCCCCTTCTTTCTCATTTCTTTCTGTTTTCCTTTCTTTATCCCTTTCTTTCTTCTTTCCAGCACCGAATGCATTGTGGTGGCCAACGATGCCACAGTCAAGGGCGGCAGCTATTACCCCATCACAGTGAAAAAGCATTTACGTGCCCAGGAGATTGCCCAAGAGAATCGTTTGCCCTGCATTTACCTTGTGGACTCTGGTGGCGCCAATCTGCCCCGTCAGGCTGAAGTCTTTCCCGATAAACTGCACTTTGGACGCATTTTCTTTAACCAGGCCAACATGTCAGCCCAGGGTATACCCCAGATAGCCGTGGTCATGGGCAGTTGCACTGCGGGTGGAGCTTATGTGCCAGCCATGGCCGATGAGAGCATTATTGTCAAGCAACAGGGAACCATATTTCTGGCTGGTCCTCCTCTGGTCAAAGCAGCCACCGGTGAAGAAGTCTCCGCCGAGGATTTGGGTGGTGCCGATTTGCATTGCAAAACTTCTGGGGTGACGGATCATTATGCGGTGGATGACGAACATGCTTTGTACTTGGCTCGACAGGTGGTTAGCAATCTCAATTTGCCGGCCACCAACTCGTATAATGAGCAGTTGTTGTACTCAAGTCAACAAAACTTTAAGGGAATCGAGGGAGTTTCTGGAGGCGGCAGGCCACAAGTTGAGGAACCTTTGTACGACCCCAGTGAGCTGTATGGCATAGTGGGTCCCAATCTTACCAAGAGTTTTGATGTGCGCGAGGTCATTGCCAGAATTGTGGATGGCAGCCGCTTTACGGAGTTTAAGAAATTGTACGGAGAGACCTTGGTCTGTGGATTTGCCAAGCTTTATGGCCAGACGGTGGGCATAGTGGGTAACAATGGAGTGCTGTTCTCGGAGAGTGCACTGAAGGGAGCACATTTTATACAGTTGTGCTCCCAGCGCAAGATTCCCTTGGTATTTCTGCAGAACATTACGGGTGAGTGGAGGAGGCGTTGAGTTGAGATCCATTTAATGATATTTACCATCTTAGGATTCATGGTGGGACGCGATGCTGAGGCTCATGGTATTGCCAAGAATGGAGCTAAAATGGTCACTGCTGTGGCCTGTGCAAATGTACCCAAATTCACGGTAATCATTGGAGGATCCTACGGTGCAGGCAACTATGGCATGTGCGGCCGGGCCTATTCTCCCAGATTTCTATACATGTGGCCCAATTCTCGCATCTCGGTGATGGGTGGCACTCAGGCCGCCAATGTCTTGGCCCAAATTACCCAGGATCAACGCAAGCGAGCGGGCAAAGAGTTTTCAGAGGAAGAGGCTCAGAAGCTAAAGCAACCCATAGTGGAGATGTTTGAGGCCGAGGGCTCACCGTACTATAGTACAGCTCGCCTGTGGGATGATGGCATAATCGATCCGGCCAATACACGACAAGTCTTGGGTATCAGTCTAAAGGCGGCCCTCAATAATGCGGGACATGACACCAAGTTTGGGGTCTTCCGCATGTAAATTTAATGAATTTGCAGGTGTTGTATGGGGAGTCAGGTGCATTTATGGGACATTTAATGTCCACAAAATTTACATGGAAACTGTTGCATTTATTAGAGTTTAAGCAAAAGACTATCACTAAAACTAGATGACGCATCTGTTAGTTTACCTAAATAAACAATTTTGGAATATTTCAAGTCGTTAAATGAGCAAGTTTTTGGTCCTTTGCGATGTCGCCATCTATGTAAATACATAGTCTTTGGTTGAAGCGCACAGTGTCACTGCAAAATTCCTATAGCATTTTTGACCTGTGACACTCTGTTTGTGTAATGTAATGATAATTACTTATGTACGCATTTTTAATTTATTATACAAAACTAAAATAAAACCACAACTTTATTTGAATTCAACGTTTTTAAAGTGTCATCTCAAGTGCGGCCCACTTGTCGATAGGTTTTCGTTTGTCTATCGATAGACCCCCTGCGGCTGCTTTCCATTTACTTACTCCGTGCACACTCGCTCGCTCGTTTGACTCTTGAAAAAAACGGTTCGTCATAGAATTTTTCGCATCTTCTTTGTTATAATTATAAACTATTTACTAAATATAATCAATACAAGTCAAACACCCAATTAATTTCGCAAAAGGTGAGTGCCAAAAGCGCGACTTTCCTGTATGCGTGACTCTACTATGTGTACGTGTGTGTGTAAGTGGTGAATGTGGCGGCTCTTTTCTTTGCTTTTTTTTCGCAAAAAATAAAATGGCAAAATCTAGAAGAGTAGCGTCAGCACAACAGGAAAAAGAAAGTTCAGCGGCTATAAATTGCCAGTGAAGTGTGGAGTGGCGATTTTAAAATAACTTTTTGCCGAAAACTTCAAGTGCACACTTGAGCGAAGAGAAAATATCTGTACATGCGGATGCAACTGTATGTTAGTGTGTGCGTGGTGTGTGTGTAAATGTCGCCCGTGTTGCAGGCTCTCCAAAAATAAAATTTTGTGCGTCCTTTTCTTTATAGCTGTGTGTGTGTGTGTGTGTGAGGAAAATTCCATTGCGAGCGCTAATTTGCTTCGTCAGCTTCCTGCCTGCCCCCTAGGTTGGGAGGGGCATGCCGCAGACTGGGAAACCATATGCATTTTTCCTATATACTTTGTACTCAATCAAGTTTCAGGTGTCCCAGCCATGACGTCATCGCATATGTCAACGCTAATATGGTTTAGCTGTCAAACCCCCGCAATTGTGTCTGTGTGTGTGTGTGTGTGTGTCCAGTTACTAACAATTCTGAGACTTCTTGTTGTTGTTGCCTTTTCGCTTAGTGTTACTATTTTTATTGGCTTAATTCAAATTGACCCACGCCAAGGCAGCATTTTTGTTGTTATTGCCGGTTTCTTTTTGGTTTCTCCACTCACTCAATCACACTCAGGCACATACACACACACACACACACATGCTTGCATTTGGTTTCAGGCTGTTTTAGCTCATAATGTTCGCATATTTATTTTGTTTTTTTCTGCCTGGCAAAAGCAGCTTATTGTTGCTGCCTGCTGTTGTTGACATACTTCCACATTCTTTTTGCAAAAGCAGCGCAAATTTATTCACTCATTTAACCCATTTCGTTGCCAAGATTATGAATGGTACAAGTTTAGTCTGAACTTAAAGGTGATTCATTTAGTTTTGCTACTCTAATCAGAAAATTATTTGTCATGTAATCATGTATTTTTAGACTGTCGTTGATTGTGAAAACTGTGTACAAAAATATGTCTAGAAGTATGTTTTAAAGTATATACTAGGACTTGGGAACAACTTGGGCATTTGTGCCCTTTCAAATCCCCGGTCACTTTGACCTGAGAGTGTCCAAAGGGGTCAATAATATCCATTTTCATGGCAATCAATGAGGGAACTAGCTTCCATCACAAATGTAAGGTGGCCAAAATTCGAATTTGGAACCAAATTTAACTAGAATTTATCAAAGTCTGGGCCTGAACCTAGAACTTTCCAAAGAAATTTGAATTGAAAAGCTACCAAAAGCGCCATCCCACTTTGCTTGGCTGGATTCATATCCATTTTTGTAGAAAATCCCAATAAGCATATACAGTTTGTCCAGAAAGTGTTTTGACAGCGTAAGAAATCTCACATTTTCCACTTATTTTATTTTATTTTATCTTGATTTATTCTAATTCTGTATCGTTCTTAGAACAAGTATGCAAAAGAAAGTAGCCAAAAGAAAGTGTCAAAATGTCAAAACTCAAATGCGTATTTCAGTACAAGAGCTCAAATCAAAAACAAATGATTGATTCTGAACTAGTTTGTCACGCTGAAGACAAATCTGGTTCTAGAAACTCCACATTTCTAATGGTTTAGGTGTAAATTTGACCTTAAAATGTTGAAACTGGTTAATTTTTTCTGCAAAATAAGTGAAAAATGTCAAGCTGTTTCCCATGTCAGAACACTTTCCTGACATACTGTATATTTGTTGATTAAACGATTTATTTATAATCGACTCAATCAAAATGTAATCCAAATCACCCAATTGCTCCATGTAGGGGTTAAATTTATCAACTGATTATGAAACGATTCCCTCTCTTGTTCTGCTTAATTAGTTCGCTTATGGTTAAGCCAAGCAACTTCCGCTGCAGCTTGGCACACGCCCACATAGTGTAATCGCCATTCAGTGCCGCCGTCATCATCATCATCAATCGACAACGACCATAACAAAACACATCGGCGGCAGCAACAAATTTCCAACTTCCCAACTTGTTGTATTTGGGGCAAAGCAATTGTTCTTGTTGTTTCTGCAGTTGGGGCGCACTTAAATCAATAAACTAACAACAAAAAATCTGCTCGTATTTGAATGAAGTTCCGCCCTTTGAGGTCATTGCACTTCACACACACACACACACACAGAAACACACACACTCTGAAGGTAGCGTGGCAAAACTCTCTCAACTTTGGGTTGGTTGGAGTATTTATAGCTCTGGGAGCCCAAATGCCGGCTAATTCTTTATCAGCCTCAGCCATTGCCCACGTTTTCTATGTTGCCTGTCTCTTGGCCAAGAAGTTGACATTGATAATGCCAAAAGAATACACTGACGCAGAGGAGCCGCAGCTGGTACTGCTGCTGCTGCCCAAACCTATGAGTAATACATATCTTCACACTCAGCCAGCAAGAAGCAACCGACTGAGGAGGCATCATCGACTGAGGCAGCGAAGCGTTGACAACTCAAACTCAGGCCATAGCCGCCACAGTACAAGTTCATTGTTCGCCTGCTCCAGTCTCAGTCTCGCACGGATAGCGCTCTCAACGTCATCGTCGTCGTCGTCGCGTTGTGCGTTGTTGTTTTTCATTTCTCATTTTCCTGATTGCCGTTTGTTTTTTCTTCGTTTTTGCTCTCGTAAGTTTTGTAGGCTGAACAGAAAGTTGATAATTGTGATTAAAAATGGGGAGAATTTTTGAGTTTTAAAGAGTTGTTGAAAACACTCGTGTCCGCTGATTAACAGGTTGAGGTGACAATTCACTTGGCTTTTATCAATTTTTTTGTTTATCAAAAATCCAAAAAATATTTGCAAATGTCAAGCTACAAACTGAGTTGGTAACCGAATTTTCGCAGTACCGTTTTAGGATATTGGGTTCTCAAAAACTGGCCTCCTCACATATCACAATTCTCAGTACAAATATTGAATATCAGCCTAAACTCATTTAATTGCTTCTTTTCTTTCCTTTCTGCCCCGATATTATTATTGTTGATAACTGACAAATGTTTTCGGTTGCGGCAAGAATTGTACGTCGGTTTGCTGACTTAAGCTTTCCAATGACTTCTTTACAATGTGATTCATATTATAGCGAAATTCATCGCCCAGAAACAGCTCAGCTGCAACAAGAGCAAATTGATGTCGTCTGGGGCTGAGACAGAATGTCAGGCAGGGTCAGCAGCAGTAAATTTGGGTTGTATCAAAGGCAATAACACCAGCTCGTTAGTTGCCAAAGTATCCACCTCATTTTAACTGAATACAGCTTAGAACCGTCATGAAAGCTACCTTGGCTCGCGAGCACGAAGGAACAGACAAAGTCTTTCTAATAGTAGAAGCCCTTACTGGACTCTGACTAATGAAAACTCACAAGTACTTTTGCAATTCAGTGGATAGAGAGTGTTAAGGGCCAGCGCTTAACAGAACACGATTTGTAGTTTTGGGTCGGCTCTTCCAAACACGATTTCTAAAGAATCTCCGAAATAGATTTTGAATCTTTGCTCAAATTTGTGTTGAGGTTGTGAAAAGAGGCTAAAAAATGGCTCAAAACTGGAAATATTACACTGTGCAACACTAAAAAGTTGATGGAGTCGAAACTATAAAATTCTGAAAGGGTATGATGGTAGTACAAAAACATTCGGTGGGTTTGGTCTGATTAGCTGTCGTTTTCTTTTTATTGAACTTTAAAGTTTTCAACTTCTAATTTAGACATGCAACTCCATATCTCGTAAACTATTTGGAATTTCAATTTGTCGTCTTAAAAGAAGTTGTTGCTCTTGGCTTGCCTTACAAAACATTTCTAAGTAGCAAGTCATGAAAGACACATCTCTATATACTCAAAATTACAAAAATTTCGTAAAATTATCCGGGTTTTCCTTATTTTGTACCTTTGTCTTGAAAACTGTAACGAACTTGACTAAGCAATGCAGGACAAAAACGTAGCTTGGACTTAAATAAACAAACGATTGGAACATACCAACTTCATTCGATTGGTCATTCGTATAGTTACGAGCCCTTAAGTATGTAGTAAAATTAAAATTGGCTCAAACAGCACCTCCAGGAGGGCCAGGGCCAAGCTTCTCTCAATCTCTAGGCGTGTGTGCTTATAATTTTTCGCACAAGAGAAAGGGACCTACAGTTTAACGCCGAATCCAAACGGCAATAGTTAGAGAATTTGCTTTTTCATGGCTAGTTACTTCACAGCTGGCGCCAGTAGCTGGTGAAGGTGATCGGGTGTGTAAAAGCTTTTTTTTTCTAAAGAAAGAAAAAACTTTTTCTATTAAGATGGTCCGAGGCGGGATCGAACCCACAACCTCCCGCACCAGCCGCCACACATACGACTGGTACGCCACGCCCGACCACTTAAGCATGTAGAAGTGGAACTAAAACTCGAAAGATGGCCATTTTTGGTACCAATTGGCTGACACACAAAAATTTCGATTGTTTTGTATTAAATCAAGAAAAATAGTAAGAAAGCATAACTTCAAAACTGTTATTAAAAAAATTTAGTTTTTTTACTTTTTTACCGATTTTTACCGATCTTTTGTTCGATTTTTCGAGTTTTTATGATAGCTGCGTGCTGGTGGGCCTATAACTATATGAAAGAGTAACTAAATGAAGTTGGTTCGTTTTAACGGTTTGTTTATTTTGATCTAAGCGACAACTTTGTATCATATTTCATGTCCAAATTTGTAACGGGTTCCAAGATGATGTTGAAAAACTGTAAAAAAGTGACAAAAACTTGGTTATTTAAGAAACTTTTGTAATTTTGAGTATGAAGATGTAATTTTTTTGGTTTGCTTCAAAGAAATGCTTTGTCGGCCAAACCAAGAGCAACAACTTTGTCAAATATATAAAAGCAAAATTCCAAATAGTTTACAAGATATGGAGTTGCAAGTGCCAATCAGAAGCTGAAAACTTTAAAGTTCAATAAAAAGAAAACATCAGCTAATCAGACCAAAACCAGAGAGTTTTTTTATACTACCATCATACCCTTTTAGAATTATTTGGTCTCGACTCTATCAACTTTTTATTCACTTGTTTGAGTTCAAAAATGTGTCACAGTGTTATTGCTCATGGAACTAGAATGCAAGAAAAACTTTAAAAATTTTTCTTTTTAAGTAGTTAAGACTACAGAAACTTCAAATGAGGTCTGCTGACCGCTCTGGATACACAATCTTCAAAAGGATAGTAGAAAACTTAACAAAAATTTGATAGTTTCAGTACTGACTTCGTAAAATGCAACAAAGTCTGAACTTTTGGGTCGTTAAAATTTAGCTTAAATATTTTGCGGACAAGTCAAAGAGGTGGGAATCATTTGCTATATCTGTATAGCCTATATGTTTAAGCAAATGAAAGTTCTTATAACCATCAAGCTGCAATCTGTGGAGAAAGTTAATCATCCACAAGTTCATCTGGCTAAAGGCCCGTTTTCATTTTACCACAGTAGCGAAATTATCCCTGATTGGGAAGATCTGGTACTGAAAACATGGCTTTCCTTACATGCTTTTCCGGACGTTCTTTCATGACGTTGTCTTTTTACTGCATGAAACAATGCTAAAATCTCTCATGAGCGGAAACTATTTCTAATAATTATATTCTGTTTCATCACTGATATGTCCACACATAGCAAAAAATGCTCAGGCTTCAACAGAATTATTAGGCATTATTTCGTGCTGCGAAAGATTTGTAGCTGACCGCGTTTTAAAGAATTTAATAGAATTTCCACACTGAATTGGCAACACTGCAATAGACCTTCATTGGCAAACCTAACCCAACCTTAAGCCTTCGTACTGCGTCCATTGAATTGGCAGCGAAGGTTGCTTTCCACTTCTTAGGACTTCCTAATGCGGTTCTCCTTCATAAGGTTACTTACCGTAAGGTGCACACCGCTCTCCATTTGCAGCCGATCAGGCACTTAAATAGGACATGTGTAGCGTCCACGCATCCAGATCTTTTACCATCCTAACTGCCTTGCCATTGTCTGATGCGGTTTTTCTAGTCAGTACGAGTGCAGCATCGTTTGATATGCTTCCCCTACTATAAATCAGTTTTTAAAAATATTTTTACTTTTAACAATCCAAGATTGCCTTGACTTTTCAATCAGTTCATATATTTGTTGTAGCCTTTCCAATGAGCATATATATTTCATTATTACTCGAACAGTCCAAGTAACAACAACCAAAACATATCAGCTGAAAAAGTATAAAAAGTTTACAAACTTTAAATTTAGCTACAACTGGAACAAGTAAGAAGACAATTAAACAAAACTATCATCAGATTGCGGTTAACTCTTGAACTCCCTACTGATTGCAAGCGTAATTCCTCTTAAGATTTCCATACTGCTGTCGTAATTGCTGGTTATCATTGTTCCCAGGTAAACAAAATCCTTTACAACCTCAAAGCTCTCCCATTGTAACAGATTGTTCCCGACGCGTAGACTCACTGCGCGTGGATACTAGGTACTTCGTCTTGTCCTCGTGCTCCGCTAAGTCCATCAGTTTACAAACTTTAACTTAAGCTACAACTGGAACAAGTAACAAGGCAATTAAACAAAACTATCATCAGATTGCGGTTAACTCTTGAACTCCCTATTGATTGCAAGCGTAATTCTTCAGATTTCCAGACTGCTGTCGTTATTGCTGGTTATCATTGTTCCCAGGTAAACAAAATCCTTTACAACCTCAAAGCTGTACTCTCCCATTGTAACAGATTGTCTCCGACGCGTAGACTCACTGCGCGTGGATACTAGGTACTTCGTCTTGTCCTCGTGCTCCGCTAAGTCCATCAGTTTACAAACTTTAACTTAAGCTACAACTGGAACAAGTAACAAGGCAATTAAACAAAACTATCATCAGATTGCTGGTAAGGTTTTAATCGATTGGTAAAACAAGTTAAAACAATTAACCAAACAACTTTCATACCACAAATTCTACAAATTCATGTGCGAATGTGCAACAGACGGCATGTGTCCATCATGCCACATTTGTGTTTACATACAACTACTACACTACACACAACATATATGATGTGGATGTTGATTATCGTGATCTTGATATTGAACACGCACATGGGCAACGCTTCAATGAATCCATCCCAAAGAGAGCCAAAACAATTATTAAGCTAGCGTAATTAACAGTTGCCCGCCACTCCCACACACACACACACTCTACTCTGCGAGTGCTGGATATGGTCCGAGCTTAACTATAATTAAGTTTTTCCAATTTGTGCTTTGCAGTACCGCTCAAGAAAGGAGACATCATGGCTGTGAACGTTTATTCCACAAACGTCACCTCAGAGAATTTGTCGCGTCATGACATGCTAGCCTGGGTCAACGATTGCCTCCAATCTCATTTCGCGAAAATTGAAGAGCTGTGCACGGGTAAGCTAATCAAGCCATTGAATTGGACTTACCCCCCTGTTCCCATTGATATATTTCTCTCGTCTTGTAGGCGCCGCATATTGCCAGTTCATGGACATGCTGTTCCCCAATTCAGTGCCCGTCAAGCGTGTCAAATTCCGCACAAATCTCGAACATGAGTATATACAAAACTTTAAGATTTTACAGGCTGGATTCAAAAAGATGTCGGTTGACAAGGTAAGAGGAAGTGTGGAGGTAATCAATTTTGATTTAGTTTAAGGTTTGCATTTGAGTTTTATTTTTGTTGGATTTATGAAATCATTTTTAACCCAGCTTGAGGTTAAAATTGGTTTTCCTACTGTGTGTATTATGCCCCTTCCCCTGCGTCCATACAAACCTTCTGTATGTTGTAACTAACTACAATTTCCGTTACAAACCACCACAACAACTACTACAACAACAACCACAGATCATACCCGTTGACAAGCTTATTAAGGGACGCTTCCAAGACAATTTCGAGTTCCTCCAATGGTTCAAGAAATTCTTTGACGCCAATTATGATGGACGTGAATATGATCCATTAGTGCAACGTAGCGGTGTCAAGCTGGGCAACGGCATCGGCGGTGGTGGCGGTGGAAACAGCAATGGAGGCAGCGGCGTGGGCAGCACCAACAATGATCTACATTTAATGCATCGCCGGCCAATACAGGTGCCCACCACCAATAGCAGCAGCAGTGGCAATAGTAGTCGCATGGCACCACGCACTCAAACGGGTATGGACCGAGTTGAAGATTGTGTGAAATGTGTGAAACAACGTTTGGTTTTGGTCGCCACATTCCATTTCCATACGAACGAACGAACGTGAAGCACGCGGCAAAGTGCGAGGCCACACTGTGTAGAGCATTGGGAATACTATGGACATACACACACGCACACCCACCACAATAGGAGCACCACCAAACACCAACACACAAGCACACACACACACACACAATCTCGCATCCCAGCACCCACACACTCCACCACAACTCCGACACAAAATGATACTAATCATCTGTTTTGTTTTTTTTTTTTGTTTTCATACACTTGCGGAGAGTATTTAAATGATGTTTCCGGCTGGTCTTATGATTAAGATCAAGATTTAATCGTCTTACGTTTGGTACACTAATCCAGTGAACCCCCATTTAGTTGAATGAATGCTAGGCAGCGACTCTAGTTTAGTTATTCCAGAACTATTTCACTCCGATCAAGATACAAAATAACAAAACAAATCACAGCTAACTGCAGAAAATACAAATTAAAGGCCTGTTATAATTAGAAGGAATTCCTTCTTTAACTTTCCAGAGTCAATCTTAAGTGTTGGTCACATACAAAGATCAAAGTACCATTAGAGAATCCCACAAAAAGTTCAGAACTACAATTTACAACTAGAATTGTATCTGTAGTTCAAGAAATAATGTGGTCTTATGCCAGGGATACAGACAGGTTCAGAACCGAAATGCCAAGCGTACCGTAAACTGCAAATTTAAAAGGTTTGGTTCACTTCATCGATCTATAATCTATGTTGATTGTTCAACTAGTCGCTTTACAAGAAGCGTTTACCGTTTAGAATGCCGTGTTGGCGGTCAATATTGCTTACGTTAGGAACAATATTGGCCGCAAATATAGGCATATAGCCAAAAACAAATTAGGTCGTATCTTTTAATCCAATTCTTATTAAATTAAGTTTGACGTAACGTTTTTTATTTCATTAAAAGACACTTGGAAAAACTTGACCTAGAGCCGAACAAAAACAAAAGCTTAAATAAGTTTGGCGCTTTATTGTGCAAAATTTGTACAAAATTCATTTTTCAAAGTATTTTCCACCGCTAGCCACTTCTTTTTCCCATATTTCTGACAATTTTCGGATAGAATCTTGAAAAAACGATGCGTCTTTTGATGCGATTCACAAATCGATCGATTTTTGGAGTTCTTCAAAGGAGCGAAACAAATAGTAGTCGGAAGGGGCAATGTCTGGGCTATACGGCAAGTGTGGTAGGACTTCCCATTTCAGCGTTTCAAGGTGTTTTGAGCGGCTGCGCAACATATGGCAGTTCTTTGTCTGGTTGCAAAATTACCTTGTCGTGCCTTTGCTCATACTCTGGCAGTTTTTGCTTCAATGCTCGGCTCTAACGCATCAATTAAATTGGGTAGAGTTACCCGGTGGTAGCACCACCACCACCGTATGTATTTAGTTTTGGCGTATTTTTTGCGCTTGGGGTTTCCGTAATGAACTCATTTTTCATTATCAATAACAATACGATTCAAAAATCCTTCTTTTTTGCTGAAAAGTTAACTTTCCCGCAAATTGTGTTTGATTGGCCAAAGAGTTGCTCACAAAAACCATGGAGCAATGAGAATTGGAGATCAAATTTGCGCTGCCTCTCAATTTTGAGTGGTGTTAGGCAATAGTGCCTAACGAGATACTTATAGTACCCATTGGAAATCACAGAGGTTAAAGCGAGACGGACATACTCTCAAATGCACTCAGTGAGCGTAAGTGAGAGCGAAGAGCTGACTAATTTCTGACAGAAGCTGTGTCGTTCACTCTAGATTATCATATTCTGTGCAAAAACCAAGTTGTTTACACTTCAGCGTAACGAACGATACACACTGAAAAAGATAGTCTAATGATAGGGCTTCAAAATGAAATTGGTTGCAGTATTGAAACTTGAAAACTTTTTTATACGACTTTTCGTTCCGAGGAGTTCAAACAAGATGACCAACTAATGCACATCCGTTTACAAAAAACAGATACTAGGAATTCAATTTCAATACTAAAATGTTAAAGATATCAAAAATCCACAGAAGTTCTAATTTTCGAACGGCTTGCATAAATATAGTTACTTCTTTTCGGTGTATAATAATGGTTACCTAATTTGAAATAGCTTGCAAATTAAAATGATCTTTCTGATCCCTTGTAAATAGTTTTCTAGTTACTGCTGGTTTAGGCTGTGCGTTTACAGAATCAGTTGGTACGAGGCATTTTAATATAATTTCCTGTTAAGCACATTCTCCGCCTAGTAAAACCATTTGGGTGAACAATTTATTAGAATCTAAATTTCAACAACAAATTCAATTGAGCTTTTACTGTTGCGTCTGCTGAAGAGAACGACTGCAAAAAGCTTAGCGTAGACTGAAATGATTTGAAACATCCGCAGGTGTATGCAAACTTCGGTCAATCGAAGCTTTAAATTGTGTTGTTTTTTTGGTTTTCGTTTGAGGTGTTTTTTGTCCTTTTGTATTTGTTTTATTTTGTTTTCTCCTCACATCAAACTACACAAAATCACTCACTCACCGTTTCTCTCTCTCTCTCTCTTTGCATATTTCTCACACATTTTACTTTTAGATAATTCCCATTGACAAATTGATAAAGGGTCGATTCCAAGACAATTTTGAATTTCTTCAGTGGTTCAAAAAGTTCTTTGATGCGAATTACGATGGTAGAGATTATGATGCCAGTGCCGTGCGCGAAGGTGCTCCTATGGGTTTTGGTTCGGGTGCAGCGAAATCTCTGCCCGGTCCGGGTGGCAGCGGTGGTATGAACAGCACCTACAGGCGTGCTACAGCTGCAGTGGCGACGTCAGCAGCGCGTCCGACAGCGACAACAGCCGCTAAGCCCAGTATGTTGTTTTTGGTTTGGTATTCTCTTCAGTCATCATCCCCCCCACCCCCATCATTCCCTCCCCTCATTCATACATACGTACCTACACATAATTGTACATATATTTGTAAAGTCTTGGTTAATCTTCATTTATTTATCGACTTAACAAAACTGAATGCACAAGAGAAACAGGGAAAGTGCTTTAATCGTGCTTCACGTTTGTTAAATTCAATCTACACTCACATTTAAACATGGATTTTTGTTTTTTGCCCACTCCAAAGCAGTCTCAAAAGTGCTGCCCCGTACGAATGCCACCCCGCCTAGCAGAATGGCCACCGTCAATAATACCGGAGCGGTAAAGAAGAATGATACGGCCAATGCAGCCAACAACCAACAGATCGAAGAGTTGTCAAACCAGGTAAGAGTCGTCGGAATTGATATTGAAGCTGGGAAGACTGATCATTACGCCACATATTTGTTGCAGGTCATGGATATGCGTCTAAATCTTGAAGGATTAGAGAAGGAGCGTGATTTTTACTTTTCCAAGTTGCGCGATATAGAGATTCTGTAAGTGTTGGACCCGGCTAAAAGGTTTAAACTCGTAGTAAACAATTTCTTTTACCTGCAGTTGTCAGGAGGCGGACGATGGGGAAACACACCCACTGATCCAGAAAATTTTGGATATTCTATACGCGACTGAGGTAGGGGTAGGCAATTGACATCCTAAATTCTCAAAACAACTTTAATAATCTGCCTTCATCACCACAGGATGGATTTGCGCCCCCAGACGATGCACCACCAGAGGACGAGGAGTATTAAGAATCAGAAAGAAAAGAAAAAACAGCCCACGAAATTCATTTGCGGCAAACATATACAAAACACACAATGGTTAAACAACAAAAACTTTCAAACAATTGTATAAAATTATTTAACTGCTCCCATTTCAATGCGCTGCTCAAGAAATTTGGACTGCAGAATGTTGCTCCTCCAGGCCCCGATCGACAACCGCACATCTCGTATTAAAATTGTTTGTGTTTCCTAGGCGTAATAAATTTAAAAACTTAACAAAAGCACACACACACAATATTTATTTGAAACCTGGATAAACGTCGTGTTGTGGCTGATGATTATTGTGAGAGTTGTTGAGAGTTGTATAATTTACTATATTATGATTATGGCAAGTCAAGGCTTTCTATCGTCTGTCTGTCTGTGTGCGTGTCTGTCGTTTTGATCCCAATTATTCAACTTTTGACCGTTTTGCGTGTTGTGTGTAACCAATAAATTGATACATATTTTTTTTTGGAATTTTCAAATCAACAAATTAAACTTGCTTAACAATTTATGAATGTAGTTTTTAAGTCCCAACTATTTTTGCTCTCAATCTCTTGTTTTCTTTAAGTTCTATATTTATATGTAATGTTTAAAAACAGAACTTTGAAAAAAAGAGAACCAACTTTAAATAAAACAAAAAAAAAACGACTTTCTAATTTCTAAAAATCATGATTTTTATTTACTGCTTTTTTTTCAGTTTGTTAATTTTAGTTTTAGTCCTTTTTTTTATATATAAAATATTAGAATAGAGGTGCCCAATATAAGCTTACGGCCGCGTGGACACCAATACAAATGAGGAAAATATTAAATATTTGTGGAACAACAATACAAATAGAAGGAAAACATCGAATTTTGTTTGTGTGTAAGTGTGCTCGTGACTGTCTGATGCACACGAAATCATACAAAGCCAAAAATCAAACCTCTCGGACAGAAACATATGGGCATTTCCACAGAAAGATCAACCAAATACCGAAAAGTCGATTAATTTAATGCAGCTAACTTATGTATATCAATATGCTCCTGATTAAAAATTTTTGTTTTTAATGATTACGCAAAAGGATGCATATATAAATTTATGAAAAGCATCAGAAGTACGGCCACGTTGCGTATCATATAAAAAAACATTTATTTTTGAGCGAATCTGCTATAAATATATAGCTATATCATTGCAGATCATATTAAAGTTAGTCGCATTCCGCAGAGTTTTGCTTTATTGTGAAAGCAGACAAAACTAATTTCCGTATTCTGACATGTTGCGTATGCCTTTTCGTCTGCCGGTATCCTGGGACCGACCTTACTGTTTACAACTCGCAGCTTTTATATTAAATATGGTCTTGGATACCCCTATTTTAGAATGTCGAGAAAACTTATTGGTAAAAATTGCCCTTCTTCTCACCCTCCAATGGTCCAACGGTGCGTGGTGAAACGGAATTTGGCGAACCGACGACGCTGATCTTCTCTTACCAAAACAATGCTCTACTTTTTTAACTCTACGAGTACCTCAGAAAATAATTCGAAATGGGGAAAATTTTTTACAATAAAGGAATATGTTAAACCATTTTAAGTTAAAAGAATAAAGTTGATTTTTGGGACTTCTTTATGCGAATCTTCAAAAATGGTTATCGTATTTCAAAACCAAGCTCTCATTTCGGGACTGTATCAAACATTTGCAATTGATATTTGTATAAACCCATAATATGCTGTAAATATTTTGTTAATGCTTGTAAAATCATATTGAATATCCAAACAAATACAAACATACCATAAAAATGTATCATCATTCTATAAAATCTAGAATAAAGTATAATACCAACTGTTGCTTGAATCAAAAAAAAAAAGGAATCCCGTTTTATTGTTAACAAATTAAATGCGATTTACAAATTCTGTAACTATTTAACAGCTGCCTGAATCTGCGGCTGTTTGTGTGTACCATCGCAGAAGGGTCTGTGCGTGGTCTGCTTGCAATTGCAGAGCCAATAGTCGCCCGATTTCTCCACCTTGAAGCGTATGGGCCTAGGGAATAAAAAGTACCGATCATTAATTAAAATATATTTAATGAATTTGTCCCATTCTTACTTCTGCTTGATTTTGAGAAACTCATTCCTATGCGTGCCATCACATAGCGGCTGGGATTTGGACTTTCCACACAGGCACCAGCAGTAGGTTTTGTCTGTGTGTGTGGGTGGGGGAGGGGTAAGAATTGTGGTTATGTAAACATTTAAAGAAAAGTACAGAGATCAACTCACCCTTGTCTAAATGTATTTTAAACGGTCTCTTGTCGAAGATGGCTCCATTCTCCTTTTGCAATTGGGCAGTTTGCTTATCCTCTAGCAGATTCTTGGGTATTGTTTTGGCAGTGGTGGCGGTGGCTGCATTGCCGGAGCTGGAGCTATAGCAAAGTTGCTAAAAGTTGAATTGAATGAAAGTCTTATTCCTGGTAAGGACATAATCGTATAGCTGGAATAGTTACCTTTAAAAGCCAAGGCGAGCGCAGATTACGTTTTAATATTATTGACATTTTGTTCAGCGACGGCACTTTCTCAGGTTTGTGTTAGCGAACATATGTTTGAGCCAGGGATGGACAATGTTTGAAAAGTAGCAAAAGTGACTCGTTTATGGTAGTTCACTCTGCGGTGATCCAGTCGTTGGATTTGCTTAGAATAAAATATTTTTATTTGATTACGGTAAGGGTTTAGACTCATTTTTGAGCCATTCCATACATGAGATGATTGTCCATTCGGGTGAACATACGTGAATGATTAACATAAACATAAATCTAACATAAATTATACAGAACAGACTACATAATACTTAAAATGCGGTCTGCAAACAGCTCTGTAGTCAGAATCTCCAGTGTTTTTCGGTGCCTTTAAATAAAAAAAAAATTTTATAAAAAAAATGGTTTACTTTCAGTATTGAGCTGAACGTGGAGGTTGTGCTTTCGCCGTAAGCAGCAGACATCTTCAGTGAATTTTTGGCCAGTTAAAATTGAACCTAAATATTTTTCCTACGAATCAAAGAGGGGAAAACATTTGCTTTATCTGCGTAGTCCATTTGTTCGAAATAATATAAAATAATAAAGCAATTAAAAGTTCTTAAGACCATACTTAAGCAGAGACAAAAATGAAATTTATTGATGAACCATTTGATAAATTTAGTATCCAATTGGACTGGATATCATTAATATTCGTTTTTTGGGTAGTAAAACATACATTTAATTTAAGAAATAGTTCTTGGCCGGCTGAAGGTCGTGTATATTTTATGTGCTAAACCCAACAACTCTCCATTTAATGTTAAATTGATCTTAGATTTTCACCTAATGAAGCTGAATATCGTCAAAAAAATATCCACTTGTAGTAAAAACACTTTCAAAATTGCTAGATCTAGCACCTTAATAGCTAAAAAGGCAACACTGTTGCTTTTGTAAATCAAAGTTCACCATCCACATGTCCACCAGCACGCTCTCCTGGTAGTCCCAACACTATATAGCTAGTTTTCGAGATTCATTCATAAGATATATTACGGCATTTTAACATTCTATACAAGAATGGAAAACTCAAAGCTTGCCTTGGTCATACACAACTCATGCGCGTAGTCATTTTTCAATAAAGGGGGTCAACACACTTCTTCCACAGTGCTAAGCCCCCTCTTACTGAGCTATAACCTTCTCCTATCATGACAGCGCCATTGACACATCAGCTGCTCTTATTGCTGTCACTTTTGAATTCTATAGCAAATACACAGAAAGAACGAGATCATTCAGATCATCCAGAGAATGAGCTCTACAATGTGCCAGTGGAACAAGGGTATTAGACTACATATAGAAATTCCAAGTATGGATTTACACCTCATGTTTTATTTTCAAGAAGCATAGAAAACTTATAAATACGAGATTGTGGGGACGATGGCCGCTGCTGTGAGAAATAAATTCAAATAATCTGGCAGAAAATTTTCAACTGAATTCAATAAGTTTGGTCCAAAAGCTCCGTTTTATTCGTAAACTTGTGTTTTCCGTAGTTGTTTACGATCCCTGTATCTTCTAATAACAATTAGATAGATACCAATGGCTAGTGAATTGTTTAACTACGAGTGGGTATATTATGACTTCTTGGAGTTTCAGTTTCTTTCAGAATCACAGAGATCACTAACCGCGGTAATACAATGAACCACTTTTTCACGATTGTAAAGGTCCCCTCCCTGGTTATAAGCAGAGTTGTCTTGCCTGAACTATCGAATGGCGAAAAACTACTCTCGCACGGGTCGGCGGATCGTGCCAAGGTCGCTGTCTGTATTTTGATTATGGAAGATCTAAAATCTGTGCAATTGATAACACTTGAGACACATTCAAATTCAAATGATTGTTGATAAGTCGGAAAATGGCAGGGCGGCGGCGTGTGCATTTAATTAGTGTTTTATCACTAAAACAACATCTTTCCGTCTAAGATAAGGAGAACAAGTTGCGCCCAGTGTCGCACCGTCTTATCAGTTAGTGTAGTCTCCGTTTGACATGCCGATTAGCTAGCCTTCATTCCCAAACGAACATTTCTTAGCTAACTTTAATACCAAAATGTTTATTAAGAAAAACAATACTTAAGATAACCTTAGAATTCAGCATGGAAGGGATAAAACTTATGACTAGCCATGCCCGAGAAGGGCACCGTACGCACTCCCGTGTGATATCGCTCCATGGAAGTTGCATCCTCGGGGCTTAACTCAAAATCGAATATTTGAAAGTTCTCTGCAATACGTGATTTATTGGAGGATTTGGGTAGAGGGACCACACCAATTTGTATCAAATAACGCAGACAGATTTGGGCAGGAGTACGTCCATATTTCTTGGCCAATTTACGGGCATGCTCATCGTAAATGAATGGCGGCCACTGTCGATCGGGTCGTGGGCGAGCCAGCGGGCAGTAGGCACAAATAACCAAATTATGCTGCTTGGCATGTTCCCTAAGTTTATGCTGCTGAAATCCCGGGTGGCATTCCACCTGGTTGACCACAGGTTTGATACGGCAATTCGCCAAGACTCGTTCCGTTTGCTCGGCATTGAAATTGGATAAACCAATGCTGCGTGCCAGTCCCAAATCCACCAGTTTCTCCATCTCCTTCCAGGTATCCAGATAATCCACATCGGTGAGCTCTAAGGTGCCGTGCACATTGTTGTCATTGTGAAATTTCTGACCAATGGGCAGATGCATCAAATACAAATCGATGTAATCCAAGCCCAAGTTTGTCAAACTCAAACGGAAGGCACGTTCCACCACCTGTGGATCATGATGAATTCCACCCAATTTTGTGGTCACAAATATATCCTCTCGCCTGATTACACCCTCGCCGATCTTCTCGCGTATGGCCTGACCCACCTCCTGTTCGTTCTCATAGACAAAGGCGGTGTCGATGTGCCTGTAGCCAATGTCAATCGCCTGCCTGGTGGACTGATGTGCTTCCGATTCATATGATTTCCAAGTGCCCAGGCCTAGAACAGGCATTTCTTGGCCATTATTTAGTTTAATTTTCGGCGCGAAATTTGGCATTTTTTTTGTTGATTTAATTGACACAAAAATGAAAGCTTGTTCCAGCAAGTCGAGGGTTTGTCAAGCAACTGAATCGCCATGGAGCAAGGCAGCCAAATGTTGAACAGCGGCTGCTTTGTCATGTTAGGCATGACGTCATAGTTGAGCCACATCATGGTAATTCCCACTACCTGAAGAGACGAAGCTTTTAAGAGTGCAAAAGCTTTTCAAAGCCCGGCTGCACAGTGGGTTAGCTGCACAAAAATTCAGCTAATTTTTATTTTTATGAGAGTAAAATCGAAGAAATATTAGAATAGAAGGAATAACGCTTTAAAGTCATAAGCTTGACTATTAAACAAGGGTGAAAATACTTTGGGAGAAGGCCTAGACATTATCTGCAGTGCTCCCATTTTCATTTTCGGACCGGAAACCGGCTTGAAATCGTAAAAGTTTTGCAAAAGTGAAAATGGGAGCACTTTTAGAATTTCCCCATCAAACAAATCGATGAACTAAATCGAACTTAGAAGCAATTTCCTTCTGCAGTTTCCGGTTCGGTTCAGAAATACAAGGTTGGCCCTATTCGACGGACCCATCTGGCAACACTATAACTTTTGACAGCGAAGCAACTAATTACATAGCGCGTTTGAAGCGTCAGTCGAAGTAGATTTTTACCATGGAACAGTATACGCCCCGCAAACGCTCTCAGATTGCTGAAATTTACGTTCAACAAAACAAGTTAACTGTGAAAACTCAACATCATGACCGATGAAGCTCATTTGAATTTGAACGCAACGGTAAACAAACAAAATTGCCGACTTTATGCCACTGAAAATCTTCAAGAGATTCAAAAGGTTCCTCTTTACGATGAAAAAGTCACTGTTTGGTGCGGCGTTTGTGGCAAAATGGTTATTGGGCCGTTATTTTTCGAAGCTGAAGATGGCCAAACGGTTACGGTATGCGATATGATAACCAATTTTTTAATGCCAATTGTTCGTCGAAAACGTATGGTGCACTACTGGTTTCAACAAGATGCAACAATCGATTTTTTGAAGTCATTGTTCCCTAGCCGTTTGATGTCAAAAAATGGTGAATTTAACTGGCCGCCGCCGCGTTCACCAGATTCAACGCCTCCAGACTTCTTTTTGTGGGGCTATTTGAAATCAAAGGTTTAACCTGGAACACCTGAAAAACAATATCCGCCAAGAAATAGCCGCCATTTCGGCGGAAGTGTTGTCCAAAACCATGGAAACTGCTGCAAAACAGGCTCAATACGCCGTAGCCGCTCAAGGCGACCATTAACAAGATATCATAATCAAAAAATGATGTAAACAAATCTATTTGAACCCAATTAAATGATTTTTATCACAAACACAAAAAAAAATTGTGTTTTTCTTTGATCGTTTTAAAAAAAAACATAGGTCCGTCGAATATGGCCAACACTGTATACTATTTTGAGAAAGTATTCGAAAATGTTTTCTTAAGAAATTCAAACGTTGCGACATTTGACCCACAAATTCGGTTCCCCTTTCCCAAGTGACATGCAAAATTTCATTTTTATTAAATTTTCTTTCTCGCTAACACATAAATTTTATTTGAATATATTTCTTAGTTAAAGTTCAAAAATGTTAGACATTCAAAGATACAATTTCCTTCTTTTTTTTTTTGTGGTTTATATTAAGTTTTGAAATATGTAAAATTAAGTTTTTGTTTTGCTTGTTGCTTTGCATAAATATGGGTTATGAATTATTTTATTTTATTAAGTATTATTACACATGTTATGTACTCGTATATATAGATAGTATTGCCAGCACTTGGCCAGCTAAATTGTTGATGGTTTTTAATTGGTGTTTTTCTCTTACTGTGAGCTCTGCCACTTTCGTGGGACGCACTTAAACTATAGTCTATTTGTATGGTTTTTGTCTAAGTAAAATTCTCAGGATTGTATTGGGTACACATTGTGTTTTGAACATTTCGTTTGTTTGTTGGTTTTTTTTTTTTTTGTTAGGATTGTTGGTTGTCTGTCTTGCGGAGGTACAGATATGGCTTAGTATATGGCCAAATTTATGCAAAGTTTGAATAGAAAAAAATGTTTGGTATAGAGATTTGCTGATTTATATTTTGTTTTCTTATTTTTAGATTGTCAAATCGAATCACAAGTAAAAATTTGAAATTTTTTTTGTTGTTCTATTATTGAAAGTGCACAACAATAGGGGTTTTTTTTTTTTGCTAGAATATTTATAAGTATATATACGCTTGGGAAGGCCCTTTTATGTTTGTCGAACTGCTTAGACCAACATTGGGAGGTCTAATCTAATTTTAGAATCATAGAAATAGTTGAACAGGGTTCGGTTCGAAAAACAAGGGCCCTGTTCCGATTTCCGAGTCGATTGTAGTCTAAACTTATGTATTTCGAATTCAAGTTGTATAAATTTATGTGTAAGTGACTGGCAAATCTGTGGTTACTAGATTTCGTCGTTCTTTTCTCTCGAATTGAGTTCACTTGGGATTCAGCATTCGGTTTCAGCTGCTTAAACATTTTCGAATTTTGTTATACCTGATCTAGTAACCGTAGGTATGTAGATTTGTCACTTTCTATACAACGTTATGAAACTCGACTGGAAAATACTAACGTTTACACTAAAATTGACTCGAAATTCGGAACAAGGACGTTTAATTTTTTTCTTTTTTCCAATGCACGTAAATGCAATCAAACTGGTTTTTGTATTGGTGTTTTTACGTTTGAGTGTTCGTACATATTTAGAAAGTTTTTAGAAAAACGTTCTTACATTTTAGAGTCAATCACAATTCTTACATCTTCTTTTGTTCGAACCCGAGACTAGTTTCAGCGACCTTCTGAACCCGTTCCGCCAACCCGAACCCAAATAGATTCGCAGGTTTAAAACCCCGGAGTGAACCTCTCCCGATTTTAGGGGGTTTGCAGCCCTGAAAAGTCTTCAAAAAGTTTGTTTTATCGGACTAATTAGTAACCTAGTAGCCTATCTCATTTTACGAACTTAGACTCTACTTCAAAGTAGGTGTTGGAATAGCCTTGACCCTTAACCCTTCGAACAAGAATATAATTTATGCAAAAGTAAAAGAGTTCAGCTTCATTTTGTTGGAAATGTAGAAATGAGAAGCAGCCCTACCGATGTGCTTTTATTTTGCAATATTTTGAACCAATCGATAAGAAATTATTTGATGGAGTAATCTGTCTTGCAGTCTTGATTGAATACCCCTTGAAATTCTTCGCAAATTAGCTTTTGATGCGTTTAACGCCCACGTTTCAGAGGTGCTTCCATCGGAACGAAAAAAATGGTATACTAAAGGGTTTTACCATTAAAGATTTAAAATAAAGCGATACTCAAAGTATGTAAACTTTATTTCCATTAACTGGACACTCAGTGGTGTCCAAACTCACACAATCAAGCATTGGGCTTGATGACGTTGACATTTCAACATGAGCAACAAACAAACGAACAAATGCCTCAAGAGAGAATAAAAAGCCGAACACGCGAATCGTAAGAGCGCAAGCCGCTGAGCGTGCTATTTATAGAACACACGTATTCTCTCTCTCTAACCATGTGTGGGCTGCGACGCCACCAGAATTATGAGTTCCAATCCCATGGGATAGGCTTTTGGCATTTTGGACACCACTGAACTAGATAGTCGATCAACAGTTATCGCAGAATCATACACAATCTACAGAAAACATTCATTTAGGTCAGGGTTCCCCAAGCAGAGAGCGCGAAAATGTGACTGCGTCTCTCTCTAACACACAGTGATGCATGACTTCGGCAAGCATTCGGTGCGAATTGGCGAGTATGTTCGTGTCCCAGGGGCTATAGCTGGGGGACTCTGATTTAGGTTGTGGGAGCAGGCAAAGGTATAGAAAATCAATAAGTGTTAAGGAATATTTAAATTAAACACTTTTTGATGAACTTTGAAGGGCATTTATCATAATATTTCTTTTGTGTATAAACGGGGTATGTAAGATGCTTTGTAATGTAAAAGTTGGTAGCTAAAAACTTGTTTAACAAATGCCAAATTAGTATGATTCTGAATTTAGATTTCGCAACTGAATGCTGACTTTTGGACAGTTCGCTTGACATAAGAGCCAAATTCACTTGGGGCGTACATATACATACATGTACTACATATAGAGGCCGCTTACAAACTTCTAGGTATATCTAAATATTTGACACAAAATGGTTTTTTTTTTTAAACATTTCTTAAGACTTAATTATAGTTTTTTTTTTATCTTTTCTATATTATCAAATACATTTGGATTATGCTACAAAGTGTTTGGTTGTTTTTGGGTCTACACATTTATAAATGGACGATACTAGAATAGATTAGAATTAACCATTTTCTGTTTGCTGATTTCGGCCATTCGTGTAGATAAAGTAATTAAAAGGCTTTAGTCATATTCTAAAAAAAACAATTGGTGTTGCGTTGTTGTCTATGTAAAATCAATTCAAAATTGATTAATTATATCAAAATGTTTGATTGAAAATTCGTTACGGTTATTCATACAAAATTTTCGAAAATTTCTTGGGAGAAACCACTGAATCTGAATGCAAGAGTACCAGTAGAAGTCGGTCATATTATTAGTTGGTTAAGAGTTATGTCTATGTCTATGTGGGTTGTTTAAGTGTTATATCGTTGTTTGAGAGACCTTTTTTTATGGGAGAGGAGTTGGATGCTACAATGCTAAGTTGGAGACCTACAATGGCTTACTAATCAATTTGGTTGCATGATTTTCTAAACATTTAAACTAATTTTGTATATATTTTTTATAATCTACTACAACTAATAAGGTCCCTCTCCAGTGTATTTATTGTTTGTTTAATTACAATATTTTTCAATTCGAAATACAAATTAAACGAAATCAAACATAAGGTTTAAATAAATAGTTTATTTTCGAAAGAGAAATGAAAACAAAGTTAAAATAACTTATTCTCTACAAAGCTTAAATGTTATTTAACTAGTTGTAACTAGATGGTTGAATAGTGAATTGTGTTTTCTCTAAAAAAATAGATTCCATATATTACAATATATTGTACTAAGATTGTAGAATGTACTTAGGTTTAGAGTTCAAGTGTTTGTTTTGTTTTGGTTTCTCCATTTTGATGTTGCCTCCGCTCTAAATATATATTTTAGTATCACACACACTCGTCCGTCATCTGCGGGGAGGGGAGTCCCCCGTAATGCCAATTTCAGTTTTTGTACTAAGCAAAAAAGTTTCGGTTGTGTTTCGCATATTCTGTTTCAGTTCCATTGAAATTTGAGATAGTTTTTTCATAGATTAGTTGGTGTTACGGTTTGGGAATTTCTCACTGGTTGTTTGTGCAACTCAGCTAAGCTCTTGGTAACTGTGCAGCTAATTAAAGATTATTTAGACACTTAAATACTCGATAAATAAATATAAATATAATATATATATATATTTGTGTACTTGTCGCTTGGTTATATTTAGAGCTTCCTGGTGGGCTCCACCTTCTGTGACATGGCTGTCAGTATACGTTGGTTGTCAATCACACGAAAGCAGCTAATATACGAACGCACTTCCCCCTCACTTTTGGGTGAAGGCGGCTCCAAACCTAAGCCAATTATAGAGAAATTCAAAATCAAACCATTTGAGTTAAGGTAATCTCTTTTGCTTACCCAAACTTCTGGAACGACAAAAGCGTATGGTACGCATGGTTTGGGCCATCATGTGCATTTTCTCAAAGTTCACTAGGCCATCCAGGCTGGTCTTATTGCCCTCATGGGCAAAGGTCATATCCTTAAGCAGTAGCGGCATAAAGGGTATCAAAGGTGGCTGCAATTTACCCACAAATACACGATAAGCCCGATGATTGCGACTGGGATCAATAAGCGCCTCAAATTCTTGATAGATTTTTCGGAATTTCGAAGGAATTTTGTCCCAAGTTTGATGCAATCTAGAGACGGCCATATTGGATAAGCCCATGACTACTGCAAAGAAGGCGTTAAGATTTTGATATTCCTTGCAACTGAAAATGATAAGAAAAATGGTAAGATGTAGACCAGTAGGGAGATTTTGAAGACTCACTAGGCGGCCAGCTTGATGAATTTACGTATTAGACCCACACGTTTATTGAGGCTGGGTGTGGATACCAGTTCGGTGACAATCCAGTATTGAACTTCATTAAAACGACGCAGAAATACATCCAAATTTGCGGTGATCTGTAAAAAGGATGAATGTGTAGTCTTTGGAATTGTTTGAAACTAACCGCCAAGATGTAAATATATTCGATATATACATATATACGAGACGGACAGACAGAGACAAGCTGTGTAGACACATTGTAAATGACCAATCCGTTATGCGGAAACACCGAAATAAGTAAGTCCGTATCGAAACGTTGGACCCGTGGAGCCGACTATAAAATCCCGTTGAGATCGAGGTCGATCTTACTGTCATGGACTGGCAGAGTGAGACTCTTTGGACATTGTCTGAGACATAACCGCCAAGATGTAAATATTCTTGTAACCGAAGTGTCTACCAGCTACTGTTAGGACATCGAATGTTGGCTCACGCTGCAGACACTGTTTTAAATGAACGATGATGAGGCGGTCCAACAGAGACAAACCGTATATAGACATTGTAAGTGGAAAACCGTGTCGTTTAACTACAAATAGTGCTTATATAAAAACCTTAGGATTGCAGCCAGCTTGGGTGCCACTAGCCTATACTTGTCGCATGCCGTGTAGGACTCGCTGTTGTGTTGCGGAATTAGCTCGTGCGATTTTAGGTCCACGCGCACCATAATCCTTACTAGTTCACGAAGCAGACCACAAGTTCATACGCGCTCCCGCGTGCTCGTCTCTGGGAATATAGAATTCCGAGCTAGGATAATTGGCAGCGTGCTGGCCCTCAACAGTTCAACTACGTACAATAGGCAGGACTGCACCATTCTCTCTCTATTCGTGTCAGTCTGGCATAATATATACATTGTAAGCAGACAACCGTGTTGCTTGTGCGTAGCTCACAGAAAACCAAACACTTTTCGCTATTACACGTCGCAATAATAATTGAATAACTGCTATCTATTTCTTATTGTTGTTATTGCTTGAAATATATTTTATGCATTTGCATTTGCATTCACGAGGCCGCAACACACATCCCGGATACCCCTAGGCTTAAAAGCAATGCCAAATTTCTCCAAGTGTAAAGCAAAGACAAAGTTTGCCCAAATAGCTTTGCACCAACTTCTTGACTAACCCAAAGACAAATGGCCCACAATTTGTGGTCATGTCTGCCTGGCTAATTGGCCAGCCTCTCTTCTCACCTTGCCAAAATGATGCCTTCCAAAGGTGTGATACAGCAGCTCATATTCATGCACCGCCCAAAACAAATCCCATTCAAATAAAGTGATGTGATAGGCCAGCTCTTTGGTGCTTAACATTTCCAAATCGATGTCCACCCCTTCTGTGGGACATTCCTGCTCCTGTAGTGGCGTCTAAAAAACGAAATAAAAATCAATTAATTCAAATCTGTGCTCCCAGTGGTAGGCTTTAATGCCTACCAGGGCATCCAAATGATCCTTGACGGAGACAAACAAACGTCCATTGAGCGTTAGACCCGTGGGTATGCTAACATCGTTGTCCTTGAATACGGAACGTTCGCCATTCGATTTCACCTCGGCCAGACACAAGTCGTCGGGTCCTCGATTCAATTGCAACTTTTCAGCGGCACAGGCTTTGATTTGCTTCGCTGTGGTGTGCATGGGGAAGCGCAGGGTGCAGTAGGTGTGGTCGGCGCAATAGACACGGAAAATGACTGAAACAGAAGCAGAAAAAAAGCACTCATTTGCATTTGTTTTTCAACATCCTCTTTAGGCTGTCACTTACTGTCATCGTCGGGTCGGATGACCGTCTTTGATGGCGTGGCATTGCCACTGAATAGACAAATTGGCTGTCCATTGGGTGGCAATTTCCACTTTTGACCCGCATTTTGATTACGATCCTCCTGATAGCGTGCCATTTGTGTTAAAACATTGTGCACAATGCTTGTCTCCTCATTCAAATCGGGATCTGCCTCCACTTCGGCGGCCAAATCTTCGATGAAATCACACACAGTTGGCTCCTCGAAGGCTGCATGACGCACGGCCATAACCCATTTTTGCATAAACTGAATGACACGCTTCTTAAAGGTGATTATATATTCACGATCCTCGGGCGTTTGGGCCTCATCATGGGCATCGCAATGAAAGGTGCATAGTGGTTAAGGGGACAAACCAATTAAGGAATAGGCATGGATAAAAAAAAAAAGAGGGAAAACTGTCGATGTTGCACAAACTGGCTGGGCATTACACTGGGCTACCAAATTGAGGAAGATTTTTCAGAGATGTCAAGAGATGCAAGTTTTTGCCGGCTCTAGGTGTCGTTATGTTTGCACATAGCTTAAAAACTGGAACACACCACATCACAAAGGAGGCTAGTTGACCGAACAGCTGTTTCATTGGCATCTCTGCCAAATCATCAGCGGTCTTTGACTGGTCCACAATCAGTCAACAACTCTCTTCTCATGCCTGCAATGCCATAATCGCTTGGGAACTCCAATGCGACTCAACAGCAAAAACAGGCACAACAAACAAGCGCCATGTGTGTGTGTCCCCAAATGATCTGTTTGTAATTTTGTATTCTTGGTCTTAATTGTTTCAGTTTCTGTCTTTATACTTTTCACTTATTCCAATTTACCTTATATCAAGGAACAAAGTCAATTGCTTACTTTTTATTAGCTATTTTTAGTTACTCACTTTGTTCAGTTGTTCACTTTGCAGTTTTTATCGAATCGAATATTCAGTATAGAGAATCAAGTACTGAGTATTGAATACTGAGTATCGAGTATTGAGTATCGAATATTGTGTTTCGAGTGCTGAGTACCGAGTACTAAGTATCGAGAACTGAGTATCAAGTACTAAGTATCGAATGTTGAGTACTAAGTACTTTGTATTGCGAGAAGAGTATCGTGAATCAATATGCACATATACGTAACGCAAGTACATTAAATTTAAAATCACATTTCTCTTTCAAAAGTGCTTCGCTCGTACCGGGCGTCCCTAGTCACAGACTCTTCCTTGTTGTTTTAGGAAGGGTATTCAAAGGTAAAGTAAGCCTAATTCTCTACTTTTCAAATCCTTTATTATTTCCTTAATCTTTGCTGATATTTTCATTCTTGTTATCTGATTTTTTCAACTTTCATTTCCTTGTTTTTCTCCTCCAATTGAGTTACTAAATCTTTCTCACTTTCCCCTTTGACTCTTCTTTAATCCCTTACTTTCCTTCGTCCTCTGTATGAAGACGAATTTGTCTTTCAATTTCTTGTAGCCCAGTGTCCCTCGTCTGCTTATTAAGCACATCACGTATTCCAATGCAGATTGTAAGATTAGTTTCAGGCATCATTGAACATTGCTTCACCTACTCGACTAGGACTAACGTTCTGCTGACTACATTACCAAATTGTTGACCCAATGTCCTAAACATCTTTTTGTGTATGGATTCCACATCTTCATTGTGGCTTTTGTTTCGTCTAGAGTTAAGCAGTTGGCAGTTGGCATTTTTTTTTTTTGTTTTTTGGTCGGGGAACGGAAGTGTTCGCTTGTTAGCATTTTCTGCTGCCTTTCTCCCATTTCGACATAGTTAATGCCAGGCTTAGCCTGTGTATGTGTGTGTGTGTGTGTACGTGTGGGCGTGGTCTTGGTCATGTGTGGTTTGCGTGCTGCCAACACTTAAACTGTCGCCGTGGAAATGTTTGTTGCCCACCCGAGAGAACGTGACTCTTGAGCTGGGGCAAGTCCTAGTCCAAAATGGGTTTCTTTGCATTTTTGAAGAGCCCCGGCATGAGTTACCTTGATGTGCCAGAAGGGACTTAAAAGTGGCAAGGCCTTCAAAAGGCTAAGCTGTGAAACGTGGCTAACATTTTGAGGAGCAATCCTTTAACAAATTCAATTAAATCAGATATCATTTTGCTTTGAAAAAGGATATTAGTTGGCCAATTCGTCTACCAGCTGACCCACCGGCATAAACACAATATGTGTTAGTAGAAAATCATCTAAAAATGGATCCATGCCGCTGACCGTCTGTCCCAGACGCGTCTCTAGCAAATGTTCCAGCATTTTGGTCGCAGTGCCGGACATGACCGTGTATCTGAAAGAGGCAATTTCACAAATTGCACAATAAAAATGTTAAAAAAAATTTAAATTAAAACTCACTTAAATGCTGAATGCTGTCCACGTTGTTTGGCCACACGCTCAAGCACTAAAACATCTTTGCCATGCTCCTGCAGTCTCAATGTGTTGGCTTCCACATCACGGAGTATACGATTGAAGTGCTCTTTGTCCACGCGTAGCAAATGGCAATTGTTCTCCTTTAAGACAATGGTGGCAGCTCTGAAAGTTAGATGAAAAGGTATAAGTTTGTTCAAGATTATAGCAAAGACACAAAAAACAGGCTCTGATTTTGTACCGACATTTTATCCAAGTTTATAATTTGATCAATTTGGCCAACTTTTTGCCTTTAAAAATTCACATCAATTTGCTTAACTTTCACTTAGCTCAACTTTTAATGAATTATGCTTATGATTTTCGTGCCAAATGCAATTTTATTAATTACATTTTGAGCCATAACAAATTCCACAAAAAGCTGCCTGTCCGTTTCAGCAATCAGAAATTTATGCTCGCGCCTTTCGGCTATGCAACACTTTTTCGTTGACAGAAATTTTCTGTCCCTCCCCCAGCCGGAAGGCTAAAAGTATTTTAAATTGCATTTTATATTGTATTTGTCGGCAATACCACCGATCGATATGCACAACAAGTGCGTAAACAAAGTTTTATTCATTTGACCGGACATTGAAATATGTACATTCGAATTATGGTCGGCTTATATACTTACGGCTTATATATAATATATACAAATATGAAAAATGACAGCAGTTCAGACCAGCTTATATTTGTTAAGGGTAAAAAAGCTTGCAGCCAGTTTTTAATTAAAACGAAGGCTAAAAGTTGAGAGATTAAACTACATTTTTTTAGTAGCCATTTTGTTAAATATGATTGAAAGGATTAAGCATATTGATCCGATTATTTAAATTGCATAATAACAAAGAAAAGCAAAGAAAGGGGTATCCCGGATATCTTTAGAGATTTTGGCCTTGGTTGCGTCCAGTATTTCATGTAAATAGAAACACTTTCGAACAGCACATGAGCATCAAAGCAAAGGCAAGGTGTTTCTAATTATATGAAATACTGTGACGAAAGGAATTTTCTGTTGTTCTGAGTACGGGGCTTAGTCCATACATCTTCTACTAGGGTAGTCGAATATTTCCAAAAAAATATCTATATCGATATTTTTTACGATATAGAAAAAGTATCATTTCGATATAAATTTTTTGGTGTACAAAAGATCGATTTTATCGATATTTTCTATATTTTTCAATAAAATCCCGTATCTTAACAATGAGCGCTTTCACCAGCATAAATCGATGACAAAAAATCGACTATTTTTGTTAGATTGTGCTGGTGAACAGGCATGATGTGCAATCATGATTGCTAAATTTCGTGATTGTGTTAGATGTGAATACATCAAAGAAATAGTTTGCTAGAATTGCTTGATTGTGATTTGTTATCGATAGCACACAGCTGTCAGTTGTAAACAAACAAGTAATTTTGTCCAAACAAATGCAAAATGAATGTGGAAACCTCTTTGTATTTAATTAATGAGTTTTCAGAGGACGTGGTTTCGCAAGTAGCTCACGGAAATATGTGCAAGGCTCTGAAGGCTTTACTGGTTGTTGCGGAGGAGCAAAGCTTGAAAAGCCGCCTCTTCAAACAGAAGCAGCCCCGCGTACTCAATTGTTGTGACAGTACAAAAATATAGAATGGACAAATTCAAGGATTATTTCATGATGTTCCGTGCATCATTAAGGACTTTTAGCTCATTGACCATTGAATACTTTATTCTTTACGTGAACCTGGATAGACTAGTTGCCAATTTAACTCTTAATAAAAACCAGCGTTATGTTATTTGGCTGCTGGCAAAACAGGAGTCCTTATAAGTAAATGAAGTACATAGGAGACATAGGATCGGTCATCCCGTTTCTGGTGTCAGAAAGCACACTTTTTATAGCCGAAGCCAAGCGTTCCGATGACACGAAGCTTTCCGGTATTATAAGATATGTCAATGTCAAGTCAGAAAACATTGCCAATGCGTCTTTATCTTCTATCCAGAACTTAATAGGGTCCTGTTCCAGCGTAAACAACGGTAAGTTAAATTCCCACAAATTCCGAGAAGTCAACATCATTTAAACATACATATTTATACATACAAAAGGTCTCAAATTTGATGACGCTTTGATGTCGCACACTTTTGTTGGAAGGGAGAACAACATGCTTGCAGCAGACGATAATCGTAATGCTGCAAGCATGTTGTTCTCCCTTCCATATCCAGTGTGCGATATCAGAGCGTCATCAAATTTTAGGCATTTTGTTCTTGAAATTGCCACGATGACGATACGAACCGTGTGCGGACGGCCTAACATTTACCGTTTTTAAAGATGGTGGATTTCAGCCAAGCATTTCTATGCTTTGCTTTTAAGTGCGCCTTTATATTTGTTGAGTTGCCAACAACTTTATTGCACAGTTTGCACTGCGATTTCTGTGCATCAACTTTAATAAAATAACTTTTAAACATTTTGCTTTACATGTCCAGAGCACAAGAAACAGTTATTCGCAACATTGTGACCTAACGCTAAAACAAAAATGTCACCGATTTCCAATATATCGCCTCGGAAAAAATATGCCTTAATGATATTTGTCGTTTTGGGCAAAAATATCGATATAACGATAATATTTTCGATATCCCTATCTTCTACATAGAGCTATCACATAAACTTACAAATAACAGAGTAAAATCTGAGCTTATCCGACACATAACAGCTATCTAGATGCTAGAAGACAGATAAAATAAGATTTTTGAGTTCAGACGAATCTATAATCTGTTATCCTCATCACCGCGAAGTGACTTTTTTGGACGTTCTTCAACAATTCACCACACTTATTTTCTTTTTTACTAATGCAAACTACACAGATCATCATGCTATCATATCTACTTTAGTTTAATATCAAAAGTCACCTTAAAAAACATTCAAAATTTGTCATAAATTTCCAAAGAACTTTCCCTACTTTAGCCACTTAAAATAACTTTTGTAAGACTCTTCAATTCAAGCAGCATTTTGTTTTGAAAAAGCCCAGACAAATTATACACTCGAATAAGTATTTTGTTTCAATTTTGCAATTGTTAACTCTAAATGCCGCACAATGGCTCTTTGTTATCTATTGTTGTGGTTGTTGTTATTGTTGTTATCTCTGGCCAGAAGACTAAAGTGGCTCCAGCTATTACCTGCCATTGTCGAGCCAACAAGCTATTGTCAGACAAATATAAAAAAAAATGTATCTTCTACTAGAAAATACCCAACTCTGGTTCAAAAGAGAATTTCGTAATGGTTTTTGTAAGAAAGGGTGCGTACCTGGGTGCGTCGTTAATCAAAGCCAATTTGCCAAAATCATCGCCAGTCTTCAAAGTGGCAACAGTTCCCTTGCCGTGTATCACAACATCCACAGAGCCTTTGAGTAGAATATACCAAGAGCGGCCCTCGTCTCCTTGATTAAATACTGAAGTATTAAGGATAATGTTGTTGTTGTTGTTGTTGTTGCGGCGTGTTGTTGACATTTAGACAAAGGGGTGGAAGAGCAAGGATAAAAGTTTTTATTAGTACTTAATTTTTTCTTGAAAGCGGGTTTGGCCCTCAATTAAAATAAAGCCCGTTTATTGAGACATAATTAGCTGAAATTGTGCAGAGTTTAATTAAAAAAAGTTTGATAAAAACTTTTCAGTTTTTTAATGGCCTCAAATTCTGGTTGTACTCACATATTGTGCCCGCCTGGGCATGAGCCTCAAATACGATTATCGATGAAAGCTCACGCTTGATGCTGGTTGATAAATGAGAGAGTGCAGCAATATGGACAAGTTCCTCGAATACTAGCTCCAATTCCTCGGGTGTGCGTTCATGTGAACTGTAAAGCCAAATATGTATGTAGATTTGTATATTTGTGTGTGTGTGCTCTGTGGTTGTTGCGACAATGCAACTAATTGTCTGGGCACAAAGGAGAAGATCAAATATTTGCATAAGCCTGAGAATTTGCTTATGGAAATCAAAATGGCAAATAAGCAATGGAAATGGAAATGGAAATGACAATGTTTGTGGTTGTTTGTAGTTGGGGACTTATGGCATAGAACAAAGGCATTGCCATGACGTTTCGAGTCTGCTAATGTTTCAAAAATTTGTTCAAAAAGATTTCTTCTCATTAAAATGGCAGCCATTAGTGGAAATAGATAATAAGAAATAGAAAAAAGCCTCGTTTGAGCTCAATTTAGGCACCTAAAGTAACCTGATTTGATGCCTCCTTTTCATTGTTTCACCTGATGATTAATTGCATTGCCCACCTTTTTGGTTTCTCAATCAACTTTTTCCACTTACGGTTTGCGCAATATCATACGCCATATGGCGTCTGGTCCACGTTGAAAGAGTGCACTCAAAGCCTCACGTATTTGCTCATTAGCCGCATTGAGATCCTCTGATTGGGGAATACCAACCGCTGGTGCTCCACCCTCTTCATCCAAACGAAATCGATACAGAAAACATTTATCCTTGAACGGTTGCTCCTTGTTGACTGTGCAATGAAATTAAACCAGGTGAAAATCTGCTAAATACGCATAATTATCCCTTGACGCTTACCATGTGTGAGAACGCCTTCCTCGAGCAGAGCCTGCCACATGCCCGCCGCCTGGGCGCGTGTATGTACAATGGGCGATAAGTTAACCAACCAATCGACCAGCTCAGTTCCTGGGGCACACTTGCGTATTAACTTGCCAGAGACCTTTTGGGCACACAAACATTAAAAGTATTAAAACTTGGTTGTCCCCCCCCCCCCCCCACTCTTTCTTATATAATATTTTACCTTGCGATCCTTGAGACAGCTTGAGTTATCGGCCACGAGTAATGTGCGTAGAGCCCAGCCCATGCGGTTCAAAGCAGGACTCGGCGTCTGTAGGAGAAAGTAAAAAAACCAAATGAAAAATGTTTGCTAAACAAATGCCAAACGAAAAGTTTAATGATAGATGCTGCAGCATGCGAGTGTTGTTCTGGAATTTATTTTCCCCATAACAATTTGTAAACTTTACGTTGGCATTTTTAGTCAAATTTGATTGCAAAGTTGAACAATGTTCTTTTGAAATAAATATTTGATCCTAATAGTATGCTATGAAACATTCGAATAATTCAATGCATAGGCCAGGGATGCCCTCAGACTGAATACAGCAGGGCAGAGACGAATAACTATATATTCGTATATAGAAAGATATAAGAAAACCCCGTTTGCTGAGGCCAAGAGAGTAAACAGGCCTTCAGTCGCTGGTTAGCCTTCGACTCGACGGATTCAAATTAAATCGTTTTATTCTGATTAACGCAATAAATTTTATACAACAGCAATTTTTGTCGAAAGTAAAAACTGGAACAGACCTCTATGATTTGCTTGAATTTGGTTAATTGTTCTTTTTTAATATTCAGGGATATTTCGAGCATAAATGAAATACAGAAGTCATGGGCAATGCAAAATCTTACCAACGGTTTCAAATAACGCCAATCGATTGTTTTCTAACGTACTTTTGCTGCCGACATTCCGACAGATAGATGTCGGAAAAATTACAAACTATATTTTCAGCTGTATCTGCCTGTCAAGTTTGCGACACTATGAGCTTTCCGACGCTCAGGAACGGAAATTTCAGATCAGCGATGCCCAGTTGTATCCTCTTTAAGTACGTTTTGTTTTTGTAATTGCAACAAAGATAGGAAATCAATGATCGTATACATGCAGGGCACGACGTTTGCAAAACGACACACATGCAAACGATTTCGTGTGTGTGCGTCGCGTAGAACAAAAACTGGTTTTGTTCTCTTCGTTGATTGACTGACCTGTCGGTATTTTACGAAACACTAGAATTTAAGCATTAAACACTAGAATATAAAAAATCAACAAACAAGAACATATCTACAGTGCTCACACACAAAGTAGTGACTATTGCCAGCTATCTAAACTCGAAGTTTCACCCCTGCGACGAAGAACTCAGTAGGAGATAAGAATTGATGTTAGTATTTAGTATTTGCATTTGTAAGAAATAAAACCAGTGCATTTTGATCCATTAATGTGACTCGTGGATTCGTTACAATTAGGTCCTTCGAGTCGGATTTTGGTTCCTCGAGAAACGCTGGTGTTCTTCCTTAAGTGATAAGAGACACAGAGATGAACCAGTACCCAAAATTTTCTGTTTTTTTGAAAACTGCAGCCAAGGACCGCTAAAAATAAAGAGTGCGCTTTGAAGAGTCAATGCGTATTCACCGGAACGGCAAGTACTGTTTCCGAAAAGGAAAATTCTTTTGTGGACTTTGTGGAAAAAGAAAATACAATCACTGGGAAGGATTACAGTCAGATATTCAACAAATTCAATGCCAAATAAAAGGAAACCCTCCCCATTTTCACAAAGATTCATGAGTGTGAAATGCTGTCACATCCACCATACTTGACGCACCTACGAAAACTATAAAAAATGCCTGGAAGAAAATTTAACTCAATCGTTGAGGTTATAACCGAGACAGAAAGCAACGATTTGATGTGTTTTACTACGTTTTGAAAGATACTTAACCGTTTTGAACTTCAAATTTCAAGTGTAATCTAAGAGTTGACTTACGACCAAAAGTTTCAAGCAGTTCTAAATGAATTTAAAATATTATATCAAGAAACTGTCTTAAGTCAAGAATTTTATTTAAGAATTCTAATTCTCTATATTTTGAATATTTATTAAATGTTTTAAAAATGCTGCTCATGCAACTCATTTACTAAAAGAGATAATGAAACTTATCTTTTGAAGTCGAATCATGCCTCACCACAATGCGCGGTCTATACACCAAGGGGTTATGGGTCATACAAAGTACAGCGATGATTTATCACTCAATGATTCTATGTATTTTTATTCTCTAATCATAAATTAATTGCGTGGTCAATGATTTGCAATGTCGAAAAAAGCGGTTGATGAGCTCAAAATTAATATTTGGGATGTACCTAAATCAGAGTGGCATCGAAATGAAACAATATGAACATTGCTTATTGAAAAGTTCAACGCTAACGTTTGTATTTTAGATTTAAGTAAAATTTGCATCCAACTACTGGGCTTCACACAGATGTGTAAATCACTTAGTGAAAAAAATCGCATTGAAAGTTATTACTTTCTGTAAATTTATAGACCAAAACCAAGGGGACGGCAAAAAACACATTCACATTTTGACATTGCATATGTGTGTGTAGCCACTGACACGGAATTCATTATGCTTAGCGGAATTGTTGGCGAACTGTGTCCACTGCTCTGCTGCTGTGAACTTTTGTTTGCACAGTAGATAGCGACACGCCGACCCCTGACTTGGACCTTTTGGTTTTTAGAATTCTAAGACGGGTTTCCCTGCTTTTCTGAATTCATAGTGTAACTGCCAAGTTTCAGTGTGTTCCATTTCCGCATTCATTCCCTACTTAAAGATATGAAATTTCAACCTAAAAGTTAATCTGTGATTTTTAGGCCATAAATTTAAACCGGAACCGCCCACTTAGAAAAAGTTATTCTATTTTTTATTCTTCAATAATTTCATAACAAACATCCCCATAGCTGTCTCATAAATATCACATTCTCTGACAGTTCCTGAAGCAGTAAATTAACTCATTTGTCGTCCTCAATGTCAGTTCAGTTAATTTATGTGTTCTTTTTTTTTAATGCGTTTACTTACCTCAGTGATGGGCAAGGCTGGATTGGGATGATCCGGGCTGAGTGGGCGTTTGGTGGGGGATGTGGCTGCAGCTGATTGTACGCCAGGACCAAAACCTGTCAAAGAACAGGCGTTGTCAAAGGTGCTTTACAACATTTTTGAACGCTGTTTCAGAGCTTACCATTCTTCAATTTGCAATTGGTGAAAATGTCATTCATCAACTCTTTGTTTTTCTGTAATTAAAAAGAAGGACAACAAGTGTTGGTTTTTGTTACAAGAAATTCCATTTAATTGGAAATTGCAATTATATACAGTCTTCATTTCGTGGGCGATTGATTGTGAACGCCTACGCTCTAAGTAACGCTTCCACTTGACGGCCGCGGAAATGCCGCCAACTGTGGGAGTGGAATGGCGATTCAACATCTGGTCCTCGGATTGGCCATGTTGTCGGTAACGTAGTAGAACGCACATGCTGTCCTCATCTCTGGCCACTTCTTGGTCAGTCATTATATTTAAGTACAACTTTCACTACGAGTAGGTAATGTCACTCAAACGTTGCTTTGTAGACTGATAAGTTGTTAGTAAACTTCGCAGACGCCCCAGCCAGCCACTTAAAGCTTTTTGTTGTTTCGCTGTTTCTTATCAGTTCGGCAAAAGGGTTGTCAATTTTTATTCAAAGCTTTTTTTGTGAACAAATTTATATTATTTTTAGATATTTAATTATTCATGGCAATTTCCTTAGTCATTTTGAAAAAAAAAACAAAATCAAACACTTCGGGCTGTTACTGGCTCTCTCGCTCTCTTTGCGCCGTCTAATGATAAGCAAAATGCTAACGTCGAGGCTAATTAAACTCACTTTACTTTTATCAAACGCACAGCAGTCCCAAATGAGCGGGCCAATTATGGTTGGGAGTGGGGTTGGAATGGGCGAGCGGTGTGAGTGGAATGAGTAGGAATGGGTGGAGTGCGAGAGTGCCTTCACCTTGAATACACGCCAATGCACGCCAATTGTTTTGATAATAATGAAATGCTTTTCTATTGTGGTTGGTTTTGCAAAAAATTTTCATTCAGTTTGCATTGTGATAGGAGGAAGTAGCTGCAGTATTTAAGGCCAGAAATAGACTTATTATTGAAATTGAATCAAACATTTCTTTAATCTAACTGGAAATTTCGAACTATTGGACCTTTGTTGGGAGCGTCTTGTGGGGAGCCTACATAAATGATCGATCTTTTCATGAAATCATGGTATAGTACCGTTTCTTAGCTTCAAAAAAACTTAACCCAAACAGTTCTACGATTTTTTTAAGCAAAGATATACAACTTTGAATACCTGTTTTCGAAATGACCTAATTAACTACTGCCCAAATGTATGCAATGCAAAATCAGTACAGAAGTCTTTCTATTTGTACAACATCCACTGCATACTTATGGGCAGTGCAAATGTTGTCTTTTCGTACACATTTTTTCAAAATGGTATTTCTTCGCTCACAAAATTGTGTTAAACTGCTTGGGATACTTTATTTGAAAGTTAAAATATACCACTTTTCAGTGTCAGAATTCGTCAGAGGCGATTAACATTTTCGTCTTTCTGAAATACTTATAAAAGCTAAAATTGTTAATCCGGTGCTACTGGGATTTGAACTCAGTAGCTCGGGGGACTGTCACTTTTTAAACGCAACCAGTCGCAGTATAAGAAGAGATTTCTGCCAGCTGAGTTCTTATACTGTAACTGGTTGCGCCTAAAAAGTGACGCCCGTTGACTAAGCGAGCTTCAACTATGTATTTTAGAACAGTAAGGTCGGGGTTCGAGTCCCAGTTTTTGTTGTTTTTTTAACAAAATAAATCTATATACATATATATCATACAATTTTTCAACTGAAGCTTTACAAAAAACTGTAGGATGGTTGATAAGTAACGAGATGATATATCTTGATTTTGAGATTTCTAAGCTCATTTCAAGGTTATTCAATCTTGTTTTTATAAGTTTGCAAGATTCTCGAAAAAGAGATTTTCAATTTTTCAGTATACGTGATGGATAATTTTTGAAAACTGATATGTTTTCAGCACTCGAAAATCATTTCTTAAATTAGAAAAATCTTTTCCAAATCAGGATTTTTAGTAATTTGTGCTTAAAGTAGCCACAATTGCCTATTTCTACAGATTTTAGGCATGAATAGGACCTACAGGTATTATGTTCCCAAATAGTTATGCAATTTTTTGCAATACAGATATACCATGTATATTTCATTCCATTCTTATCAGCTTTATAAAAGTGTTACATGTTTATTATCATGTTTGCAGAGCGCGAGTATGCCACATTTTTGTTAGATATTGATTAAGCTTTTGTAAGTTGCTTTAAGCATTGCCGAATCCAGCTCTAGCTGGTTATTATGACAAATTTTGTAAACAAGATCCCATTGCGAATGAGTAACCAAGAGCTAGCGTCAGCAGAACTCCCGTTTGGAGTAATTTTCTATAACTTTCAGCAGCCTCCGCTGAGGTTCTATTTGTACAGCTTGTGCATTTGTTAACACTAGGCAACAAGGTCCAGTATATTGAGCGCTTGGTGGTGATTCCACATGATTTTTGTGTGCTGAACACGAATCTGTTTTCAGAAATGGTCCATCATGCGAGAGTTTTAGTAATTTGAACTTAAAGTTACAAAAAATTACTTTTTTGACCCTTTTTAGACGCGTTTTGTGGGGTACCTATACTTTTGTATTGACGTTTTTTGTTATTGTCGTAAAGTTAAGAATTGTTTGATTATTTTTAAGAATATACCATAATACCGATAATAATAAAAATAACAAAATTGTCTACTGCCCAAAGGTAGGTCATGCGAAAACAGTACAGCAGGCTAGTAATTTGAATAGAATTTCAATGAAAATTTTCAACAACAACCATTGCTTACTTTGGGGCAGCAAAAATATATAGAATTATATATTAAAAAAAGATATTTTCATTGAAAAAATCGTAGAATTGTTTGGGATAGTTTATTTCAAAGTTAAGGAGTCTAACTTTACGATAATATCAGAGTCAAAACAAAAGTATAGGTTCCCCACAAAACGCGTCTAAAAAGGGTTAAAATATAAATTTTTGGGAACTTTAAGCTCAAATTATCATTATCTCGACGTGATGGACCCTTTGGACCCTTTTTAAAAACAGATTCGTGCTTAGCACACGGAAATCATCTAGAATCATCACCAACCCTTCAATATACTGGAAAAAGTCAAATTTTGTTGCCTTGTGTAATGAGTCTAAGTTAGTTAAACTCAAGCGAGACACAACATTATATACATTTAATTAATAAAAGTTGTAAACTTCTATTGCACCGTTTAATTGGGATATTCAATTAGCCTTTATTTTTGGATTCCACGGAAAGGAAACCTTAAGATTCCGGATCATCTGAACCTAATTATCGAAAACTCCCGTGTCGAATGCTTTAGAAGAATCGACTACCTTTACTTATAAAGGATCATTGGTGTTTGGAACATCCGTTAGAGCAAAAATTATGGACTGGGCTTCAACATCGAGCCTAGGACTATAACGTTAAATCATTGGGTTCAGTGACAAAGTGACAATTCACCTATAGATAGACTTGGGACTGGAACGTATAGCCAGAAACTTAGTGTCCTCCGCGAAGGTAGCAGTAAGTGGGCCTAGGATGTCAAGGGACGGAAGATTAGCAAGGCCACGAACACTATCTCTTCCTTGCGGAACACTAGCACACACCTTTACAGGGAAAGCTCTGTCTTTCAAAGTAAGGCAAGAAGTCTCCAAAGACTCTCCGGGACTCTTCTCATGTCAGACTCTATCGGGTCGAACAGTACTTTCTTTTCCTTCTCTCTAAGGCATCGAGGATGTGAATAACTAACCTGCGGACCAAACCGGAGGTCTGGTTACACAGACTCAAAAGATTTATCAACCAAAAGCCTTGGCAGCAGTAGCCTGTCGAATATTTTTCAGAAGTTAGAGAGGAGGCTAATGCTAATCGGGTGCTAATAGTTCACATTATGTAAATTCTTGTCCATTTTCAGAACAGCCGATATAATAATTAAACTTGCTAACCTATAACCTAGAATTTCATTTAATAGAACAAAACATTGTTCAAAGATGTTTCGACTGCTAAGTTGAACTATGTACTTGTTCTTGATTTGTTGTTGAGTTGAAAAGTTCATAGACTGCGTGCGTGGTGTTTTGTATCTTTTCAGTTAACTTTAGCTACAAATTATCTAAACTATTGTAGATTTTGTATAAGCCATTTCAACACTTCAAAGTTTTAGTAAAAGTTTCCAAGTGTAGGACAAAGCTTACAAAAACTTCAAGGAAACTTATTAAACAGCATTTAATAGAACACTTCAATTTGTTTGGATTGATTAATTTACCATATTTAATTGGAATTTAATGTTCAAAATATTCGTTCCCCTTTCGTGTGTCGTAGGCAACTTCCAAATGCTGCCAATTCTCTGGTGTATACTTTTGCGTGTGTGTGTGTGTGTTCACATCTGCATCTTGCATTTCTGCATAAATAAATAACCACATGACCATGGACACGCAACTGTGTGCATGCCGCTGGGCAATCGCCGCACACAACAACTCCGCCTCCTTTTCATTCTATTATTTATGGTCTGCATATTACGTATACCACATGTTGGCAGACTATTCATAATATTTGGGTGGTTGCTAAGTCAAACGGCATTGAAAGTAGAATTTAACAACAATTGAGTTATTGCCAGCAAAAATTGGAAATTTGCCACAAAACGCCACAAAGTGCAATTTCCGCTACTCTGATTACGACACACCCACTCGACCATGCCAATCGAATGCTAAGTGTGGCAACTGAAACATGCTCAAATTCAACTGCAAATTACTAACATTTCTTGTGCAGGATAATTGAATCAGGGTTATAGAATTTTGAGGGGTTGTTGGCTTACCAAAAGGGGGAAGACAGATAATTAACTTGAATCACTTAGGAGGGTGTGTGTGTGTATATATATTTCATTCTTACTCATTTTCAATTTTTTTTCCCTCTGATTTTATCGCATTTACGAAACGACACCGAGAATATTCCCCAGTTGGCATTTTTATGGTATTGCTTGCAGTGGCAGCTTCACAGCTTCCACTTTCACTTCATTGTTGCACATGGCGTATACGTGATATATGTAGGTATGATGCCTGACGACTACGACACCGACTCCAACTGCTAGCTACTTTGTTAGCCTTCTTTGCTTCCACTTCCTCCTTCGTGCCGTCGCATTCACTTGTGTTGCCTTTTGGGTTAGCCAAAGTTGCCATAATGTTACAAAATACTATAGGTAGATGCCCCAATTTGAGGTTACCTTTTTGTGTAACAGAAAAGGTAAATATACATTCATTCATGTTGTGTGTGTGCGTGTACAAGCATGTGTGTGTGGTTTATACCTTTTGTGCGTGCCACCAGAGAGACTATTGACAGTGCCCTCAACTATACAGATCAAGTTTTTTCTTTGGAAATTAGTTTCCTTTGAGTTTTTTGCATTTTAAGCACTGAGAAAAACTATAATCGAATGAGCTGAGCTAAATTTTAAGTTGCTTTTGGAAACTATTTGCAAGTGCAGAAGCAGCTTACAGACAGAGTGTTATCAATTGTATACCAATTCAAGGCTTTAAATCAGCCGTGGGCAAGCCCTTGCTTCCATTGCTACGAGATTTTTTCTTACGGCAATTGGCGTCGGTCAGTCTCATACTAAACTCAGTCGCAATTAACTCGCTTCAAATTGTGAACAACAATTGGAGCACGGACTTTAAATTGATAAAAGTCAGTAACAAGCAGGTGGATTTTGTGTGTTGTGTAAAGTGCAAGGATGTGGTGCCATATGCAGGCCGCACTGGCACAAGAGGACTACATCTACACAATTGCACAAAAATGTCAGATGCCACAAGCGAAAAGTAATCTATTTTGAACCATTTCATGAAAAGAAATGGTCCACCTAAAGTCGTCGATAATCTAGCTCGACAGCAGCTATTCTTTGTGGCAAAGGATTTGAGACTACTTGTGTGTCTGAACATCTAAACTGTATGATTCACAATATGTGAACAAGTCCTAAAAACTGTTGAATACAATATGATAATGGATCATTTTGAAAGACCGATTGCGTTCGGGGTCTAAAGTGACGCAAAAGACTTGAACTTAAATGCCATTCAATTCTATTCTAGACAGAGAAAACAAGTAAGAAAGTCGTTCAAACCCGACTGTAATATACACTGTACCTAGAGTAGCAGCTGAATGCAGCGCTGCTGCACAATATATGGCGCCATTACTTGCATTGAATAATGAGGGGTTTTCAAAACTGGCCAATAGATGACGCCACTACTGCCAGGGCGGGGGAAGTAACACTCTTTTGGTCATAACTTGAGTATCGTTCATCCGATCTTTATCATTTATTCGGCAAATCGATAAATAATCTTGATTACTAAATATCTCTTGAAAGTACGAATCATCTATCTACAAAACTGTGTGAGATATAATGTTTTTTCCGAATTGCGGGGGCTGGAGGGGGCGTGGCAAAAATGGAAAATAAACCTGATTTGAATGCAAGTATAAGAAGTTTATGTCCCATACATTTCAAACCTGTATCTCTTACCATCTCTGATATCTGTGCGTTCATACAGACGGACAGACAGACAGACGGTCAGACGGACATGGCTATATCGACTCGGCTGTTGATGCTATTTAAGAATATATATACTTTATAGGGTCGGAGATGATTCCTTTCGACAGTTACATACTTTTGCACAAACTTAATATACTCTGTGTACATTTGGTACAGAGTATAAAAAGACCTGTTCAGAATAAGTTGCAGGTAACTCAAAACAAGTACGAAATATTCTTTAATTTCATAAAGACAAATGTGCAAAATGTTTTTAAAATTAAGAAAGTTTAACTCAATCGGTGAACAACATTTATGTGCTACAAATTTGAAAGCAGGTGCTTACCAGAGAACGGCTTCGTTCGATTGCAGAACGCTCATACATTAATCAACACCCGAATAAACTGGCTTTGCGCTCTATGCATCAAGCTTGCATGCACAACATGTTCGCCCTTGAGTTTTATTTAACCGTTTGGTTGGCGGTCTGAATCTAATTATGTTCGCCTTCATTTCAATCAGTTCGAGTGTTTTGTTCGATCGAAAACATAAGTGTTGGATCAACCGGCTCAATGCTTTTGTCGGTATGACTGTTTAAACTCAACGCTGAATTTGGATCGATCAAAGAACTCTGGCTGAACCGCTCAATGCGATTGCCGGTATGAGCACAGATGAGAGAAGGGTAGATAGTACCTTTGCGCTGTCCCTCTTCTCTGTTTGCTGCGCTGCTACGGCGCTCAAGTTCGATCCTCGCCCTGTCTGGCTCTGTCGCAGTTGCACCATATAAGGGCTAATGGATGGGAGTGAAACAGGGTACAGTTTGAGACGAAGACGGTTCAAGTTCGTGACGAAGGGTTGCAGTTGCAAACAGAACTATTCTAGATTTAAGTGGTCGTTGGTATGAGCTGAATATATTCAACTCTGAGTTCGATTGATTGATTAAATGTGAGTAAGAATTTTTGTGTATGAGGCAATCAAGAAAAAAGTGATTTTTGCAGTTGTCTGGTGCTTACAGTAGCTTTGAAATGTGATTTGTGTTCATCTTGAGTCAATTTCTCTTGAATTTTTTCCTTCTGGAGCTCACCACTGACGACATAGTAAATGCTTAGACAAATCTTGAAGAATTACGGTCTATGGTAGCGTCTAGCGTAGTTTGCTACCTTTGCGCCTTTAGGGTTCTTAATAACCATTTTAAAGAATGTATATTAGCCTTAACCTTTTAATTCTCAGTGTACTTTCCTTTTGCATATGCGTCTGCCAAACACGAACTATTTGTCATGTAAGCCAAGTTTTGTGTGGTCAAAATGTTTCGTATTTGCCCTAGCCCCTGTCCGGCTGCTGACCGAGTCTTGTGGCTTTCCATCCAATGCAAATATAATGGCTTCTGATTAAGTATCATTTGTGCAAATTGTTTTGTGAGTGAATTGAATTGTTAGTAGGTAACTGGTTACTTAAGCTTTCTGTGTATCTGTTTAATTAATTACACTTTGCACTTTGGCTAAGGATTATTCCCTTTGGGTCGTTATGTCACGCCCTATTCTTTATATGTTCCGAGCATGCGATGAACGATGCATTTCGATAAGCCCTGTCATTACAATTTAATTCCATTTGCCATATAAACACACAGGCGAACAACTACTTAACCCACAAACAGGCAACAAGAGCGACTTAGCTTAATTCCCATGGAGGCTCAAAATGCTTAGCACATGCTCAGCACTTAGCCAGGGCGAAGTTTGTTTTTGGATGAAAAGCTGTTAGCTAGGATAGGAAAACGCGGCATCATTAAATGTTAATTGAAATTTTAATTAAATATTTTGACAATGACGCAAATACCGCAAATACTTTTAGTTGAGGCTTCTATGTCAAAGTGAAGACGAAAGATGTCTGGCCACAAAACAAAAAAAAGAAAGGGAAAAGTAAGGAATGAATTTAATGAGCACACGGCACCAACTGGTTGAAATGAGCGTAATGATGGCAAGGCAGCAGGTGCTGAATGTCTTTATATTTAATAATTTGCTATTCCTCATCAATCAATCCTCTGCGATAGGCAAATGCTTTTTATTTGAAAAAGTCCTTAAAACAGGCTTCCCATATGCGGGGAAGCGAGGGATTTAATAGTCTAAGAATAAGCCTAGATAGGATTAGATTGGTAGTAACCAAATTTGATCTTTAAACTCACCTCCCAGATGAGTCGAAAGTCCTGCTGTTCGACTCTCAACAGCTCACAAGTGGTTTTTGTTACCACAGTGCTATCTCGTGGCAGGTCGTGTAGTATTGATTCACCAAATGTGGCACCAACGCCCAAATTGCACAAAGTAACGGCGCTCTGTAAGTAGAAGTGAGAAATTGAAGATGATGAGAAAATGTTGAAAGAAGCTGCTAAAAGTTTTTGGTTTACTGGCTGGTAGATTAAACATTTTGCCCCTCGACTTGGCACACAAAGCCCTTCCCCGCCACCGCACCGGGTGTGTTTACTTTGGAGTCTGACGTGCGGTGGCTGTGTTTGTATATCTCACAATTAGCGCAAATTGCAAAATGTGCCACAGCTTTGTTAACAACTTGTAATCGCTTCATTGTCAAATTATAAAAGGAAATCAATGAAAAAGTCCAGTTCTCTCTCAAAAAACAAACCGGAAATGCAAAATGCAATAAAAGTAACCGCAATATTGCAATGACATTTTCAATTAAGGCAGAAAGGCGACAGCAACAGCGTTTGTTTGCGGTTTGTGTTGTTGGCTGTTTGTTTTCCCACAAGACAACTTCTTGGCAGCATAACGCCCTGAGGCCCTCCATCAGCCTCTTTCCGATTCCAACTTTTAAGCCAGACACAGAGCCAGAGCCATGTAATTGGCTTAACAAGACTTTGGTACAATCGCATTGTCGTGTGTGTTGTTTGTTTACAGTTATTACTCTCGTCCAGACTATAAAACATTATTTAATTAAAGCTTACTGTATAATTACAATTGTTGCTCTTGCCACTTTTTCTTCTGGGGGTTCGTCGGTCAACGAATTCAATTTACTTTTGTGTGGTTGATTAATGGCGTTTCTTTGCTTTTGACATAAAGTTTTCTTCCACAAGTTTTGATGGTTTTCTAATTTATGGCAGCATTTGCAGTGCGAAGTGACCCATAAACAAATGCTGGTGAAATTTCCCTAAGCGTTTACTTAAGCTTCTTGGAATTGCAAATGTACAAATAAAAGCAAAAAGCCCAAACATAAATATTTGGCTTTGACTTGGCCACAACTTTTATTGGAAAATTGAATGTTTTTCTTATAATTGTGGTATGGGGTTTTAATGGCATTTGCTAATTAAATTGGAGCAGAAATTAATATTACGAAATTATTGATTTGCGTTGCGAAAGTTGAGTTATTTATTTGACAATAAGTGATTTCATAATATTTCATAGTATTTCAAATGAAGAAGACCTCGGACCCTGATTAAAAACAGCAAAGCTGATGAGCTGCTCAAGATAAGGTAAAGTGTGTACATATGTCAACTGCTTTGCTAAGTACAATTTCGATAACAGCAAAAAGTGGACGATTAGAATATTAGTGTGCTATTCCAAAATTGAATACAAATACAAAACGAGAAGCTAAGCTAGCTTCATCTGTGCCGTAGATTTTATACCCTTGCAAATGCAGGTTCTGGAATATCAAATTTTTCTTACTTAATCCCATTTTCCGAACTATCGTCATCCAATTTCGACCAAATTTTGCGATCACCGAGTTTCAGAAAGATTAAATTGAAATTAAAAACATTTTTCTCACTAAGACCCATTTTCCAATCCAACGGTCATCCGATTTTGATAAAATTTTGCCAATCTTTTTGAAAGCATTTAATATTATTAATGACCATGACACAGTGAATACAAGGTAGTGCAAACACTTGCTCCATTTCTTATGCGCGTAACTTTGTGAGTCTGTGATGTCATTTGACATATTAGTCTTTGGTTGTGAATTTAAATTTTTTACTTTGAACTTGATTAAGGGCCATATTCATATCTTCTACATAGAGCTATCTTTCACACAAACTAACAGAGTAACATAACAGAGTAAATTTTAAGATTTTCTGACGAATAGCAGCTTTATGGAAGAAGTGAAATCAGCCCTTAGTTTGATTGTTGATATAAATTCAATTAATTTTCAAAAATTTTAAACACAAAATTGTGTCTATGACTTCACATTGCAATTTTTTGTTTAAATTGGTTATCCGAGGGTGAATCAATAAATATGTCTATATTCTATAAACTGATTGAAATTTTAATCTTTTTGGTGGATCCTTTATTCGTTTGATATAATTATCATTTCTTTATTTATTTCATTCCGTTTAACAAATAGGACTTTTCAAAGACCCCAAGTTTAGCTTCTGTCTCAGGTTTATCCTCATCGTTTGATGTTTTTTCGAACTATAATTCAACTAATTCATAGAAGGAGAAGGTTCCCCAGAGACAGAACCCAACTTAGACTTTCTGTACTTCGTGGCCTTTTATTTCGTTTGAGAATAGACCATGAATTAAAGCAGTTTTGTTCAAACACACATAATCGAGCATTGCGCTTGTGTGCGTAGCAGTGAAACACGAAGTTAACGTGTTTGACATTTCAACATTAGCAACAGGCAAACGAACAAATGCCTCTTGAGACAACAAAAAGTCGAACACACGCATCGTAAGAGAGAATGCCGCCTAGCGTGCTATTTATAGAGCAGGGTTCCCCAAGCAGAGAGCGCGAAAAGGTGACTGTGTCTCTCTCAAAAACACAGTGATGCATGACTTTGGCAAGCATTCGGTGTGAATTGGAGAGTATGTTCGTGCCCCAGGGGCTATCGCTGGGGAACTCTGTTATAGAACACACGTATTCTCTCTCTCTATACGTGTGTAAGCTGCGACACCGGCACAATTATGAGTTCCTCTCCCATGGGACAAGCTTTTGGCATTTTGGACACCGCCAAATTAAAGGATCAATATTGCGAGTCCGTTATATTTTTTCTCCTATATTACATCAAACTAAAGTTTTAAATCTTTCTGAACCAGAACCTTTCTGTGGGCGCAGATCTGCTCTAACAATTGTTTTTATTAATCAATAATCTTGTTACTAATATAATTAGTGTTAGGAAGAACTAGCCAAAGCTTAGCTCTAAGTCTAATTTTAAGTTTCTTGCCAAGGTTTTTTTTTTCCTGACTTTTCCTTGGGTAATTCTAAATTAAGTTCTCGAAAAATGTAAATTGTAAAACAGATTGAAATACTTTCTCAGATGTAAAGATAAATATCTAATCACTGACTACCACTGAACTGCTAGCTTTAAGCAAACTGTAAATATTACTGGGCAATAAAGCAAACCATTATTGTTATTATTATTATAATCTTGTTTCCTTTTCCTATCTTTTTCTTTTGGTTGTTGTTTGGCATATGTTTTCTGTATTTTGTTTGCAAATAAGATTTAGGATTGATTTCTCATCTTTCACATAGCTGCTATTTGTCAAATAAACTAAAAATTTACTCTGCTATTTAATCTACTTGTAGCTTATGTGGCAGATTGCGCTAAGTAGAAGATGTGAAATCGGAGCTTAGTGTTTCTTTCCAACTTTGAAGCATTAATTTAAGAAATTGTTGGAATGGTTTTTACTCAATGTTTTGTGGATCGTAAGCTAAGATAAGTTTTTCCTTTCTGGCAGTATACCGATTTAAAGTTAAAGAACCAGTACGCGATTTTGAGGCGATTCACAAAACGATTTAACTTTAGATTTAGTGATAATCTGATTGAACTTATAATGATATCTGTTGAATATTGTGGATGTGGTAAGACATCCGAGTTCAAAAGTTTTCGATTGGTTTTAAGCAAGGCTGCTTATTATAACTAACTCGGGTTTATTATGATCTACCCGACCCGAACCCTTTCTGTAAGGTATAAGATTCGGTTCAAAAAACAGCTAAAGTAGCTTTGGTAAAACTTGCAATAATTTTTATAGATCTCTTTCGAGTTAAAAAAAAATTGTAATAGAGTTTGTTATAGAGTTCCCTACATATCGAGATGAACTTATGATTCAGCACGTAGCCACTTTCATATAATTTCCTTAAACATTTTGGTACATTACGAGATAAACTTATGATTCTTTCATGAAATTTTCTATCAAAAAACGAACATTAAATGTTAAGATCCCACGGGAGAATAAGATTGAAAAGGTATCAAGCTAGGTTTTTGCCATATACCTTTGCAATTTAATGCTAATTATGGCATCTTTTAAAGAGAGCATCCAACTTTTTTGCAATCCCAAAAGTTAAATTTATATCAAACAAATCTAGATCAGGTAAAGTACTTCTAAGAAAGGTTAGTTCAAAGTGTAATCAATTATACGAAGAGACAGGACACCCCTGGTAAAGTTGTTAGTTTGTGTCTTAGACGAATTTTCTTAGCGACCCAAAACAATGTTTTCCCTCTACTATTTGATTGTATAAAGACGTTTCATACTTAAAATTTATACAAAAGTTACCCTCTATTTAATACTTCATCATAAAAAGAAAGCTGAACGATAACTCGCTGGTTAAATAAAGAGATTGTTACATATTCAGATTGTGTCACAAAATAAATCTACGGGTGCTTAAGGCATCTCCATGGAAAGAGATTAAGCCATTTATTAAACGACCAAGGCCTTAAATGTTATTCACATAAACGAAATTTGCATAAAAATGTATATACAAATGATAACTCTGATGACAGGCCAGAGCTGTTCACAACTATTGTTATCACTAAAGCAATCAACTTGCTACTAGCTGTGTGTCTGCTCTGAATCCGCTGACAATAACGCAATCCGCATATCCCCATGCACACGCACCGGCACACGCGCTTATTCATAACTTGGCATGGTCTCTGTTTGTAGTATATATGGGTTTGGGATATCTATAGCTGGTCATAAAATGTGAGCACGTACATTTTTTCGCTTCTTTTTACATAAATGTGGAATATGCAATGCAATGTTTTACCTTTGCATAATGTCGCGTTGATTGCTCCACGTTATACGTACAACGGCGGCGGAACAGCATTTTTTTTATTTATTTTTTTTTTTAAGTTATGTTTTTTCGTATTTTTGCACGGTCAACGAGCAAAGCGACGGCGATAGTTTTGCATATTCCAAAAAATGCTAAAGCGACATTTGAAATATCAATAGCAAACACAAACACAAATAGCGCCGGGGAGTGGGAAGCGGGCTGGGGGCTGGGGTGGGCCAAATGCAAATGTTATGTGAAAGTTACGGGGGCTTTTTGGTGTATTTTCATTATGGAACGTGAGTACGGGTCGGACCAACTAAGAGCACGCGTCTGCCCGAAAAACAAATTTTTCGTTTTTTGTTTTTAGCTGTTTAGTTGCTGATAAATAACATGCCAAATGTGGCAATTTGTGTTTAATATTTGTGTTTAAGAGCGCGTACCACTTTTTTGATTAGCCAACTCCAATTTGTGTGAACCGCACGGCAACGCTACGGCAAGTAAACTGAAATTGAAGTTGAAACCATCAGCGAGGCAGAGCCGGCAGAGTGTGTTTTAAATTACCAAAGCTGGCGACACAGTCGGAGGCTCTGCGGCTGAGACTGAGTTGGGTTGCATGGGTTGGTTGCATGTGTTGTTGTGGGTCTTTTATGCAACTCTCGGTTGGAAGTTGGTGAAGTGTGGCCGTCGCCGGCTATGGCAAACAGAATGTCCAGAAGTCATGTAAACAAAATTGGAGCATTCACTACTGACTGGCTGGCCGTGGAGGCTCAATCAGCCATTAAGAGGGCAGGGCAGCTTGCATGCTCAGCATGGTTAACACTCAAACGGATGCTGATCTGATGATATTTCTCAATAAGTTCATTTTGATTTACAACTTTGAGAAGGGAGTTGTTAAAAAACATCTAAACAAGCATCATAGAGACGATTTATATGTAGGGGAATAGAACGTGTGCATGTTATCTAGAATTGTATGGAAATAGCACCGAAAATATTTTAACGATCGCTTAAGTAATGAACCAACTTATTGCTTTACGATGGGTTCGACCTTTCTTTGCGATTTCCAGGGGTGGACACCGTCGGTCTGAAAGCTAACGAGAATGAAGCTTTAATTCCGAATCCGAAGTGCAAAGTTTTTGAGAAGCCTTTTCATAGCTACTAATATCATTTTTATACTCTGTACCAAAGGTAGTCAGAGTTAGTAATTGGTAATTTTACCACACATGAGCTAGTGAGCGACCCATGGTGATTTACCTAAGTAATTGTTGTGGTAAACCAGATGTTTTTGCTGGCTGTGAATTTTCCTGTTACTTAAGAGTCAAAGCTTAGTTCGTGAATCAAATCAAAATCGTAAATCAAAATAAAAAAAGTGTAAAACAATCACTGATTAACCGAAAAATAAACATGGCCCTTTATGAAATAGAATGCAGCGTTGGTAAATGTATATCAAGTATGTATGTATCAAGCTAAATATAAGTATGAAGAAATATGAATACCTAAAAAATCTTAAGGTATGGACCATGATCCAGTCGATGAAGTGATGGACGAACTTATGAAGAATCTAACTGCAATTGCCTGCTGTCCGCAATGAACCAAGTTCTGTGTCTCCAAATCAACGAACCAATGTGCTGCCTTTTTTAATGATGTTCGCTTTCTAAAAGTCAGTTCGCTTCGATTGTCGAATTGATCCGTGCGCACCCATGCTTTGTGTCAACTGTATTTCGACCTCAAACGGAATTTGAGTTATAGGTAGCGATTGCACTTATTTGTTGGAAAACTGCAACTATTTCTAGGTCTTTTTAGAGAGTGATTAAAGTTATTTTCCCTTATTGTTCAATGTTATTAGTGGCGCCATCTATTGTTCAGCAGTGCTGCTTTCAGCTGCTACTCCAGGTACAGAGTAAATTACAGTCTGGCTTGACCGACTTTTTAACTCAACTTTTTGTCAGCTCACCCACCACACAGAAAAGTATAAGTAGCCCTCTAGATGTGAATATAATAAAGTGTGCAATAGCTCAAAGTGCTAGCGCAACATTCCGAACGTTGTTCGTAAGGTGTAGAAGGCTTGTAAAATAATGGTTGCTGCCTCCCACCCTTCCAACCCAAAGAGGCTCCGTTGCCTATTTATCCGAAGCCCCTAAATGTGAGGAATCCGCTTATCCTAAATCAATCAAATTTTTTTGCCAGTTGAGTTAAAAATGTTCTTAAAAACGGCACAGTATCAACTCATACCAAGTTCGTAAAAGCGGAACAATATCAATTCGATTTGAGCTTTGGCGATTTAAAAAAATTGTTCTGGAAGTGAGAACATTGCACTTCATGGACAGTTTTTGGTAATGTTTGTGTTTAACTGGAGTCAAATTTTCTCGTATTTTCACCACTCTGTGTGTTAATAATTTTTACTTTAAACTGTAATTCACGTTAAAATTTTCATTTTCTTTCTAATCCACACTAGGTACTTTTTTTCATAAATTTCCCACCTTCACCTTCCCATTTCACTTATCTTTCTTTTTATTTTTCCAACAGAGAAACTTTATCTCAAAAATTGCACCAAAACTATAACATTAAATAATGTAGATACAAATTGAGATGTAAAAACAAACTGTAGGAGTTTATGAGGGTATAAAAGCTTTGGCAGTCTTAAGGCGGACTTTGCTTTTAGGATGGTGTACACACCAAGCAAAGCAAGCAAAATGCAATTAATCCGACTGCACAGACCCTGGTCATTTCGCTGTTGTTGTTTTGGATGCCATTGGCCAAATGTGCAGCGTCCAGTGCTGCGCTTGAAAAACTTTATACGCACATATGAGCACGCTTCCGTCCATTGCAGCTGCTGCCGTTGTGTCGTTTGGCCAATTTCGTTGAACAAACAAAAGTGCGGGCAACTTTGGTTGCTAATGGAATTTGAGATGAGACAACTGAAAGTTTGCTTCGCTTTATTTATGTTTTTTGTTCATTTCTAGCTTTGAATAGTTGTGCATATTCAGTGTTAAGGTTGAACAACCTTGGCACTTTTATTTTCGCATCTACTTGTATATTTCCTTTTTTGTACACCAGCAATTAAATTTGTTTAGGTGCTCCCCCCCTACAGTGAAGGTAAGCCACAGCTGGGAAACAAGTCAATGACTTGCCCACAGCTCCTACAGTGGCGTCGTGTGTACGTCACAATATAACATAAATCTGTTTTATAAACTAATTATGCTAATTAACAACATTCTTTGATGACATTAGTTTTAATGAGCTCGGTTGAACCGTTAAAAAGCATCAACATACAATACATTTTATTAATTCAGCTGCATGCATGTACTTTTGATATTCACATTTTACTAAATTATTAAAATTCCACAATTTTTAAATTTTCCACGCATTAAGCTGACCCACATACTCGCATTAAGGCGTGTGCAAAATTATGCAAATGGAAAAGGAATGCTTTGCCTTTGGGGCAAAAAGAATTTATTTACCAAAGGAATGCACAGAAAATGTTGAGAAAACTTTCAAGCGAATTTCTTCTTATCTACATATTTTTGAATCAGTCAATCGAAATGTAAATAACCCAAAAGTAGTTGAAGCGTAAAACACTTGAGAGATAAACTGGCAAAAGACGATGGGAAATAATTATTTTTTTTTTTTTATTTTTTTAAACGATTTGAAGGTTATCTTATCCGTAAACATTGAATAATGTCTAGCAGTTTAGTAGGAGGGCAGATAAGACTAAGCAAAAGACAATAACTGATGCCATATGAGCACCAAATGAAGAAAATTTAAAAAAAATATTCTGTGTTAAGTTAAAGAAATTTTTTTATAAAGTTCTGATATTTTATCGAACAGCATGACCAATTTTAAAAAAAAAACTATATATGAAAATAAAGGCAATAAACATACCTACAAATTAGTTCTGCTACACTTTTGCAATACAGTGCAGGAATATATAAAGAAAAGATTGTTCTGATCAACATGAATCAGTCAGAATGCAGGCCTCAACTTCGGGCTTGTTGCTGCCAAAACGTGATTGTATTTTGTGCCGACCGCTGGTTTAATGTCTAATGATTAAAAATGCATTAAAAATGCTTAATTAGGAGTCAAACAACTTATCCTTCGGTAAATCTATGGATGAACGCCAAGTGGCCGGGTATGGTGTAGCGGGTAGAGTGTAAGCCTGCTGTGCTGGAGGTGTGGGTCCTATGCCGCCACGGAACATCTAATAAAAAGTTTTTTTCTTTCTTTAGAGAAAACTTTAACACATCCAATTACCTTCACTAGCGCCAGCTGTAAAGTAACTAGCCATGAAAAAGCTTCTTAAACTTTACCTTTCGGATTCGGCATTAAACTGTAGGTCCCTTTCTCTTGTGTAAAAATGGACAAACGCCAAAGGTATATAAATTTAAACCCGGCCAGTTCGAAGACGTATTTTGCACAAAAACCAGCTTACAGTTCTCTTTAGCCTATTTAAGCTCTTGCAAATATAAAAATTTCGATTTCGGGCAAATTCTCAAATTGCTGTAACTATGTTGTTTTTCCATAGATTCCAATTAATATGTATTCTTTCAAATTAAGGAAAATGTACGGTAAGACTTACTATTGAAGTCCCTTATTTCAGTAGCTGATTTTCAGAATTTCCACATTCAGCTTACTGACCTTACTTATATTTTCAAGTTTAAGGTCTGTATTCAGCACTGGAGAAAATTTGTGCCAGGAATTTGCTATTTATTTCTTGTGTATGGAACACAACTAAAACCGGGTGAGCAGCTGTTCGGCACTGTATGTTAAAAATAATAACGTATGCTTGTAGATTTTTGAACATTCTTGTTTCAAACTCACTTAAAAACATCTAAGTAAAACTCATTCTGAGAAATTGCTAATCGGTATTTCTTTAATATTTCCTGGAGGAAGCAAGTTGCTCGAAGTAATACTTCATTCTTTACACATTGGGATGTTGGGCCGATGGCTGAGCATGACATTTGGCTGAGTAGCCCGGATAGCGCAGAAAATTACTGCAACATGTTGTTATCTGCACAACTATATAATGCGATCATTTCCAAAGTAGTTAATGGCCGTATTCAGCAGAACAACTTGCTCCCTGATCAAGTATAAATTTGCAAAAATGTTCCTAGTGAACTCGAGTGAAGCGGCATTATAATAGCCAATTTGAGGTATCATGATGCAGGAGCATGGATCAAAGAAATAGTATGCTACTTTAAAGTGATACTGCTCCCTCCAACAGCGGAAACTATTCGATGCATAATTTTTTTCTGATACCTGCTCAGGGATCAATTATTCTGCTGAATAATGCAAAATCCAACAACACACAGCCAGTACTCATCTACACTTTATATCACCAACAAATCTTTCCATGTTGTATGTAGTAACTGCACTTACTTTAATTTCTTTTCCATATTCTATATCAAAAGAAAACAATTACCGGAAAATGCATGTTTTTGATCGAGGCATAGCGTACTTAAAAAAAGTTAGTGTAACAGTGGTGTCCACAAGCAAACTTATCAAGAATCAAAACGTGAATACAAATTGTTCATTCCTCTCTTCCATCCACTGTCAATATCACAGTGCAGATTGTCAAGTTACCGGCGCTAAGCTAAGAAGCTGTCAAGATGACGGTGTGCTATACATCAGCATGTTTAAAGCTATCTTTTTCATTCATAACCAGAGGCAGAGAAAAGGGCGCTCTCGCAAACATTATGTGTGAATATTTACGATTTCAAACGCACAAATTGCAAAGGTAAAGATAATGGTTAGCTGCTTCGCTCTTTTTCGCCCATGAGCAACAATGCGGCGAAAAACAAATAAGCAGCCAATTTTGTGAATAAATCTAAATTTTTATTAGAAGATTAAAAACCGAAATTAACATGTAAGACGAAACATTTTTTTTTGTTACAAATTTTTTAAGTGTTTTCGGTTACGCTTTTAATCTCTGCTAATAATTCCTGGCGTTGTTTTTTTAGATAAAGTTTGGCATTGGATTTTAGGTTCCGCGGTGCTAATACCCGGCTTTACAAATCAAAACTAACAATTTGTATTGATTTCAATTAATGCATTCGACCAACAAGTGAGCCAATTTCCGCTGCAATCATCCGGTCAGTAATAAATCAATTTTTGATAAGCTATTGCACATTCGTTTCCGAGCGGGAAGTTAATTTAAATTAAAGAATTAATAAAAATTATGTTTATAAATTGTTATCAAAATCATTTGAGTTTCTCAAATCAGCCACTTTGTATAAAACTCTATATGGTTTTATTTCCTCTGAATTTTATATTCAAAATAAGAGTCAAAGGTCCAGTTACTAGAACTCCAAACACCACTCAAAACTCTTAGATTTAATATTGCATATATATAAATTGGTAAATAATTAAATAATTTTATTCCAAATCAAAATAAACTACTTTTATCTGGATTTTCTACGCTTGCAATCTTTGCATGCTCTGATTATTAAAGTGTTTCAAATCTATACAAAAGCAAATGATGTTATTTTCATATTTAGATAACTTTGCTTTTTTTTATTATTATATATAAATTATTTTATACCATTTTATAACTTTAACAATTAAAAAGCTTTTGACTCTTGAAATTATCTTTAATAATATTTAATTTGTTTGCATATTTAATAATATCTAAGGCGGCTTCGCATAGTTTTTAGTTTTCTATACTATTATTCTATTCTATTCTATTCTATTCTTTTTGAAAGGCACACAAGAACAGCTTGAAGAATAGTTTGGCTATGCTAAAGAATCTTTAACTATCGCTAGACGTTGAATTATATCATTCACTTTGACTGAGGAGCATGTTATAATATGATTTAATTTCCATAATTAGCCAACTAAAAATTGCATGCTTCAGTGCTATATTTTAATATGAGGTATTTGGTGTTTGGGTTGAGCAGGCATGTCAGGTACATGTATGTGGCATGCAAATAATTTCAGCCTGGGAATATTAATTAATTACCACAAAAGAAAGTCATTGACTGCAGAAAACAACAACAACAACAACAACAAAAACAGAGACCCCAGACAATGAGGGAGCAGTTTAGAGGGCGGGTAAGGCAGCTAGCTACACACAAACTTAAATACTTAATGACAGACATTTAATTACATTGGAAATATACATAAAGTTCAAGCTAACAACTATGATGTCACCTATGCAAAAGCCATAACTGACATATGTATAATTAAAACAACATTTCAATGTCCAACCACTTAGACTCGTTCGATGCGCAAATAAATGCCACCAATTGTTCCCAGCACAAATGATTTGGGATCGAACTTTAAGGGAATCTCAGTCTTATCAGACACTGAGAATTTGAAATTCTTGATCAGACGAGCCATGCCTATGCGGGCCTGCATTTGACCGAAACGCATGCCCACACAATTCCGGGGACCATCGCCAAAGGGTAACCATTCCACCGAATCGCGAGCAGCTCTTTGCTCGGCCGAGAATCGATCGGGGTCGAATTTCATGGGCTCAGGATAAAAATCTTCATCACGATGATAGGCACAGGCGGGCAAAATAACCTGCGTGCCTTTCTCAATCACCAATTCGGGATGACCGGGCACTACATATTCATTCAGCGCACGACGCTCGAGATGGGGTACCAGGGTGTACAGACGAAGGGTTTCTATGAGATTTCAGTTCCAATTAGTTATCAACAAATTACTTAATTACTTCTAGATGACCCACCTGATAAAACCTGATCCAAGTATTTCATATCCTTAATACATTCATAGTTGAGTTTACCTTCATGTTGCTCCAGGACACTCTCAATATCACTTCTCAGCTTATCCTGTATGTCTTCGTGTTGGGCCAGCTCATACAGGCAATAACCCATTGTGGAGGAAGAAGTCTCGAATCCAGCCAAATAGAAGACAAACACTTGGGCCGCCAGTTCACCTACGTCCATGCCAGTGACCACTTCACCATTATCCAGGGTGAAATTTCCCTTCTGCTTTAGCTCAATTAACATTTCCATGAAATCATTTCGCTTGATATTCTCACGCTCTCTTAACGCGATGGTATCCTTAACCAAGCCCATGAAAAACTGATGCACATCTTCGGGTGTCATACGCATTCTCAGTTTCTTAGCCAAATTGGGGAAGCTGAAGATAAATGCGGTCAGCAAATCGCCATGTCGTAGCTCCGTGAAGGCCTTTTTACCCATAGTGCGAAACTCAGTGACAGGTGAGCGCAGGGTATTGCAGTCTATGCCAAAGGCACAGGTGCCTATCACATCTGTGGTAAACCTAGCCATTAGGTCTTTAATCTCCACTATGGCACCGCCCTTGGTAGCAGGCACATGTTCACTCATAACATCCACAAACTCATCCGATACTTTGATCACGGTGGGAAACATAAACTTCATCTTGCCCGAGGTAAATGTGGGCGACAGCTTCTGGCGCATCTCCCTCCAACGCTGCCCATCCAAATTGAACAAATGCTGAGTGAGCGGATCATCTCTCTCATTGTGGAACTGTCCACGGTCGGCGAAATTGGAGAAATCCTTAATCAGTATATTCTTGGCCAACTTGATGTCTATAATGAAGGCGGTGGGCTTTTGGAGGAAATAGAAACCCACGAAGGGGTTGCCCGACTTGCGATATTTGTTGTAGTAATCATAGATGATATCGTGCACAGCACGATTCTTGCGGAAACCCACTAGATTGCCATAGAAGGGATGAGGCGAATCATGGGCCACGCCCCGATATTTCCAATAGTGTAAATTACGATGTAACAAATACGCGACTAGCGAAGCGATCGCTATCACCAAATAAAGAATGATCAACATTTTGTATGTTCCAGCGCGTGCGGCTAATGTCGGCGACTGAGTGTGGTCAGGCAGGTGCCTCTCGATTTTATTCTCGTTAGCCCGCCCCAAAACAAACCAAATGAGAGAAGTTCTGCCAACTTAATGAGAATACAGCTATCAGAATGAGTTGGCAATTAACAAACTTGTTGTCATGCCCACAAGCAAAGAGATAAGACGACACATTTTTTCCTAGGGGACAACTTGACTAAGTCTGTTTCTTATCAATCGGGTTGATTAACATCCCAAAAAATTATAAAGAGAGTAGTAAATTCTATGATAAGCAATTGTACTCTTCATTCCAGGTTTGCATGAAAACATTTGTAAACGAATTGTTGATAACAAGTTTTGTTTGTAAACAGAACCGGTTAGTTTTTATACCCTAGCAGAGGGTATTTTAAAATTTTTGCTAATGTTTGTAACGCTTAGAAAGAAGCAACTCCGTTCCCATAAGTTGTATGTACTGTTTTTCTGGCCTGACCAGCCAGGGGGCGCTCTCAAAAGTGACTTTAATAACAATAAAACAAGAAAGAAAGTCGGTCAAGCCCGACTATAACATACGCTGTACCCTTACTACCCTCGCATTTGCTCACGAGTCAAGAGAGGCAATCTTAGTGAGAGAGAGAGAGAGAAACTTAGAGAGTGCACAACGCAGTCGTCATAACTGGCCGTTTTTTGCTCATAACTTGAGTATGGTTCATCCGATCTTTATCATTTCTTTAGCAAATCGATAAATAATTTTGATTACTAGATATCTCTATAAGGTACGCACCACCTATCTTCGAAACGGTGGGAGTTATGACGTGACCTAAGTTTATATACCCTTGCAGCTTGATGGCGCTGAATCAAGAATTATTCATACTTGGATCAAGAGCTGAAAAACTTGAATCAGGAATGTCGGGATCAAAAATTCACTCTTGGATCAAGAATTTCGCTCTTGGATCAAGAATTTTCACTCTTACCGTACTTTTGAGAACGAATACTCCTGATTCTAGAGTGAAATTTTCAATTTTTTCTCTAAGTGTATATGGTATAGTCATCAGATTCCGATCAAACTTGGCAGAATTGTGTGGTAGCATATAATATTGATCAGTATCAAGTTTGAAAGCGAAAGCATTGAAAATAAAAAAGTTTTTCACTCTAAGACTCTTTTTCAGACCTATCTTTTGTATGGCAGCTATACTATATAGTTGGCCGATTTTCATCAAACTTGGTGGAATTATGTGAAAGCATAGGAAACTTATGAAAACGAGGTTTAGGGACGTTTGCGTTGAAGACAAAAAAGTTTTTCCCACTAAAACTACTTTTTCGACCGATGGTTCCTATGGCAGCTATATGCTATAGTCATCCGACCCGGCCGGTTCTGATAAATGTACAGCGTATTTAAGACAGCTTTAAAACTGACGGAGGAGATAGCATAAAAAGTTTCCGAGAATTCAGAGAGGACACCATCCGGCTTATGTGATGGTTTGGTGGGGAGTCGCCTATGAAGGGGGTCACCAAATCTCCATTTTTGTGAAAAAGGAGTCAAAACTTCGGCGAAAGTGTATCAATCCGACGTTTCGGAAAAGGTTCTGAAGCCTCTCAACACGACATTATTTGCAAACAAGCACTCGACCTTTCAACAAGACTCCGCTTCAGCTCACAAGGCAAAAACTACTCAAACCTGTCTTAAAAACCATATACCGAACTTCATTTCTACGGCCTGCTGGTAGCCCAGACCTGAATCCAATGGACTACCAGCGGTGGTCCGTTCTCGAGGCAATGGCTTGCTCTACTCGACACCCAAATATTGAGTCTTTGAAGCGCGCCCTTGTTCGAGCAGTGAACAATTTCTCCAAGCATGAGGTGCGCACTGCGATCGATGAGTGGATAGAGAGACTTCGGCGTTACTGGAAGGCACAAGGCGAATAAGTTATTCTACGATTTGTAGCCATTGAGTGTCCGAATAAAAAGAAGAAAAAAGTTTGGAAAAATATTCATACTATTCATTCTATTACCAAAAAATCGTGTACCTAAACAATTGCGATTACTAGGTACAAAAGGCTGAGTAACGTATATATCGAAGTCAGGCAGGGTCGACTCTAACTTACGCTCTTTAATATACTTTGCACTTTAATATGAATGAGTATTTAATTTCAAATGATAGCCTGAGTGGGAAACTAATCTAATTTATTCATTCTATCAATTTGATTGTCGATGTGACTATTAAAATAACATAGTCTTGAGCTAATTACTGTGTTGATCATTAAGACGCTTTTAGTCAAGGAAATACAAAAAGCTGTTGCACAACTAGCATGAAAATAAGGTACATGAACTATCTATTGAATGGTTTCAAAATGCGATTGCTATTCAGAGTTGACAATAAATGACAGCATTTTATTTAACGCACAACAAACCAAAATATATTCTAGGACTCTATCACCAGTAGACTTTGCTATTACCTTAAATAATTAGGTTGCTAATTTTACTATTTAAAAAGTTTTAAAAACTTGTCCATATCGCTTTACTTCCTATGTATCTAGGCCAAGACCAGGATCCAATACGTAGACCAAGATTAAATATGTAGATAAAGCCATTTGTGAAGTTGGCGCGAATGTGGAGCTTAATGATTAATGTTAATTTTTAAAAATAAATATGGTAAATTATGTCGAAAATTCAAATAATTGGAATTCTAGCCTAAATAGTCGGAAAGAAAAACATAAAAAATATATTTTTCTGACTTAAAACTAAAAAAGTGTACATTCCTATAGAAATTTCGGGAGTCTAAGAACACAGATTTGTTGTACTGATTCCTGAGAATCTTTTGTTTTTTTTCCGTACACTTTTGTTGAAATTTCGTTGAAACCTCAAAGTTTTGGTTGGATAGTTCACGTCATTCAGTTCACAACATTTTCGGGTAGGTGGTATTGGATAAACCATACTTTAAAAGGCATTTAAAAAGTATCTTTTCCTTTACCTAGGTACTGGAAATTTTGTATACCTTTTGCCTTAACTAGGTATATTTTTTTACATTTACCTAGTACCTTACCTAGGTAAGAAAATTGAGTACCTTTCCAATCACTGGTTATACTTATCTTCCACAGAGGTGACTCGAATTGGCCATCGAGATATAGCGAGTATTCAAACTAATCAGAGTGTTCACTCTACTCGTTGCATTTGAGATGTTAAACAGTCGGGCTTCAACTACTTTCTTACTTGTTTTTAAATACTTATTCAGCAAGTTGAAATATACGATATCAAAATTGGTCGATTCTGAATTTGAAAGTGTATACAAATTTTGGGCAAAAAGTTGGCTGAGTTTTTTATTTTTGTCAATAAAAATTTATTATTTTGACAGAAGCTTAATTATTCGTATTTCATAAGCCCCCCTGATATTCCCACTAACATTTCGTGTTGCTAATAAATCTAAACAAAGATCATTATTGTTATTTTAAGAGTTGATTATTAAGCGTGTTGCCATGTCTAGAATGGTCATTATCAAATGTGTACGCTGGTGTGTCATTGGTAGGTCAGATTTTTAATTGAGGTAAACAAAATTAGCAAATGTATCTTTATCTAGAGAGAAAAGATGTCAAACGGTAATGCGAATCTGGTTTAACTGACTTTTCTAGTTACATAAACGCCTCCTTATTTGTGTAACTCTCAAATCATTAAATCATCGAGCATCTAACTAAATTGCAAGCACCCATTAAACAACATTTTTGTCTTATCGTTGAAAGCATTTCCATTTTTGTTTTTCGTTTTTTTTTTTCACTGAGCATGACTTTCCAAAGAATCATCCTAAATAGTTGTATGACTTGGCTTTTAGTTCAATCCCTACAAAGTGGCCTCCTTCACCATTTTAAGCCGCTTAGCCTTAGCACACACACACACACACCTTTGAGTACATAAATCTTGAGCTCAACTTTTTTTGCCACTTAAATTATTGGCTGTACCTTTCAAAGTAAACACGGCAGAAGGTGTCCTTTCATTCTTCCTGCGGCCAACACATATTTGTCGATGTCCAGGCGACAATTTATGTCCCTGAAGTGCCATCAACGACACTTTTGAAATTTTAAATTTAAATTTCATCCAACTTGACCTTGACTCAGCCTCGTCCTACTTGCTTGTGTGACATTATGTATGTCTATTTAAGTCGAAATGTGTTACACATCATGTGAATTCTTGAGCAACAAAAAACACAAAGAGATCTAGACTTCTGACTGCACTTATGCGCTAAATAAAAATGCAAATCTAAATGCAACTTAAAAGCACAAAAAAAATACACAAGAAAAATAGAAGCAGACACAAAAGAAAAACCTCGAGATTGTCTTCGGTGTACTTAAAGCTGGCTGGCTGTCACCCTTTGTTATTGTTGACTCAGAGCCAAGGCAAACAGTTGCTCCAGCTTGGCTAATTACAGCGACGACTACTGCGGCAACAGCAGCACCATCCCATGGATTCAAGTAAACAGCCAACTAATTGTTTGGGCCTGGAGAGGTGTTGGGGCCCTTGCAGACATCCAACAGCTCTTTCAAATGCAAATGTCAAAAGCAAGGCAACAAAAAATAACAACAACAAAAAAAAGATAAAGGGTCCCCGTGTGCGTTTTCTTGTGCCTTGAATAAATTAGTTTTATTTGTAAGCAGATCAGAGCAGCAGAGGAATAGTGTGCATTTCCTGTGTGTGTGTGTGCGACCAAATGATGTGACAGCATCAACTTCAACCCAGACGCACATACAAATATTATGTAAATTTCAAAGTGAAATCACAATAAGAAATCCGCATCATGTAAAAGAAGAAACTGATTACCCAAGCCCAGCGCTTGTTGGAATTAGAGGGAGGGTTTAGGGAAGGGCAAATCCCTTATATCAATACGCACACGCACACGCATATCCGCTAAGAGGCGCAATTGTTATAAGTTACGGGGGTTTAACAAAGAGAGATGGGGGGGACTTATAAGGGTTAAACATCTCTTAAGAATTCATTGAAAAATGCAAACAATATTTAAAATTTTGGAAAATTGTTTGGTAGATTTCCTATTGTTCCAACTAATTGTAAAGTAATTATTATGCCAGATCCGCATCAACAGTCGAGTCGTGTAGCTGTTTTTCTCAGAGAAAGCGGCAATTTAGGTGAAGGTAAACTCGAGTGTTGAGTGTCCAGTACTGAGTGTAGAGTATATAGTATCGAGCACTGAGTAGAGTGAACAAAATTCAGTGGTTTTTTAAACAGAACAAGTAAACATGTTCTTCTTTAATTGTTCATTTTTGTTCAGCGAGTCTTGTGCAGTCTATCTTGTTCAGTCTGTCCTGTTCTGTGTTGTTCTAAAAGCTTTTCAGTCTCTTTTGCTCAGAGAGTTGTTCTGTATCTTCTTCTTCTTCTGCTATGGCCCGATATTTTAATCACAACCGCTTAAGAGATTCGGCCGCCGCTACCAATGCCCGCCAGTCGCCTCTGTTTCCTGCGAGCTGGTTCCAGTTGTTCAGACCAAGCTTGGCAATGGTCTTCCCATCTCAGTTTCTATCCTACCCTCGTGCCTTTTCTCCCAATGGCTCTGTTGTTGTATGCGCTTGGCTAGACTGGTGTCCCCATAGAGCTCACATTCATTCGGATTCGAAATTCATCGCCAACTTTTAAAGGTCCATAAATCCTACGAAGAATCCTTTACTCGAAAACGCCAATCGCCGCCTCATCCTCTGCTGTTAATGTCCACGTTTCTGCGCCGTATTGCTGGACTGGGATGATAAGAGTCTTGTACAGCGCTATTTTCGTTTTTCGACAGAGGGCTTTACTCTTGAACCTTCTACTGAGCCCGAAGTAGCATCGGTTTGCCAGAGTAATTCTTCTTCGGATTTCCAGGCTGATGTTGTTGTCGCTGGTTATCACCGTCCCGAGGTAGACGAACTCCTTTACAACCTCAAAGCTGTATTCTCCAAATGTTACAGCTTGTCCACGACGCGTAGGCTGTTCTATATCTGTTGCTCTGAGAATTGCTCTGTCTGCCTTGCTCTGTAAATTGCCCTGTCTGCCTTGCTCTGTGAGCTGTTCTGTATCTCTTGCTCTGTAAATTGTTCTGCCCGCCTTGCTCTGTGAGTTCAAGTTCCGTCTGTCTGTGTGTTGTTCTGTGGGCTGTACCATGATACAACCATAACTGGTATGGAGCTTCGCCAAATTTTAAATTAAGCGCTTTTGCTAAGAGCGCGAGGGAGAGCGGGAGAGTGAGCGCGAGAGTAAACAAAGTACATTTACACAAATTAGGTACAAATGTGTGTAGAAAAAAAAAGCCATACAGAAGCAATAAAGCGATCAGTGCTACAGAAACCCACCCCTTTCAAATCCCGACGGCAAAACAAAAAACCAAAAAAATTCATGCGCTGACACAACCTTCCGCCATAGACCTAGAACAAGTGAACAAGAACAACGGAATAGGTGAACAACTGAACAAGAGCCACTACATAAGTGAACAATTGAACGAGAACAAATAAACAACTGAACAAGAACTACTACACAAGCGAACAAGTGAGCAATTTGAGTGAGTTGACTCACTTAGAAAAAAAGAACATGTGAACATGTTCAGTGAAATGAACAACCTTAACCCAACACTAGTACTGAGTTTGGAATACTGATATTCGCGTACAATGTATCGAGTACTGAGTATAGATTACTAAGTATTAAGTACCGACTACTGAGTATCGAGTTCTGAGTTTCTTGAACTGAGTATTGAGTACTGAGTATCGCTTACTGAATTTCGAGTGCTGAGTATGGAGTACTGAGTATCGGGTACTGAAAATCGAGTACTGAGAATCGAGTGCTGAGTATCGAATACTGAGAGTCGAGTACTGAGTATCGAGTACTAAGAATAGAATACTGTATTACAAGTACTGAGTGTCAAGTACCAATTATTGAGTATCGAATACTGAGTATCGAGAACAGAGTATCGCGTATCAAGTAGCACAAACACACACACACACATTCCACTAGCTGCTACGGCAAATCAGATATCTTTTCGTAAACCGCATCGCTCTTACCGGGCGTCCTACGACGTCCCGTTTGAGTTCAGTTTCGGAATGTCATTAATTTCATAGTTCGGTTCAAAGAATTAATAAGTTTTCAAACTTTTTCTTGCTCCATAAAAAAACGTTTCTTTCTCGGTAGTCCGATTTCTCTGCGAAACCATATACTAAGCTAGAAGGTAATTCACAAACTGCTGATCCAGCAACAATGTTCACACTATTTTAGCGGTATAAAAAGGAGTTCTGAAAGGCTGACCTTTTACTCAAAGAAACCTCCTTTTTTAAAAAAAGTCTAACTACGCCTCTGCTGGAGACTCCTCTTTTTGTGGTAAGTTGATATTTTGTCAATTGGAAGCAAAATGTTATCGAACTGCCCTTCCTTCCTGTTTCCTCTACACACACACACACACATACACAGAAAACACAAAAAAGCTTCCTCCCTCCATTAGGCAAACATAATCCTGAATAATGTCGATGATAAAATTATAATAAATCCTTACACACACATGTGTGTGTTTGTGTGTGTTTGCGTGTGTTTGCGTGGGCTGCCTATTCAAATACTTAAATGTAATCCCCATTCATAGACAAATTGATATCAGGATGTAGGGTAAGGAGGGACACCAATCAAAATTGAAAACTGCGTGACGGAACAAATAATTAGCTGCCAAATACGCGTGTATTTCCACCAATTCCACCAATTTATTTGCCAACTGTCAAATTGAAAATTCCCTCAGTGAGCCTCAACTTGTTGCCGTTGCCGAGCTGACAAGTTCATTGCAATCAGGGCAGGAGCAGCAAAATGTTGATTGAATTTCTTTTGTGTGACAGATTTTGTTGTCTGTGATTGCTTGACATATGCCTTGGCAATGTGGCGTATACTTAATATTGATTTGCTGCTTTCCTCCGACTGCTGCTGGAACAATGAAATACCAAGGGCGAAGCAGAAGCTGCAGCAATTTTTATTATGATTTATGGAAGACTGTTGCAGAAAGCAATAACCAGAGAAATTGACGAGTGCAGGGTCAGTGTGTCAACAACCCACTGACCAAGCTGACAAATTGTTGATTGATGTTGACGGGCAACTAAAAACAAAAGCTTAGCTTCTTTTTACGAGATTTTCCACTTTCTTTCCGTGCCCCACTGGGGTGATAAAATTCTCGATTTAAAATGTCAGGCAAAGCTATAAACCTGAAATCGCCCGTTTAAACTCCAAATTGCTTGTGTGTGTGCAGAATATACAACAAGAAGCGACACAGGCAAAAGAGCTAAGGGCAAATAATGACAAAGTTATTCCTAATAAATTATAAGAAGACAAAGAGAGAGAGAGAGAGAGAGGGAGAACAAAATCAACATAATGCTTATTCTTTATGCGCACTCCCCCCATATGTAGTCCCCCAAGTTGGCATAACTCAACGCGTTTATTTTCGTTAACTGAAATTTTATTAGGCCACATTGCTCCGCATTAGACACATAAACATGTTTCGGTTTGGGGAGCCAGCACCCACTCACACACACACACACACACATGGCCAGAGTCAACAGGCATCTGGACAGCAAAAAAATCAATATGTTTTTACACGGCCTGTGGCCAAAAGATATTTTATACCAAAGCATCTTTCGATCCTTAATTCGTGCTGTGCATAAAAGAAACACAGCGGTTGAGCATAATTTCTGGTATGCATATCCCAGTTAAATTGGATTTTTATGACCAAATAAAAATAGTTCAATAATTTCATCAATTTACGGGTAAAATATGTTAAGAATTTAATAGCTGTAAGACGAAGTTTCTTTCAAATAACTTTAAAACTAAAAAAAATGAAATGCGAATGCAATGGAATTCAATATTTCAGCATGCTGAGCGCTACACTCAGAAAAAACCCAAAAAATTGGTAATTGAATAAACTACAAGCGGGGTTAATAGTAAGGTAAGTTCGAAAATACTTGATTCAACTACAAAATTCCGTTTTCAAGTACAATTCTTGTATTCCAAAATACTATACGTTTTTAAATCTTTTTGAACATACTTTTTGGTTGTAATGGCCTTAAGTAAAACCCGATTTAGTCTTAAAATAATTTTAAAAAATAGAAAGAAGCCAACTTCGGTTTGGCCGAAGTTTATATACCCTTGCAGCTTGCATAATTTATATAATTTAAGGTTTTGAATGATTTTCGTCGAACAGTCTTAGCTGAGTTATTTCCCAAACTCAGCAACAGATGGTTTTTAGTATGGCAGCTATACAATATATTCATCTGATTTTGATTTCCAAATTCCCCAAAACTTTGTGGGAACCGATATTATTCATAACTGGATAGTAAAAAGACCATTTAAAAAAAAAATGTTTTTCTTACTAGAACTAACTTTTCGAACGATCGTTTCTATGGCAGCTTTATGCTATAGTCATCCGATTTGAATCAAACTTAACAGAATTGTGTGTAATCAAATAATATTGACCAGTAACAAGTTTGGGAGCGATAGCATTTAAAACAAAAAAGTTTTTCCTACTAAGACTTTTTTCTGAACTATCTTTTTGTATGGCAGCTATACTATATAGTTGTCCGATTTTCATCAAAATTGGTGGAGTTATGTAAAAGCATAGAGAACTTGTGAATACGAGGTTTGGAAACGTTTGCATTGAAAACAAACAAGTTTTTCTCACTAAAACTAGTTTTTCGACCAATCGTTTCTATGGCAGCTATATGCTATGTTCATCCGATCCGGCCGGTTCCGACAAATGTGCAGCGTCTTTGTTCTAAAAGGCCTCGTGCAAAGTTTGGTCACGATAGCCTTCAAACCGACCGAGGAGATACCATAGAAACAGACGGACGGACAGACGGACATGGCTATTTCAACTCAGCTCGTCATGTTGATCAAGAATATATATACTTTATGTGCTCGGAGATGCTTATTTCTAGGCTTTTTATTATACCATCTGCAAGGGGATACAAATTCTTTAGTCAACCCCAATACATTCCTGAAACAAAACAAACGTTCAAAAAATAAGTACAAAATGTTCTTGGGTTAAGCCCATTAAATATGCTTCTGTATTTAATCAAATAAGACTGGAAAAATCCAAAGGAAATTAATTAACCAAAGACCAAGATGGTATTACTGTGGGTCAGAAATCCTCCCCTTACTCTATAACCAAAGTGTTAAAAATAAAAAAGGAAATTTTAAGAACAGATTCGTTTCAAAATAATTCGCAATTTCCGTTGCACACTTTTGGGAGCTTGCATTGTAAGTCTGTTTTGTCCTCAATCCAAGATACTTTGTACTTGAAATCTGAACGCGCTCTTCTCAACAAGTTTCGGCTTACCGTAAGTAGGAAAAGTTCTGAATTCAAGAACGTTTGTTCTCATTTTAATAAAATTAACTGTCATTTTTCGATTCTAGAATGTTTCGTACTTTACATCCAAGGACAGAACATACTTGAAATTTGAAGTTCAAAACCGTATAAATTCTTTCCTGAGTAATAAACGAACAAGATAGTAGCTTAAAGCTAAAGAAAGAAGACTAAATAACAGAAAATATCACAAAAGATATCTTTTAACTTTTTACAATAAATATTTCTGTTATTCTTCCCAACAAAGCAAACCCAACAAAATTGTATTAAAACGATTTGTTAGCACTTGTTTTCTCTACATATTCAATTAATTATAATTGTATTGCCATTGCCAATTTAGGCAATACATGTTTGTCCCACAACCAAGATTTAAATATAGCTTATTTCACTTTTTTTTTATGTTTGATGGTGATTGCCCTTTTTTGGTCATGACAACAAGCAGCCAATAGCTAAAAATATCACAAGAACAAAAACCTTTTGAAGTGACTACTGAAGTGGCTGCTGCTGCGTCTGCTGTTGCTCCCTGACATTGACTTTTGCTGGCAACCAAATCTCTGAACCCAGCTGGGGAAATGTAAATGTTGAGCACAACTTTTTGGGCAATGAAAGCAAAATAAATATTGTTTAACCTAATTCAGCACGCGAAGCGCAACGCAACTCAACTCAATTCAACTCAATTTGTTGATGAACAAAAAAAAAATGGCAACAGCAAATCAAATTTAAAATTCTTTCATTGTACAAATATTGATTGTAAGCGGCATAAAGTTTTCTATGTTAAGAAAGAAAAAACTTGATTTGGCACAGAACTTGGACTTGGCAAGGCTGTGGCAAGGTTAAGGCTGAAACCGGAACGCCTTCATGTTCTAATACGTGTTTTTTTTTTTTTTTTGCCACACATTATTTATGGTAATCGACATCAAATGTTGCCATTAGGCTTATTGGTCTGGAAAGTGGCAAGAACAACAGCAACAACAACAGCAATTGAAAAACCAAAAATTTGCATGCTGCGTGGGTAATACACATATTTCATATTTTGAATTTTCAAAAGCTTATACAGAGAGAGAAAAAGTTGTACTTAAACTACAGCTGTGTTCACACAGGCAACTAATTTGACCAAATTTTGATAAAAATGCGGTTAAATAGGCCAAGTCAGGGAACTTTTGGGCCATACTTGATTATGATCATATTGTATACGTACGGAACCATAGTTTAAGTTTTAAGTTATGCAAAATCTGCAATCATGGGAATTTAGCCAAATTTTCATCAAAATTTTGGGCAAATTATTTGACTGTGGGACATTAGCTTTAAGCTATGTTCTCACTGGCAAATAATTTGCCAAAAAATTTTTAAATTAGCAAGCTTTTCGAACATTTTTGATCAAATTATTTGCGTCTGGAACCATAGTTATAGTTTTAAGTCCACCAAAAATCTGCAATAAAGAGAATTTAGCCAAATTTTCTTCAAAATTTGGGCAAATTATTTGACTGTGTGAACATAGCTTAAAGCTAAGGTCTCACAGGCAAATAATTTGGCCAAATTTGTATGAAAGTATGGATAAATAAGCATGATTGCAAATTTTTCAGAACTTAAAACTAAAACTATGATTCCATAAGCAAATAATTTGTTCAAGTTTGGCCGAAAAGTAAACTAATTGGCCTAGTAAGCCAAATTTTTATCAAAATTTGGGCAAATTATTTGCTATGATTCCACAAACAAATAATTTATTCAAGTTTTGCCGAAAAGTAAGCTTATTTGGCCTATTAAGCCAAATTTTTTTTTTTTTTAATTTTGGTCAAATTATTTGCCTGTGTGAACATAGTTTAAGTTTAGTTGAACTTAATTGAAATAAGGGAAACTTTTATAAACATACTTTGAGCGCAAACAATCTTGAAACAAGTTCAAAGCAAACTCATTCTAAGTATAATTTAACTAAAATCATAATATTGTGAAGTTTTTCTTCCATTTATTAAAGACCATGGACAGAACTTTGCACAGTTCGTTTGGCGCCTCTTATAAAATTACAAATGTAATAGATTTTTCATTGTTTCTGTGATTGTCTTGTCTTTTGATGTAATTTGTAAGCAAATGCTACACTTGAAAAGATATAGAAAACCTAAAGAATTCCAATGTACACAGGCGGAATAGTTCGGAGATATCAATCAGGTTCGTGAGTGAAATATTTAATTCAATATATTTGTACTTGATATCAGTGAACAGATTATCAATTTCGATTACGAAACGTATGCATATATTGTCTCTGTGTACTCATTTTATCTCTCTCTGCTGGCGCTCGGCTACAACTTGTTTATATTTGATTTGTTTTGTATTTTCGAATGCACATGAGCATTTTTTAACACCTTATCAGCAGCTTATTTAGAATGCTAATTAAATTCAGCAAAACTTTTCCTAAACTCATATTTATTTTAATGTTTGGGCAATTTGTCACACAAAACTTTTATTTAATTACCAAAAGTTCTGGGGAAAATGGAAATTTTATTTCTAACTTCTGGGTCAAATGACAGACAGAAGCTGTCCAGGTGTGGCCAAGCAAATTCGAGAAATATGTTTAATGTTCATTCATGAGATTAAATGCTTGAATAACTTTGATAAGCACGCCCACCAACTCCCACCCACGCACACACACACACACACACATGTGGGCTATTAAAGATTATTAAAAGTGCCTTGATCTCAGGAGGCAGAACACTGCGTCTGTTGCTCTGGGGAGCACGCACGCCGAACTTATTGATCCATAAAAAAATATAAAAAAAAATAACATGAACATTATTTAGTACAACGTCTGAGCACCGACACTTTGACCTTTGCCAAGGTTGACTCCTTTCCACAAATCAGTTGCATCCGCCTCATGTTCATATTAATTAAGTTGCCTCAATCACATAATTATTTCCCTTTGATTGCAGCAATCTTTTGGAGTTATTTTGGTTGAGTTAAATCAATCTTCATTTGCATTTGTAATCATATTGCTGCCCATTGTGGCTTCTAGTGGTTATTTTGTAGCTATCGGTCTTCTACTTTCTGCTTACTTTTGATTTATTCATTTATGCATTATATTGGCTCTTGGCTAACTTGTAGGTATCATCAATCATTTCAATGGGCATAGGGCCTTGCCATTTTATATAAGCGATTTCAAATTGGTTCACTTACCTGACAGACGGTCAGGTTTTTGCTTTGTTGGTTTTATTTTTGCCAAAATTTATGAATCAATTATGCAAATCATATTAAATGAGGTATCATTTATTAGACGCAGTGAATATTTATGATGAACAGATAAATCAGATAAAATCATAAACTTTTTATGAGAGCATCTTAACGAGTTTTCATAATACATGGGAAATATTTGCATGGGAAGGGAATGGCTTGAATATAAATTTAAGAAGCTTTTCAATGTAATGTGTTGGCTGAGCTGACTAAAGAGCTTCAGAAGTAAAGTCAACCTGATGCAAATGGTTAATCATAAAATGTCATTTTTGTAAGACTGTTTGACTACGAGACAGAATCGATGCAAATTTGATGCCCAAGCAACGATAAAGTGTAGCTATTTTTGTTGGATATGCAACGCTTTTTGAATTGCATTTCTGAAACAGGTAAGCGAATGGAAGGGAAAGGTACTTAGTTAAGAAGAGAAGAGCTAACAGAGTATTACACTTCAGACATATGCTCAAAAAATACTTAGAATCGAATCTTAAATTGGTTTCGTTGAAACAGAAACCTCTTTTACAGCAGCTTCAACATTTTTTGACATTTTCTAAACTTTAAAACTCTAGAAATAAACTTTTTTGTTTTTCCAATTTTAATATTTTGAGAACACACGGAAAGAAAATAAGTTGCCATTAACTCAAAAAAAGAACAAAATATTCTTAAATTTTAAGCGAAAAAATGCTCTAAATGTTGTGGATATACTTGCATCTGGCTGGCTCAAGGTCAATGGTTGATTATAATTCAATTTAATCAACACAAATCAACAGATATTAATTACAACATTTTGGTATATCAAATGGGTAGGACCGTAAAACGATCGCTGTTTCAAGAATCACCAAATTCTCTCATCAGCGGACTTTGTTTTGTTTTTAAAGAAACTTCAACTCGATCGGAGAAAAATTATTCTTGAAGTGAGAACATTATACCACAAAAAATGAGGACCCATTTGTGCTCAACTTGAGTTCAATGATCTTGAATTGTTTCTTCTGTGTAGAGACAAAACCCTTTAATAACAATATTCAAACAAATTCAATTGAATTACAAATGCGCACAGAATGTTCTTGACAATTTGAGTTTTTCCTAAATGGTAACCATTTCCGAAATCTAAGTTTAAATAAGGTTCCTATCTTCTTGGATCGCCATCCTTTGCTATCAGTGAATTTAAAAAAATTGGTAAAAATTGAGACCTGCTCGGCCATTCATTCATTCAAGATTATTGTGGTTGGTCAAGTTGGTCAAAAGTGCCTACACAGAAAAAAAAAACGAGATATCCGGTCTAAAATTAATCCCAAACGATGTCAGAAGTCGGTCTAGTCCGGATTTTCTCAAACTAATTACGAGAAGGATTGATTTGAGTACGACTTTAGCTCACACGGGATTGATTTTATCTTGTTATTCGAGCTCGCTTTGATCCCTCAGTCGGATCCAATCAAGAAGGTCCGATATTGATTTAAGCTCGATATTCGTACTTGAGTTAATCTCGAACTCGGCTTGGTGCAACAATATTTGAGATTAGAATGAGCTCTATACTCGAACTACATTCAATCCGAAAAAGGATTGCATCAAAAATGACTGAGATTAATTTTAGCTCGATGTTAAAACTCATTATGAACCCAAAAAAAGAATCTCACAATTTGTGTATGTGTGTGTACACATTTAGCCTGAGAAAGCTTTATTATTTCGAACTTGCTCTCGGTTTCTTTTCACTCTTTTGCTATTCCGTACTTACTTCAATCTCGAGTCAGGATCATTTGATATTCAAGTAGGATCCTTACTTGAAATGAGCATTTTCGGATTGATCCAAGCCTTTTAGGGTTGTTTCAATCCTTTCGTGCTGGATTCAAGTAGAATCTAGTACGACTCTTACTTGAAATTTCAATCCGAAGGTCGAGATCAAATCAATTTTTTTGGACTTAATTTTAGCTCGCCTTTTTTTTAAATTTTTTTTTTTTTAAACTTTTAAATTAGCATGCATCCGCTACCTTCTACGATCTGTGTCTCGTGTCTTTTTCAGCTTTGCTGTATTATCCATCCAGAAGTCGTATTATGACGATTTTGAATATGATTTTCATAACTCATTTTCTTCACTAAAACAATGCAATGATCAAATATTGGTTCCCAAAAAGGTATTCTGAGAAGCCCGTATTGGAGGTTATAATATTAAGGGTTCGGTTCACGGCCCGGTTTGAGGGACCTGAAAATCCAAACTGGACTCAATTGATTTACTCTAAAAGCCTTGTTGGATGCAATTAAACTGAAAACGAAAAAAATCCCAAAACAGAAACTGTACAGTGGGCTGTTTCGGTTCTATTCGGTCCTCTTCGATTCTCAAAGAATTCTAAAACTTAATTTTGGCTCTACAAACGGTTCTTAGAAATACAGTTCCGCTTTATAAGATTCTTAAGAAACTTATGTGACTGTCTTTACGACCTTTGAGATAATCGAACTATTAAGTTTTAGACGGCTCGAGGTCCTGTTATGTTTACACATAACTTTAATCGTATAGCAACAAAAACCCCGGTTTGAATCCAATTCTCCACTCAGACTTATTGGTCACTGTGTTAACAGTGGAGGGGAAATCTCTCTCACTAATACGTCCATGATACAGCTGTACGGTCTACCAGCCTCTTTTGCGGTGTTGTTTGTTTCTGTTTAAAGTTATGTGCAAACATAACATGACCTCGAGCCGGTTAAAACTTGCAAGTTTTTATCCTTAAGAAACTTGAAAAAGATTTAGGGCCGTTTTCTCATCTTCTACATAGCTGCTATGTATCAGATAAGCTTACAATTTACTCTGCAATTTGTTAGTTTATGTTACAGATAGCTCTATGTGTAAGATGAGAGATCGGCCCTTAGAGTTGTTTATCAACTGGTTAATCAGGATTGATTTTGTTAGTCTACCTAGGACGAGCATAGAATAGCAAATCGTAATGATCCAAAATAAACTTATTACTTAATAAAGATTCTTCAGGGCATCTTATTAAAAACAAAGAGGTTTCTTCCTACTCCATTTTGACAAGATTTTTAACCTCTTTTGGCCACACCAAATTCAAAATACCAGATGAATTGAGAGACCTTAAAATGAAACAATTTACTAAAGCTTGCAGAATCCGCCACTTCTAGTTATAAAACTCAACTCAGAATTTCACCCATTTGAATAGAAAGTTTAAACGTTTCCATTTAACTTTTAGTAAATGTTCTCAACTTACATATGTGTTCTCTCAACGGAAGTGAAAACCAATCGGCTTAGATGACTATCAACGTAGTCAAACTTTTTTGCTTACAAAACTTTTATAGTTTCCTCTACAAAATCTGATTATTTTAGCTGGTAAGACAAATTTTTAATTGGCATACTAACCCGAAATTATAGCTCACAGCTGTTAATGGTATTAATGGCGACCTTCCATATATCGATTAATGCATTTCGATTGTAGGAATTTTGAAATTAAAGTTGAAATCTGTTGTATTGTTTATACACGCATTGCTGCAGCTGCTGGTGCTGCTGCTGCTGCTGGTGCAGCTGAAATGTAATAAATTTTTAACACAATTGCATAAACAATTGCAAAACTTGCACTCGAAACTGGCTTTTTGTTTACACTTGCTTACATTTCGGCCTGTGCATTTATAGCCATATAATTTAACAGCTTTATTGGGATATACGTGTGTGTGTATATCTTTTTTTGCACACAACAACGCCCGCGCGTGAATCTTTCAACGGTGTGCGGCCCACGCGCCCACGTTGTCTCGCATGCGGAACACTCTCATCAACTTCAATTGCTTCGAAAGTAAAATACAAGAGATACCGATACCGTGATACACCGAACCGAACTGACACACACACAGAGAGAGAGAGAGACAGAGGTGACGATCGAGTTGTGTGCGGCTGAAGTGTTCAGCACGTATTAATTTCTGTAGCAGCAGCAAAAGTATCCAAAAGATACATTCATTTTGGTCGCGCACAAGCGCATATGTGGGCAACTTCGCTGGCAGCGGGAAGTAGAGAGATTAGCAGCCCAACGTGTTTGACAGCGCATTGTTGTTGTTGTTGTTGTTGTTGTTTACATTTACATTTCCCTTAAAAGCAGAGCACAGCAGACGCAGATGATGATGATGATGATGATGGGTCATTGTCATAGACTTTAATGAAAAGCCAGAAATTTCTGTCTCAAGTAGCGTCTCGCCTGCTTATCTCAATTCCCACTGCTCAAACAGTCTCTTTTGACTTTCTATGCGTTTTTTTTTTTTGCCAACATTGAGTGATTAGTTAAACGAAAGGAAATTGTCTGGATTTATTGTGTACGAGGGTTGACTTTTCTATATTCTTTGAAGACTCAAAACATCATATGTCTAGTGACAGCAGCCTCTAGAAAGAGTTGGAAAACAGAAATGTGTGCGTGCCTATGACTGCGTGCTTTACAGCAACATTTGTGCTCCTAGTGTAAACCTCTAGATATCGTTTATGGAATTCGTTCTGCCAAGTTCTGCAGTTTTTTCATCTTTGACTTCAACTTTTCAATCAAAGTAGCAGTTTTTAGATCAAAGACCAACCCTCGTAGCTGTAAACCAGAATTTCTAGTTTCTGTTTCTTCCAATTGTCCATCAAATTCCAACTAATTAATTAAAATATGCCCAAATAATGCAAACAGGTCAAAAAAACTTTGATTTAAGCTCTTATTGACTTTGCGGTATGCGGTTTTCTGTTTCTGACCAAAAATGGATTGCTTCCGGCTACACAGAATTTTGTGGCGGAAATTGAACTCAAAAGATGATGATGCTGCTGCTGCTGTTGCCTTTTGTGGGTGGAGAAAGAGAGCGAATGGAACTTTACCTTACTCTGGAATTCTTTTGTGATGTAAACTACTAACAATTTTTGGCTTTTATGTGCCGGCCCCTTGTGGAGTTCATAAAACTGTCAGCTTTAACACCTACGTTTAAGTTGAACTTGAATATTAATGTGTGCGCTGCGTTTTGGGTGGCCGCCAATCGAAACTTGCCTAATGATGCCTAATTATATGTGGGTTACATTTTTGCTATATAATTAAAAAATCATTTTAATTGGATTCCCAGCCAAGCAAGGCCAAGAGCTTGGGCTTAGCTAAACTGCAGATGACTTTCCGGGCATAAGATTCAATTATAACGGTTGCCAAGTGCACTAATTGGAGCTGCAGGTGCCTGAAGCACTTCTCCTAAGCTTCGTGGTAGACTTTTATAAATAAGTGGCAATTTGTCTATGTTTCTCAGTCTTAGTGGCTTGCCTCGCATTTCATTAGCTGGCATCACGTGCAACAACAACGGAACGGAACGGAACTCACACCAAATGGTGGCACATACAACACGTATTATTTTTTTTTTCCACTTTAAATTAATTGTGTGCCTATTGATAGGTCTCATCTTTGTTTTGGGGTTCAGATTTTGGTAATTTGGATTTTCCCTTCTGCATTTATATTTAGCTGCGCTGCGGCACTTTGGGAAATGGGGTTTTGCGTGTCGCACGCCACACTTCAGCATGAAATATATTAAATTATTTTCCTTCTTCTTCTCTGTTGGGTTTTCATGAAGTGTCAAAAACAGTTTTGAAAGACCCCGTGTTTGCCCTGGTCACAGGTTTAATGTTTTCGCCCAAGTAAATCAAGTGGAAAAATTATGCAAAATTATGTTTTTTTTTTTAACAAAAAAAGAAGGCAAAGAAAATGCCAATGGGGAAATTGGTTTAATAAAATATTCAAAAGCACAAGAGAAGAGGAGAACTGAAGCGCTTTTATATTGGGTTTGCTTTGATAGATTAGCCCCGCAGCTATAAAAGCGTTTGGAGTTGAATGATGAAATATTAATTGGTTGGTTTCAATCATTGAGTGTATTCATAGAAAGTACCTGCTTTTGTTTGAAAACAGTTAACTTTAAGGTATTTTGTCAATAATTTCACTTAGTTTCTAAAGATGAAACCAATTTGTAAGCTTTAATCTTAAAACAGTTGTAGATTTCAATTGACAAAGAACTGACTTTAATTCTGAAAGAGCTATTAATCTGAGCAGTTTCAGTTTGAAAAGTTTTTGAGAGAACTTTAAGGTTTAAAAGTTTGGCTTGACCGAAGTTTATATACCCCTGCAGCTTGTATAATGTATAAAAATGAAGGTTTTAAATTATTTGCATTCCTCTTTTTGCTTTTCATTTCATTGGCTGAGTTTTTTTTTCCAATCTCAGCAATAGCAATGTGTGAGTTAGAGATGAAAGTACAACCAGGCGCAGTCTTATCGAGTATCGATAGTTGTTAGTGATGTGCGAACTAGTTGGATGAACTGGATGAACTCCCCCCGTCCCCCTTAATGATGCGTTGGATCGACTGGCTTATCAGTGAAGTTGACGGTGAATACAGGCTTGGATCTCTATGTGTGGTGAAGGTTCAATAGGTTGCTTGACTGGTTGATGCGCAGGAACGCGGGATCCATATGTTGTTGAAATGTTTGAATGACTTTTTTTGGCGTAAGCTCGAACATCTAATGAATGTATTGACCTGAAGATTGTAGCAGGATGTCGTCGGGTTTACTGGCCATGTGTGTTGTGCGTCTTAAACTGACGTCGTGTTACCCCTTCAAACACCAGTCTCTTTTTGACTAGGTAAATTGTACTGGACAACTAAGGATTCTCTTTGAACTCTGTTATGATGTCTTCTTTTATGGATGATCGATTTCTTTCGCTGCGAATTTCGTCTGTTATTAAGCTATGAGTTGCGAAGCACTTGGTAAGGTTTTGGTAGTTTATTTAAAACCTTTTTTTTATCGGTTGTTGTTGTTTTATTTGTTTTTGGGTGTGGTCACATGCGAGCATGAGCGTGCTTGTGTGCGTCGTTGCTGTCCAACACTCGTTTATGTATGTATGTATGTTTGTATGTGTGTGCGCTGTTTTCTGTTCTGTGTTCTGTTTGTGTGACGTGCGGCGTATGCATTTGTATGTATGCACTGCTTGATGTTTTCTACCTCTGAATTGTTGGCACTTTATTTATGTAAATTTGTTTAATGTTTTTTGGCACATTCCACTTTTGTTGTTGTGTTGCTGAAGTTTGCATGTGTTTCTGTGCTTATGGATGAATCAGGACTGTAAACTACTACTTTCATGTAATGAAAAATTTCATTTTTTGGTACAATTACTGAAATAATTGTAATGGAATTTTCGATTTACAGCCCTGATTTGCATAAACATTTGGCCGCCCACTTAACATTTTCATTAAATTCCAACTTAATCGCAATGCCCTTTGCATACCCACATGCCATTCTAACCCAACCATGGACATTATGCCCCACTTAACCATTATACTCAAATTTCCATTGCACTCACAAAACTAAGTGCAACCCTTACTAACACACACATAACCCTCTGGCTCTGGCCAATTTCGTACATTTCAATTAGCAGACACCTCTCGGAACTTGGCCACCACTCAGAGCATGAAATGAACTCGGCCATATTCGACATACAGAGAAAAAGCAGGCGGCAGCAGTACAAAAGTGGGCTGCAAAAACTGCTGGCCAATATCCTGGCGGAAATTAGTGTTCTGTGGCTGTGCACAAAAAAAGGAAAAAAAAATGGGGGGAAAAATTGAATGCCACAAATTAATACGAAGGAGACCGTGTGGAGAGCTGAATACAATGCGCTGTTGTCAGCAATTCCATATTTTGTACCCTCTTTGTTGTTGTTCGACAGATAAAAGGCAAGCCAGCCAGGGGTAGGGGTAGTAAGGATAGGGGCTCAGACCACAATCCAAGCCAAATCCTCGTCATATTGAACATGCATGCCCATATAATCGCTATCAATTATTTTGTTCAAACTGTGGCATTGTTTTCACATGACATGACTTGACACAGTACTGAACTGAACTTACCTTGCCATCGGCATCGGCATGTGCATGATAACGAACTTCCAGTGAACCTCCCAGCACGGCATACCAGAAGCGTCCTTGTTCACCGGCACGGAAAACTAAGGAAACGAGAGGAGAAATATGCTTAAATGATTCACCTGTCATATTTAATACAATTCAAGCAATAACAATATTTTGCCCCCTCTCCCAGCTCGACCACTTACGTGTGACGCCCTTCTCCAGGTCCTCGTAGAAACCGCACATGGCCAATTGCTGCAAGGCTGACCCTGGCAGGCGACATAGAGGCTCCACGCGACGCAAACGACAGGATATTAGTTCCACATCACGTAAGTTGCGATCACAAGGACTGCAAGCAAAAACAAAAACAAATTAAATTCAATTTGATTATTTTTATTATGAAGTTGCAAGTAGTTGGAAAGTTTTAATGCTTAAGTTTAAGACAATTGTCTTAAAAACTTAAGTTTAAGTCATTGCATTATGCTTGCTGCTTATTCTGCTTCTAGAAGCTAGTGTCAAAACATTTTTCTTGCACCTGGTCTCTGCGCAGTCAATATAATGCAACTCCCATTCAGCCCTATGTCAACTTAATACTTGATATTGTTATATGGTTATATATTGATACTTCGAAACGAATTAAGAATACTTTCTATAATTTTACTTTCCTTACAAAAAAAAAGGAAATATTTTAGATAGTTTTTTAACTATTCTTAAACTTCTGGAAATTTCTATAACATTCAAGAGTTTGAAGAGAGATTAACAGGCATATTCCGATTTTCACTAAAATGAATGAAGCGAATGTAGTACATGTTCCCTTTTCTAACAAGAAAGAAAGTCGGTCAAGTCCGACTATAACATACTCTGTATCCTTAATGTCGCAGCTCGCATTTGCTCACGAGTTATACGCGCTCATCTCTAAGTTTCTCTCTCTCTCTTTCACTAAGATTGCTTCTGTTCAACGGAATGCTGTGGTTATGGGAGGGGGGTGTTAGCTGGCCGTTTTTTTCTCATAACTTGAGCATCGTTCATCCGATCTTTGTCATTCCTTCGATAAATAATTTTGATTATTAGATATCTCTAGAAGGTACGAACAATCTATCATCAAAACTGTGGGAGATATGAAGTTTTTTCCAAATTGCGGGGGCGAGAGGGGGCGTGGTAAAAATTTGAAATAAACTTGATCTGCCTGCAAATATAAGAAATATATGTCCCATACATGTCAAACCTCTATCTCTTACCATTTCTGAGAATTGTTTGTTCATACGGACGGACGATCAAGATGATTCCTTCTGGCTGTTACATACTTTTGCACAATCTTAATATACTCTGTGTACCTTTGGTACAGAGTATAAAAACCAACCAAGTTAATTAGAATTAAACCTTTAGTTTCTATTTCCATTTAGTTCTACTGATCGAACGTTTAACGTGTTAATGTACCACATTCGAATTCGACAAATTTTATCGAAAGTTAAAACCGGAAAAGGCCTGTAAAACTGAAAGGAACATCGGTTAAGGTATGGGTTTAATCTCTGTCCTGTAGCTACTTCTTAGTTTCTAGACATTTTTAAAGACATTTTACAGGGGCTCTTCTTCTAATGCTTAAAAACTGAATTTAAAGCCCCGTTCTATGAGAGCGTGAAGAATCTGTTTTTACCAAGTGTTGATCTAGTATGAACCGCCTTCAAACCGGTTTTGAACCGGAAAAACATATAATTCCATATTACTAAAATAAATAATTTCTAGGAAATGCCTTGGGCCTACTTCTGAACCGGAACAAACTTATTCAGAACCTCATTTTGTACCAAAAAAAAAGTAACTCCATATTACCAATCTACACACCAAATTTCTATTTCATAGCTTGACTACCCTTCAGTACGGCTCAGTACTGAGTTAAAGCTGAATCAGACCTGATTTGGCAGTGCTGGAACTGATATCATGGCTGCCTTTACATGCATTTCAGTCATGAATTTACCATAGGCAGGGCCTAATACTTCATGACCTTCGCTTCTTTTAGGCAGGGTGTGTTTCATGGTGCATTTTCTACTTCTCAGGTTGAAGTTGAGCTCTGATAAATTTAGTACTGAGGCTTAGAACTGAAGGGTAATTTCAGAGAATTGGCTCTGACACAGAATTAAACTGGTCTTAAATCACTTTCGAAGCTGTGCACAGACAATGACCTTTTTCAGCATAAATTTGATAAAGATTGGTTGAGCAATGACAGGACCAAAGTCCCGAAGAAATATACTTACAAGCGAGTGTTCTTCCTTTGAAGAGTTAGTTACATATTTCCTTTGGTGCAAAACTAGTCCCGAGGGTTATTTCAGGCAGCTAATTGTTCTGTTTAGCTACCGACCCACTAAGCCACTATTTGCGAGGAATAAAACGAATTTTTCTTTTCGGAACTAAGCCCTGGAGCTGGTCCGTTACTCAAAATTAGTTCTTCGGAACCAGTGCGAGTCAAAACTTCACAACATAAGTAAAAACATACTTAAGGGGTTTGTTCAAAAAGTATAGCGAATTTTGATTTAACGCGGGGCTACGTATTGTATTTTCGATTTTTTGGTGGCACTGAGTTGGGACTCATTTGCCTCACTTGTGCTGACAAGGCCGGCCATTTTGAATGTACTTTTTGATACTTTTTCAGGGGGCTATACAGCTACCTGGTAGCGTAGTCGCTGTTGATGGAGGGACGGAACTCGATGTGGACTTGCGCCTACAAAAGGCTAAAGGTGCCTTTGGGATGCTGTCAGCTGTAGAGTATTGACACCATAATACGCAGAATGAAATGGAGCTGGATAGGACGCACATTGCGGAAAATTACAGCAACATCGCAAGGACGAAAGTGGAGTGGAACCCGTTGGACGGAGTCGGGCGGACACCAGGCAGATCCAAAGAAACTTGGAGGAGGACTGTCGTTGGAGAGACGGAAAGCATCGGGAAAAGTTGGGGAGAACTCAAAGCGACGACCAACAACAGAGTTGATTTCCTATATCCTACTCGGGATTGGAACTATAAGAGATGAGCGAAAAAGTCAACAAAGCGTATGCAAAAAACGAAAACTTTTAGAAGATTTTAAGGAAATTTCACCAAGAAAACATGGGTCGAATAGGAATTCCTAACCCGCGCAAATAGCCATAGATTTTCTTCGCATAAGTCTTATTTTGTTCGTAGAAGCAATTTCTTACTAAAAAAAAATACAAATCATTTTCTTGCAGCTCAGTTAGTAAAGACTAAATCCTTAAATGTCCTTAAAACTTGAAGTCGATTCATTTAAACTTATAAATGCTTGTTGAAATTTTCCTAGAATTTTCTGTGTGCGAAAAAATATGTATGTATCTATTTTCCCTAAGAAAAAGGTATTCAATTTATTTTCAGTTTCAAATTTTCAAATTTAATTCCATTAATCTAAGCAAATAAGTTCATAATTGAAAACAAGAAATCCCAAATATTAAATCCCTAGCTTATAAAACAATTTTCATGCTGTGATAAGCTACTTCGCCCTTCTTAATCAAAACCTAAGAAGGCGCCACAAGAAATAAAAAGAAAATTCATTATAAATATTTGCAATTTGTACTTAATTCAGTGCAGTCGTACTTTGTTTTTTTTTTTTTTATTATTTATTACTAGCCAAGGCCATTTGGCATACCATCGAAGGCAAAGGAAAATGAAAAGTACAACAATAACTCAAATTAAAAATTCCAATGTCATTTGTGCATGGTTGGTGCCCGAATTAAGTATGCAAATGCTACGTCTCTTTTTTTTCAAAATGCATGAATAAATATAAGAATGAGAGGATCTACGATGGACAGGAAACGGAAGAAACGCAAAAAATGGAAAGAAAACAGTGAAAGCAAAGCTAAACCAACAAGTAATTTTATGAGCAAAAAAAAACTTGTAGCCAAGTTTAGGTTGTTTTTTTTTTGGCTGTTCTTTGGCGGGCGCTTCCCAAGAGTGGGGAATGGCGACCAGTTTGCGGTGCTCCTTTTGTGGGCGTTAATGTTGGTTTTGTGTCTGTGTGAATAATACAGATTGAGGATGCTAGCAAACTTGGCACTCGAGATGAGCGCACATTTTATCCAAATTTAAGCAAATTTTAATTTTTTTTTAAAACAAACTTTTTATCTATTTCTCTCTTCAACTCTGATCTGTGTGTCTTACCTTGTGTGAAATATATTTTCTTTGCTCTGAATCTGTTGGATTTTGTAACCAAATAGAAGGGATCATGAAAATACTACGAGAAATAAATTAAAAACATTTCATTTTAGATATCGAACCAGCCAAATTTCATGTGAAAGTGAAAGTGACGTCCGAGGTAAGGCTCAACCTAAACCCTGCAAAAACCATTACAGTACCGCTCACTAGAAAACACCAACTAAGCAGAATGAGGGCAATACGCCTATCCCACCAGGTCAAATTCCTTGGCGTAGTCTTTGACAACAGGCTAAGATTTGATAAGCAATTAGAGAGTAAGTGTACTATGGCGCTATTCACATGCGGGAGCATAGCCGGAAAAGCGTGGGGCATGGCACCACACATACTCTGATGGCTATACCTCATGGTAGTAAGACCCATGCTCACTTATGGAGCTGTCTGGTGGAGAGATAGAGCAAATTTCCTCACTGTAAGCCGGAGCCAAGCCAACCTGTCTGACAGCGGCACTTGAGGTTTTGATGAAGTTAACAGCACTGCCTGAAGAAAAATGCAACACTGCTTTGCAGAGGTCGCAAAAACCGCTCCCCCGTTTGACTTTGTCAGAAAATAACACTTTTCGCCCGGCACATTGAATAGGGGTACCAAAACAACCCTTAACAGCGGTCACTGCTTCTCTTTGGTTGTGAGAGAAGAGATCACACATTTTTTGTTTTTTTTTCCTCTCTCTGACTGGGACCTTTTGGCAAAATTCACGCATTCAAAAGGTCTTCTTCGTATTTATGCATCGGTGTGTAATGCTCGGCTAACAATATAAATATATGCGATAAACTATATGCGCTCTATCGTTCTCTCTCACTCTGACTCTCTGCTTATGCTTAGTTCTACTTTTTGAACAGATCATTTTGCATGTCGGTCTTTGAAAAACACACAGTCTATGACCGATTGACTGACCTAAGTTATTCGTTTGCAAGCAGCCTGATCAACCAAAGCCACTTAACAGTCCATCCCGTTTTTTTGTTCTTTCGCAGAGCGAACTGAAAATAGGACTGAGAGTTATTTACAAGCTATGCTGCTTAGACTGACAGCAGAAGGTGTGGGTAGAAATCACATAGTAATCCCAAGGGACTCTGAGAAGCTTGAGAAGGAAATCCCTTTAATCCTCCAACCCAGAGACGAAATGGTGGCAGAGTAACACTTCGACAGGAATTTCACTGTTTATAAAAGTAATAAGAAAGAATGGATCTCACTAGAAAAAACATAAAAAATGCAACCACACACAATTCAGTGGTACACAGACGGGTCCCGGACGCCCCAATGAGCTGGACTTGGGGTAGCAGGACCAGGAACTAAAAGGTCTGAAGAAATGAGAGAATTAACAAGCATATTTCAAGCCGAAGTAGGTGCCATCTCCCGTTGTGCAGACCTTAATATGGGAAATAAATAGCTATCCCTTTATATAGCCAAGCAGCGCTTAATGCACTTACCAGCAACAAGTTCACCTCTAAACTAGTCTTAGAGCGCACGCACACATGCGGCTGAAAGATGAACTGACGGCGGGTTATGATATTTTATACGTCCGCAAGCCGAAATAAACAAACATGCTTGATTGATTCCGCTAAGCTGAGCTTAAAACTGAATTTTTAAGACCAAACCATTGCTTGTTGTGCCCACTAGTATGCACGGAGCGTGGTTATATGTCAAGATCTACCTTAAGTTCTGTCGTCAGTTCATTTTTCAGTAACATGTGTGCGGGCGCCCTTAGAGACAAAGAACGAATTGGACCAATTAGGCAACAGGAACAACCTGACCGTACGCTGGATACCGGGACATAACAATATTCCCGGAAACGAATTGGCACGCAAGGGTGCAGCCATCACAATGGTAGTTCCAGAACCCTACTGCGGCATAGGCCAACACACCATTCAAGGGCTGCTTAGAAAGGAAGAGAATACGATTAGAGCAGCCTCTTGGGTAAACACCAGCTTGGGGATGAGACAAGCAAAAGCATTAACAGCCTCAAAAGGTTCCAAAAGTTAATCCAACAAGAAAAGAATGCCCTCAGGATTCTGACAGGTCTCTACACGGGCCACTACAGACTGCGGAGCCACCTGTATTAGCTGGGAACAACAAACAACCTACTATGTAGATATTGTGAAGAGAAGGAGCAGTCCTTTGAACAAATATTAGCACACTGCAATGCCCTAGCGACTAGCAGACTCAGCAGATTTGGGAAACACATTTTACACCCAAACAATATCAATAACCTAGAACCCACGAAAATTCTGGGACTTTTTACAGGAAATAGGGCTGCTAGGAAAGTTGTAAACTCAGTAGGGCCCCCCTACTGAGACCAGTATTGGTCGCGGTGGGCCATTTCTTGATGAATTGCTAAGAAATTCATCTCTTAGCGTTCGCCCCGGGGTGCCCAAGCTCATTCTCCTCTCTTTCTTTCCGAGCGCAGGTATGCAACAACAATTTCATATGTGTGTCTCTACTCTCTCTCCTATGTCTCCGACAAATGCGAACGCAACAGCAATGTGGCTTACTTAAGACAGCAACGACCACACACACAAACAAAATTCGGGTTTCTCTTTCTTTTTCTTGTGGTTGTTCTTGCTCGAGTTGTATTTTCTGTATTTTCTGGGCACCCTTGCTTTAGCATCTTTAATCATGGCCTTGCTAAATCCTGGTGAATTAGAAATGCTTCAAGAACTTGGATGTAGCAAATTGTTCGTTATGTTTGTTCAAAAGGTAAAGGTAAATACTTCAGTCAAGGACATTTCATTTACAAAAAAAACCTTACAAATGTTGCTTTTAATAAATTACGGACTAAAACTAGACCCCAACTTTGGCATCGTTTTCCCTGCTGAGTGCAACTCTCCAAAAATTTGGATTTTTTTGTTTTTTTTTTGTTAAACTAATAACAAAAAAGCAAAAATCCATTCAAGTTGAAAAATTTTCCTGAACTTTTGGGGCTAATTAAAAATTCCATAAAACTGTAAGAGTGAGAGTGAGAGAGTTGTGTTGCCTTTTCAACTTTGGGTGCAAATCAAAATGCTTGGCCCTGGCTGAGCATCAACATCATCTGCATTGAAGTCACTTTCAGTTGGAGCAGCCAAAAGAGACTCCCTTTTTTTTGACGCAGCCATTAAAACAACTTTCAGGTAAGGTAAAGAAGGAGCTCATACATAATTCATGTACCTGAGGAGCAGACGAGGGAGCATAGCAGCAGCCGGAAGCGCGTTGAGGCGCAACCTAGACGGGACCCGCCCACGGCTCGTTGTTTATTATAATGGTTTTCGTGGTTAGTTTAGTTTGGGTTCTGGGGCGTAGTCAAAAATGCCAAACTGCTTTTTATAATTGCCATATAAGTGTGGAGAGACACAACACAACTCGTAAAGTTTGCAAAGCTCTCACTCTCTCTCTCTCTCTCTGTCTTCATCTTATCGGTTGAACATGGCACACGTGGCGTATGATAAATGCGTGACGGTAACTTTCTTACTTAAATGCCATCAATATCAATTGCTGCTTACTTTGCCAGTCAAGGATTTTGGTGCGCGCTGTTGTGCCTGCAGGTGTGCTTAAGCTCAGATCGCTCTTGATAAAACGAATTACCAGCTGAGGATTTACTGGCGTGACTTTCTCTCTCTCGTTTTTTTTTGCCATTAATTTTGCGTAAATTAAATCATTTATTTTATGCAGGTAATTGTGGCGCAAACATTTCTAGAATTTAGCTCAGTTACAATTTGCATGGCTCTTTAGCTGTGTAATTTTTCTAACAAAAATTCTTTGGAAAAGTGAACAAACAAAAAGTCAGCAAATTACAAATATTTGCAGTCAGGCACAAAGGCTCACCATTTCGCCGTAAGCCTTTGCCACTTTACCTTTTTCTACGTACGTATGTACGTATGTATGAACAGAACTGACCCATGTGAAACAATCCGCCCGGCTGCCCTGATTGATTGTGCAGGCGTTACACAGCACGCCTCTAGGATATCAGCAAATCCCATTGTGCTTTCTATGAAATATAATGCCACTCCATAATAATAGACTAAGAGAACGTTTAGAGCCAGCCACAGAGAAACAGATCCACATCCACTTGTCTGCCATTGACTCTAATGATTGCCACTCGACAAGTGATGCTTGAGACCAATTGCAGCCCGTAATGAGTGTCATTTACGCTTGAAGAATCCAAATTTTATGCTTTTCATTTTATTTCTATAATTGCATTTTGAGAGCCCCGAGGCAACGGCGATTTAATAAAGCGTATAATTTTTGCCCAGCAAGCTGGGTCCAGCCCACAGATTCCAAGACTTTCAAGGAGCTCGAGTTTCATGATGGACACAGCTGTTGCCTTTTGACAAATGAATGTCGAGCATGATGTGAACATTTCAAAATGTGCAAACAAAACGAAGAAATCGGAGAAAAAGAGCAAAAGCAAAGGAATGGAACAATTTGTGTGCATTGAGGCAGAAGTTGTGTAAGTATTGTGTTATTTAAAGAAAAGCTAACAAAATGGAAGGAGCCTTTAAAGATGGAACAATAAGAAAGTGGGTATTTGTTTAAATAAAAAAATATATATTATATTTGGATTTTGTTACAATGTGACTGTTTAAGTGACCTCTTTGAATATCTATCATAGAACTTTTAGCAGGCTCCAGGTCAATCAGTTATGATTTTAAACGAGACACACACACACCGCACAGAAGGCTGGTGGACAATATAGCTAATTCATGAATCACCACAATTCAATCATTAGCAGTCTTTGTCTATCTTCAAAGAGTTAGCAGAGCTACCTCATGCCAACATTGCTATAACCACTTGGAAATCCCAAAGGCAGGCTTATAGCGAAATCCGACATCAGCAATCTAATAATCGGCATGTCCTCAATTCCACTACTTTTTGAATAGTAAATTGAACGTAATTCCGCTTCGGTTTCGTTTTTGTGTACTCAATTCCGAATGAAATTGTAATCCACTGGTCCAAAGAGAGAATTCACAATTCCAAGCGAAACGATTGAAAATGGAACAGTCGATAGCAGGGATTAAAACCGAAACGAATTTCGGTTTCGGTCAAGGCATTTATATTAAGAGAAGCTTGGCCCTGGCCCTCCTGGACGTGCTGTTTGAGCCAATTTTACTTTTTACTATTTATATTGGCCTAAAGCTAATTTCAAACTGTATAGGAAACGGAAAAGACACCCATGTCCGTTTCCCATGATGTAACCGTGAGCGAAATATAGTTATCGTCCGATTTGTAGACCGCAACCGATACCGAAAATCGTTTCAGGTGCAATCCCTACTACTACTAGCAGTAGGTTATTTATACAAATTGCTGGGACGGGAGGGGGCGTGGCAAAAATTGAAAATAAAGTATAAGAAATATATGTCAAACCTCTATCTCTTACCATCTCTGAGATCTCTTCGTTCATACGGACAGACGGACAGACGGACATGGCTATATCGACTCGGCTGTTGATGCTGATCAAGAATACATATACTTTATAGGGTCGGAGATGATTCCTTCTGGCTGTTACATTCTTTTGCACAAACTTAATATACTCTCTGTACCTTCGGTGTGTACCTTCGGTACAGAGTATAAAAATTGGTACAGCATGTTCCAGTTGGGTCCGTTAAGGATTGAGATCAACTGCTGAAGATTTAGTTTTCCAAGGCCCCAATGGGCAGCTCTAATTTCCTGCAAGATTGGGCAGATTGCGATGAAACGTTGAGTGTATTTTCATATGATCTGTGTTTGAGCTGGAGCAATTTGCAGTGTGCACGCAACACGAAGGAAATAAGTGAGTGGCTGTATTTGTCATGGAAATAATTATTTAACCCCAAAGAAATATTCAGGCGTTTATATACCATCCTGCTGGAGCTGTTATAGGCTTGGTCAATAAAGTTTACACCATTTCGACAGTCAATCCTCTGCTTTATCGCTTAAGTCAATCTGCAGATTGTGTTCCTCAGCCAGAGAGCGGGAAACGTTGACGTTCCAATAAAAATTTTGTCATGGTGTATACCAGGCGACTGTCGGGAAGGTCAAAAGTCTTTCTAATGTATCCAAAGTGTGAGACCAGAGTATATGTGAAAAACGAAGGCAGACCAGTTGAGAATTACGTGGTAGACGAAAGACTTTTTTGATGAAATATCGTTCTATTTCCACGTATATCCTGAAACCCCACATCTGAGAACCGTAACACATAATTGAACGGACAGTGAATGACGTCTTAACCCGTTTCGCCACGGCGCGCGTTAAAGACATCACATCTAGAATGTTACTTGTATTGAATTTGTTTAAAAACATACACCAATAATTGCTTGCTTGTAATTCTGAAGTTCGAATTCAATTCTTAGCTAATATAAAACTTGCAATTGAAATTTGCGAAGCAGAAATCAAAAGTGCAAGCAGTTTGATATCAACGGGACGCACAGATGATTTTAAATGACTTTTTTATCATGTTTTTTAGTAAATCAACAAGAATATGCTCAACGCTCCATACCAAGAGCGACATGTGTTTCCTTCGATAACGTAAAAGTGTATTTCGTGCGAAGCTTGTAGCTCTCTGAAAAGAGCTCAATGGAACTGAGGATAAAAGAAAATGCTTTGACGATCTAAGAAGCTAAGAACCACGATTCGACAAGCTTAGGAACCAAAATGTTGGCTTATCAATGGCTTTATGGCTTTAAACCAAACTTTCTGCAGACATTTTTAGAGGTTTGCTGTCTTGACTCCAACACAGACTTCGTACACAAAGTAAATATATAAAACAAGTACCAAATGTTATAATGAAAAGGAGGAAATCAAATAAGGCCTAATCAAAGACCAAGAAGGTTTAACTAAAGGTATAATAGTTTTAAAAACCTCTTTAAAAGTATTTATGCTTGCTGTGCTTATACAGTCTCAGGTGAAAAGAGGACACCCACTTACACAAAGCAACTGTAAGCACAGCACTTGTCTTTGGTAGCGGATTTTGTCGTTTGTCTGCCTGCTGATGGCACCACAAGGAAGTTCTTAAAACAGCTGTGTAGATTGGGCGTCTCGTTTGTCTTCATGAAAAAGTAACTAGCTGTAGCGCAACCGGAAGTGCTTTAAATTATCGAAACCCAGGGCTGAAAACACACTAAAACCTAGTCCAATTAGTCACAGCTGTCACATCTGACAGTTTTTCATAGAAGTTAGGTGCTGTTCCAGAAACTTGAAAAGAGGAATGAGGTCAAGTCTTCCGTAGTCGTAGTATGTAAAAAAAATTTTTTTTTTAAATTTTGCATATTTACTTACCGTTTGTCCATAGCAGTTATCCATTCCATAGCCATTTTATTAGAAAATAATTTAACTTTTTTGTAGAATAAACTAAAGTTGTTTTAAAAGTAAAAACAAAAAGAAATTAGCTTTAATTAACCGAAGAAAACATTCCTAGGGCAAGCCACAACTTTTGTTTAGGAAACACAAAAACGATTGGAAACGTGGCCCGTTAACTTTGTTGTTCCTGCCAAATGTTCTGTGTTTTCTTTAAATTGTCGAAATAAATATTGGCACTGCCCGAGAAGCGAAATCAAATGTTGGCAAAGTTGTGGCTGTCTTCACTTCAATTTATATTTGCGTTTTATGTTTCACGTTTTACGTTGCTTCTTCTCAATTTGTTATTTTTCTTTTGCATATTACATGGCACCGAAATTGTAAGACACTGTCAGCGATTTGCCCTGAGCCCCTTGTCGGCTAGGTTTTGAGTTGGCTTAGCATGGCCAGCAAAAAGGGAGCAATTCTCGTTTGTAGCGTAGTTAAATCTGCAAAGTAGAAAATAAAAGTTGTAAGTCAGTCTTTAGACTAAAATCTAGCTCCAAAAAAAGGCAGTAAAAATAGGATTTAATATAATTTATGTAAAATGTCATCAGCAGATATAAATGTTTTCATTTAGTTTCATATTCTTTGGTAGCTGTTGATTTTATTGTTGTTGATGTTAGCCCAAAAGGGTTGTGTTTTCCATTTGTGTGTGTGTGTGTGTGTTAATGTGTGGCCAACTGCTGACAGCTACCCACAAGGCTTCAATGCATGCTGGTTCCCTAAACAAAAGCGAATGTGTGACTACTGAATTGTGAATTTAGACAACTAAGAAATATGGGGGAAAAAACAACTAACCAAACTGTCAGGGGAACACCATGGCAGCATAACAATACGTTTGTTTAACATACGTTTTCTGTGGGCGTATACTTAATATTTTGTGGGTATACGAATTTGCCTTGAGAGATTTGTGAAATTTGTTCTCTTCTTTGATACTGTTGCTCTGGTATCCTTTCTCTAAACCAAGAATCCTTTATCCTTGATTTTTTTTAAGTTATTTAAATTGTTTTGGCTTTTTCCTGCAGACTTTGGAATCATTTGAAAATAGCTGCTGATATAATTACAGATATACGAATAAGTATTGTAGCATTAAGGTATGGTCACACTGTAAATAAGAATGAAAGACGTGACGAGGAGTAGTAGTAGTAAGAAGACAGACCGAGACGAACAAAGATAGACGTTGTAGTAAATCGTATGTAAATGGAAACCAGTGTAAATAGTGTGTAAATAAAAGCTAGAAAGCCGAGAAACACAACCGTTTATATTTCTTTTAACTACAGTTTTTTAGCTTTTTTCTCCTTTGCTTAAGATTTTCTTTTTATATCCTTGCAAAGGGTATTATGTTTTTGCCCAGAAGTTTGCAACGCAAAGAAATATTCATTTCCAACCCTATAAACTGTATATATTCTTGATCAAGGCGACAAGCTGAGTCGATTGAGCTATGTCCGTCCGTCTGTCTGTCCGTCTGTCTGTCCTTTTGTCTATTTCTATGCAAAATGGTCTCTCAGTTTTAAAGCTGTTGAGCTGAAATTTTGCATAGAGTCTTCTTTTTACTGCACGCTGCTAATATTTCGGAATCGACCGGATCGGATGACAATATCTTATAGCTGCCATAGGAACCATTGGTCAGAAAATGGATCTTAGTAAGAAAAACTTTTTTGTTTTGGATGTTAGCGTCTCCAAACACGGTCTTTACTAATATTACATGCTTTCAAACAGATTTGCTAAATTTGGTCAAATTCGGATGACTATATCTTATAGCTGCCATAGGAAACATCGGTGGGAAAATGGGTCTTGGTGAGAAAAACTTTTGTATTTTCAGTGTTAGCGTCCCCAAACTGGGGTTTTATTAATTTTAAGTGCTTTCAAACAGATTTGCTAAATTTGGTCAAATTCGGAAGACTATATCTTATAGCTGCCATAGGAAACATCGGTGGGAAAATGGGTCTTGGTGAGAAAAACTTTTGTATTTTCAGTGTTAGCGTCCCCAAACTGGGGTTTTATTAATTTTAAGTGCTTTCAAACAGATTTGCTAAATTTGGTCAAATTCGGATGACTATATCTTATAGCTACCATAGGAACCATCGGTCGAAAAATGCGTCTTAGTGAGAAAAATTTTTTTGTTGTCAATTTGATCGATTTTAAACTCTGTGATTGTTAATTTGATATGCATTCAAACATATTCCCGAAATTTTGGTCAAAATTGGATGATTATCTGTCGGAAAATGGGTTTTAGTTAGAAAATATTTTTGATTTTAATGCTAGCGTTCTTAAACTCTGTTATTTCAAAACCAGCATTTTCAAGCGTATAAATACTTCAGTACAGACGAAGTTAGCTTGGCCTTCTCGTTTTGTGTTTTTTCTCCTTTCCTTATGATATCTGTTCAAACTTGAACTTGATATTCAACTCCGCCCCCTACGTAGTGTAAATCTTATATTTAGATAACTCAGTCTATGTCATAAACATGTCACTTTTTGTAATAGCAATAAATATTAACAGTGCGGCAGTGACAAGGATCAGGACAGCCGAGACACCACTTGAAGACGTCATCCGGTGGAAAGCACTTGACATGTATACATAGTGTGAAAACCCGCCCTTGTAACAAACGCAGCTCATTTATATACACGTATGTGTCTTTAGACACACATCGTTAGTTTTGAGTGGAGTTAAGGAAGAAATTTAGAAGTAAAAGCAAGTTCGCTTGCCTGAGTGAGTCAATACAATTTCAAACTTAAAACCGTGCTAATTAAAGCTGTATATTCTATACAATATCCTTTTATCTTTCCTTATATTTTTCGACTTCCCTTATTAAACCTTTATTTTTCTTTCTTGAAGTTAGCTTTATTTTGTAGTTTCTTTCTTTCTTCCTCATTTGTTTAGCCCTCTTCCTTTCATCAGCTTTACTGCCTTTCAACTCTCCGTCTTTCTTTTTTTCGACATCTTTTTCCTCTTTTTGGTTTATTTTCCCCATATTTTCTTACGGGTTTTCTTTCTTTTCTTTCTCTGTTTTCCGCATGTTTTCTTTCCTTTTTGGCCTGTTTATTCGACACTTTTTTTTGCCTTTTTCCCTAACTTATGTCCTGTTTATTCTGCTTAAAACAAAATTTATTGCCTCGAACTTTTTGTCAATTTGAGGCAACAAATAACAAAGTGCCACACATACTCCTTTCAAATCCGTGCTTTACCAGAGTTTGTTTAATCACTGAACTGAACTTTCATAATTTTTTCACTATATTGCCGCTGCTCATGAATCACCCTAACCAAATGAAAGTCATGGTTGTTTAACTTCACTGGACAAATTATATATCAGCCCGTAGCGCTGTTTTGTTTACTCGTATGTATGTTGCATTATCTATTCATAATACTTATATGGCTGATGAGTTTTTGCGCATTTCATTCTGCGTCAATGGAAACACACATAATTTATACAACATGCAAACGTACTTACACTTACATTTACTGACGGACAGGCTGACAGATAGACAGACAGACAGACAGAAACTGCACTCATGTAAGTACGCAGTTTGTGGAGCACAAGAATGGAAAATGCATGTGAAATAATTACAGAGATGACAGACAACGCGAAATGGCCATCATTTTCCAAATGAATAATTTTTGTTAAAAGCCCCCTAACGTTTGCTATACTATTTTGCTGTACAATATCAGTCGTGCCCTGTTATTGTCTTTGTTATCTTACACTTTTACGTGTGTGTGTGTGTGAGAGTAGAGATAATGACAACTTTTTATCAAATCATGTTCGATTCCAATGGCAAAACAAAAGAGTCCGAGAATTTCTGTATTTGTCAGCTTAGACAAATGCAATTAGTTTGTACTTTTTACAGATGTTTTCGTTCTTGCAACTAACTTTTTAATTAAGCATGGAGTCGACTTAGGGAGAAAGTGTAAATGTAATTTTAGTTGCCAAAAGTTAGCCAAAGTTTCTGTCAACTGTCAACTGAAACTGAAACTGAAACTAAGGTTAAAGAAATATTTTCAGATTCAATTGGAAACTTAAATTGATCATAAACTACAATTTATTAGTTAACTGATCTCAAGTTCTATTTAACTTTTCACTCACTTTCATTTGGGTTTGTCAATTTTAAGCTTTTCCACCAGCAACTCAACACGATATACAAATTTAGCGAATTTCGGAAAATAATTTATTTACAAAAAATTTTTTACATATTTTGAAATAAATTAAAAAATTTGTTCGAAAGTTTTGTTTTTGTAACTCAATGTAAACATTTCATTCAGGAAATGTATTCTGTTTGATATTTTGTCAAGCGCTCGCACATCCGTTTCGTTCTGTAGTCGCGTCGCAACTGATTTCTGATTCGGCCGAATGCCGAGCAATTTTGCTCTTCACCATGGCTCCAGTCCTGCGCCTAACAGGTGAATTATCCGTTTGTTGATGATGAAGTTGTTGGTGCTGGGGCCTGGTGTGGTGGGTGCTCGTGCTGTTTAGCTGGGTGGTTGGTTTTTTATTTGTTTTTTTGTTTTTTTTTTTGTTGGAAATTACTCATTGCCCGATGACTGCAGTGTCGACTGCTGCGGTATTTTTGGGTGGTTTCTGTTGTTTTATTATATTTTGGCGCGTTTTTTAGCAACAAGTTTTACTTGATGTGGTGGAACAGTGGTTAGAAAGTGAAAGTAAGGGTGTTGAAGGGAGGAAAACTTATTTTAAAAAGTTTAGAAGGAAATTTTAATAGGTTCAGTCACATTGTACTCAAAACGAGCACAAACTTTGTTCAAATGCTCAAAATCTTAAGTCGATTTGTTTGTTTTACGATTTTAAGAACATTTTAAACTTGATCGTAGAACGAAACAAGCTTAAATCAAGAAGTAAAGCAACTCAATTGAGAACAGAATTAGCTTCATTTAGAAACTAAAATTATCGAATTATAAGCAGATCTTTTTTGGGATTAAGAATGATATTAATTAGCGCTAGTAAGCTATTACACCAACGCTCTACAACCTTTAAAGAACCCATTACCAGTTTTTGTTTATTTAAGTCTTTTTGTCTGAGAATTTAACTCAATACCTTGCACTGAATAAGAATGTGATAGGTTCTCATTGCTCACGCTTGTTGTCACTTTTGGAAAAATGTTGACAATTTGGAAAAAACGTCTCAACTTCCACAGTTTCGTTGAAAGATGTTTCTTAGCTTCTAGAAATATTTAGTTATCAATATTAATAATCGATTCGCTAAAGGAATAATAAAGATCGGATGAGCAATACTCAAGTTATGAGCAAAAAAGGCCAGTAACACTACCTGAGGGCCTTAAAAATTTGCCATCGGCGGTGTTTGCAAGCAATGAACCGCCTTCTCTGGTTGTCTCCTGAATACCGATTTCATGTATTCTATAATTATAATCGGGAGCAAATGCGAGCGGCGGCCTGAACTGGTACAGAGTTTATTATAGTCGGGCTTTACCGACTTTCTCACTTATTTTTGAATATTTTTACTCCAATTTTGAAAGAAATTCACTTTTTATTACCTGTACAAAAAAGTTTAAAAGGATTTTGTTACGTTTGATGCTTTGCTGTGAAAAATTTGATTTTGATTTAGCGATTTTTCATCGCTAAACACTACTTTTTTCCCTCTTTCTGGCAATGTTTGGATCCTATCTCGAAAAAACGATGCGTCTTTTGATGCGATCCACGAATCCGTCCAATTTTGGAGTTTTCGGAGTTGAAGAAGTGCTGATCCTCAAGGGCATGCATCATCGACGAAAACAAATAGTAATCGAAAGGGTCAATGTCTGGGTCTACCGAAGGGTGGGGTATGACTTCCCTTTTTAGCGTTTCAAGGTATGTTTCGACCGGCTGCGCAACATTTGGCCGAGCGTTGTTATGTTGTAAAATTACCTTGTCGTGGCTTTGCTCGTACTCTGTCCGTTTTTGCTTCAATGCTTAGCTCAAACGCATCAATTGAGATCGGTAGAGTTGCCCTGTGATGGTTTCACCTGGTTGTATTAGCTCATAGTACACCACGCTCAATTGGTCACACCAAATACAGAGCATGACCTTGCCACCGTGAGTATATGGCTTTGACGTCGATTTTGCGGTATGACCGGGCGGCCCGTATGATTTTGCACTTGTGGCATATTCGCTGTAAGCTGCTTTAGCTGAATTTTTCTTCAAATGTAAGCAGAAAAGTAAACTTATGCTATTTACTTAACTATGCTACTTAAACTATGTTGTTTACACTTTAGCGAAACGACACATACTGAAAAAAAGCCTAATGATGAGGCTTCAAAATAAAGTTGGTTGCAACATTGTTCTATTCGACCTAAACTAGTGACGCAATCTCTTAAAAGTCCTTTAAAACCTTTTTTGTACAGGTAATATACGGTGTTTAAGTCACTTCAAACTCGGTTAGATTATGTTTACACCGCGTTTTTAAGAAAGTTTCTTTCTTTAACGGGCAGTTTCTAAGCTCGCTCAAAATTTTCAATCTTTTGCACCAACACTTGTTTCAGCCTAAAATCTTAAGCATAACACCAATGTCTGTTTTTGCTTTCATTGTTTTTGCACTTCCCAACTGATGAAAGCAATGATTGTAAGGAGAGGCAGTTGGCAATCATGCATGCTTTAGCGAAAAGCCTACTGATGATTCAACCGGGAAGTTGATGAAATCTTACTGTATAGGCAACCAACTCTTTTTGGTGTACAATGCATAAGTTGTTAACAGCTTTTTCGGACCTCGAGCCAGCTAAACTAGCTAATGAAAATTTCTTTCTTATTTGGAGTTTATGGTCACTTATTTTCTGAACAGATTTTTTCACTCTGTGTATATTTCAAGTCTCAATTGGTACCACCAGGAATATAATTAGTTTTCAGCAGTCTTCTTTTCCTTCTTTTCCTAAACTGTGAAACGGTTGAGGAAGGATTAACTTGAATAGAGGCGCGCTCTTAAGGCTTTACCGGAGGGTTCCTATTAGGCAATCTTCGAATATAGCAAAAAAAGTTAGACATAAGAGATTTCTGTCCAGGTGGGAAATGTATTTGGAAGAATAAAATATGATATTTTGAAAAAAACTATAACTATATTTTTGGCCTCAGAAGCAGATCTTTTTTATTCATGATCCTTTTTCCACTGATTTAAAATTATATTTTATTTTTTCATACCGTGGGCTGTTTGTATTGTTTGATTTTCGCTTTTTCCACATATCCATGGCCGTTTTTCTCCCTGGTCTTATGACTGATCTTATTTGAGCCGACGATTCACTCTTAAACTGGCTCAAAAAGTATTTTCGAACCAGTTTGAAATAGTTTGAAATTATTTCAAAAGGTGATAGATAATTGCAATTAAAACTATATAGACTTAGATATTTTCCTGGTTCAAAACCAAATCACTTAGATCTTGTTTAAAAGTTTGAACTGGTTTCACACAAGATAAGAACTGGTTCCAAACTGGCTCAAAATAAATTGAAAGCTCGCTTATTGCGTAGTCGCACATATTTTACAAATATTTTAGCTAGTTTATAAATATTAATAGCCGCAATATTAATTAAAAGTTGTCCTTCATTAAGTAAATCATTCAATTATTTATGCTTGGTACCTTGGCAACATGTTGCTGCAACATGTCTGCTCTCTCGCACTTGGCAACAAACTGTTGAGCGTTTGTGTTTGTTTTTTTGGTGAGTCGTCGCAATTCACAAAAACACTTCAACAGGCAATTCCCCCCTGCCCACTTTCCCCCGTACAAACACCGCACTCACTTGCTTGAATTGCACATAAAATGAAATCGCAATGCGAAACAATCAAAGTGTCAATTAAAATATGTACAATAGCAAAAACAACAAACAGTAAATGCTGAGCTGAGCTGTCACATGCACACATGTGTGAGTGGTCAGTGGAAATTGAAAAGGTGTGAAAATGCAAAGTTTGTCTTTGTTTTTATTTTTTTTTTATACCTTTCTTGTTTCGTTTCCCATTTTGTGGTTGCTGGCAACAATATTTACGACACTCCCGAGTGCCTGAATTTCCGCATGAATCATTCCCGGTTCCTCGGCCGCCTGTCCACAGTGGGCATAAATTCCTGTTGCTGGCGTCCTCTTCGGTGTGTGCTTTATGTGTAAGTGAGTGTGGCTGTAGCATTTTTATGAGTCCTCCCCCATGTCGACGGGAACATCATAGGCATTTGCCTTCTTTTTTCATTGTCGCAAGGAAATTCCAGACATTTTACGGTCATTTTGCCTGTTGAATATTGTCATCACATGCTGCGGCAGCACTCTACGTTATACTCCTACTCCTATGTATGTAGAACTTGCGGCATGACATGAATGAGACCCTCGACAGTAATTATGATAAATGTCTTCTTAATAAACTCAGCTGGTGGTGGTAAGCTGTCGTCATGCCATCATATTTCCACACTCACACACACACACACACACACACACTGGAGCACCTTAATGCATTTTACTCGCATACAAGCTCCAACTTTTCCACCTGCTTCTAATGGCATTTCCTGTCCAGTTGGCCATTAGCAGCAAAATGTTGTTGCACATTGATCGAATGACATTGTCGTTGTACACAGTCGAGTGGGCGGGACGTGTTTTGACTGCGTTAGGTAAGGTTGATTCCTTCTGGCACGTGTTTATGACATGATTGCACTTTTGCCTTACCAGGCACCTAGGCTGGGCTGATGTCATTAGGCGGCATTGTGTATGCGTGTGTGTGTTATTGTTGTTGCATTTAATGGTTATTGAATTAGCGTTTAACACAAGTTGCCTATTAAAATGGTCTCTCTATGCTCGAGTAATTCGATTAGGCCACAAATGAGGCTAACTAGCCCATTTACAACAACAATGCTGCAAATTTCTTCTTGCCCTTAGCATACTTTTCAGCGCTGTCCGAGGCAGAAGTTGTACAAATTGAAGCAAAAGTTAACCTGCCACTATATATTTTTGTGAATTATGCCAAGGATGCGCCAAATATTGATCCATCAGATTTTGCATGAAATCTGAGCTTGGAAATTGGAGCAACTCATTAACAACAGTTTTTTTGCTGCTGCAGTAAAGAGGATGAACTTTGGCCGGAAATTTATGAAAATAAGTGAAGGATTTAATGGAAACTAACATAACATTTTCAACCCCCTTTCTGACAAAAGGAACCTAGATACTTCGGAGTTGATTTCAGATGTGAGTTTAATTCCTAAGCTTTTGATTCACTTCTTCATCTTCTAAAGTTATTGAGTCAAATCAGAACTAAAGACCAACTGTTAAGTCTCAAATATCCCCACCCACATTGCTTTGCCACTTCCTAGAAGGATTTTGCTTCTAGCTGGAAATGAGAAACGCCACTTTTCCTGACGTTTATACGATACCCACTTGCAAGTGGTCAATACAGACACAACCGTCAGGAGTGATGTTGCAACAATATTGATAACGGCACCAAGTGGTTTATGGCAGCATTCTCAGAATTCAAGGATTTACAAGAAACGAAACAAATCTGTTGGGGCAAGGTCGGGGCTATGCAGTGGATGTGACATCACCTCCAAGTTCAAGGTGGAAAGGTACACCTTTGCAATTGTCCAACCGAATTGATGGTTTTTTAGCTACTTGCTTTAGTTGTCACTTTAGCTGAAGTGTCTAGAAAGGTGTAACTAACTTTATTTGATATAAGTTAAATGCTAACAATTCTCGCGTTGACGCGTTTTGCCGTAGCCAAAGCCAGACTAACTGCTGACGCGTTAGGAATAGGGGTGGTTGGGCAAAGATCGCTGATGATTGAATTGTGGAAATTCATGAAATAGCTTTACAATCAGCCAGCTTTCTTTGTGGTGTTGTGCGTGTATTGTTTCAGAAATGTTGTGAACAAAATCATAACTTATTGACCTAGAGCCTGCTAAAAAGCTATATGATGAGCACCAACGCTAACGCCTGATCACAATGATTAGTGTGACCAGAGCTGAAACAGTTTCATTCCGTGGCAGCAGCTCAAAATGAAAGATAACTTTACAATTCCACCAAACAGGCAAATATCGGCATTTAATGTCGGTCTTAACCGAGTCATCTTTTTTGCTCCATACTTGGGCACGACTTTGCTCCCATTATTTCCATTGCTCCGAGAGTTTTTTTCAGCAGTTAGCGTCAGTCAGTTTCGCTTCGAAGTGTGAACAACAACAATGTCCATGCGAATAGGAGCCCGTCGCCTGTAAGACGCACACACAGAGGGCGCGATCGAGAATAGCTGATAACGGTTGTTTTTTCTGTGATTGTTGTTGGGCTGCTCTCAAACTCAAACTTTGTGGCGCACCGCTGCTCTAAACAATCCCTTCTTTTCAAAATCGAATCAATGAATCGCAGATTTTGATACGCTTAGTCAGGTAAACTTCTTTTAAGACATGCGGTACCCAATCAAATATTCTTAGGCTGTTTCCTACATTAAGAAAAAGTAAAAAACTTATTCGTTCTCGAATTTTTTCAAAATTTCTTGAAATCGTTCTTATTCTGGGTTTAATGGGCGACGATGGATGAGAAACTGCATGGATAGAGCAAGCTATGTTGGAGCGTAAAAATATATGCTGGCCAATTGGAGAGTATATGTGCTTGTGTTTTTGAGCAAGAGAGACTAAAACTGTTTTACAAGCTTCTTTGTGCTCACCGATTCACACAAACTTAAGTTCGGCTCGCGACTGTGTATCTAAGGGCAGGCATGCCCTGCTTAACAGCTTTTTTATGACTACACTCAAAAAATGTAATCATCAAAATGACACTATTTAGTCATCAATTTGATACGCCAAGCATCAGGTATTAGAATGATCTTTCGAAATGTCACATTGATATAAGGTTGTCAAAAAAGTCTTGCGGTATTTCCGCAAGCTTGTCTTTGCAAGCGCATAGTTCTAGTTGTATTCGTCGCATCGGTTCACGCTAGAGCTTTTTGGAAAGCTCTTGTCACGCGCTAACACGTGTTTGATTTATTGTTGTTTGTTTTTAGTCGTTCGTGAGTTATAGCGTCGCAAACATGGAGCAAAATAAAGAGAAAATACGGCATATTTTACAGTACTACTACGATAAAGGCAAAAATACATCTCATGCTGCCAATAAAATTTGTGCAGTTTATGGACCCGATACAGTTTCCATTTCCACCGCACAACGATGGTTTCAACGTTTTCGTTCTGGTGCAGAGGTGATCGAAGATGCGCCACGGTCCGGAAGGCCTGTCGTCGAAAATTGCGATAAAATCGCTGAATTGATCGAAAGAGACCGGCATAGTAGCAGCCGTAGCATCGGCCAAGAGCTGGGCATGAGTCATCAAACCGTTATAAACCATTTGAAGAAGCTTGGATTCAAAAAGAAGCTCGATGTATGGGTGCCACACGACTTGACGCAAAAAAACATTTTTGCCCGTATGGATGCATGCGAATCGCTTCTGAATCGCAACAAAATCGACCCGTTTTTGAAGCGGATGGTGACTGGCGATGAAAAGTGGGTCACTTACGACAACGTGAAGCGCAAACGGTCGTGGTCGAAAAGCGGTGAAGCTGCCCAGACGGTGGCCAAGCCTGGATTGATGGCCAGGAAGGTTCTTCTGTGTGTTTGGTGGGATTGGCAGGGAATCATCCACTATGAGCTGCTCCCCTATGGCCAAACGCTCAATTCGGACCTGTACTGCCAACAATTGGACCGCTTGAATGCAGCACTCATGCAGAAGAGGCCATCTTTGATCAACAGAGGCCGAATTGTCTTCCATCAGGACAACGCCAGGCCACACACATCTTTGGTGACGCGCCAGAAGCTCCGGGAGCTCGGATGGGAGGTTCTTTTGCATCCACCGTATAGTCCGGATCTCGCACCAAGTGATTACCACCTATTTCTGTCCATGGCGAACGAGCTTGGTAGTCGGAAGTTGGCCACAAGAGAGTCCTGTGAAAATTGGCTCTCCGAGTTTTTTGCCAATAAGGAAGCGAGCTTCTATAAGAGGGGCATTATGAAGTTGGCATCTCGTTGGGAACTCGTCATCGAACAAAACGGCGCATATTTGACTTAAATCGCATTATTGTAACCAATTTTATGAACAATTGAAAATTCAATAAAAATACCGCAAGACTTTTTTATATTAACTTGTATCAGGTTGACACTTTTTATACTCTGTACCGACGGTACACAGAGTATATTAAGTTAGCGCAAAAGTATGTACCAGCAAAGACACTACATATATAGATACCGCACCTCATACAAACTTTTTTATTTTCTATTTTTTTGGGATCCAATGTCAGCTCCCAAGAACAATCGTTTTTTCTTTCACATGCGTCATCTATAATTTCTATAAATCATTGGTAACAGGGAGAAGGAATCATTTCCGACCCAATATGGTATATGTATTCTTGATTAGCATCAACAGCCGAGTCGATATTGCCATGTCCGCCCGTCTATCCGTCTGTCTGTCAGTCTGTATGAACGAAGTTATCTCAGAGATGGGGGATAGAGGTTTAGCGCCTCCCGCCTCCGAAATTTGGAAAAAACATCATATCTCCCACAGTTTTGTAGACAGTTTTTTTCTTTGTATCTTCTACGCATATTTAGTAATCAGTACTATTAATCGATTTTCCGAAGGAATGATAAAGTTTGGATGAGCGATAGTCCAGTTATAAAGAAAACAAACAATTATAATGGGTAGCACCGTCCGCAACGGCGATGGGCAGCACTTAACACACTTTTTTGACACTTTATGTGGCTTCTAACTTAAATTAATTGGATATATACAAACTTTGGGGGTACAGAGTATGCTATAGTCGGGCTTGATTGACTTTCTTACTTACAATTTGGGTCTGGGATACTGGGTCTTATTAATTTGATCTTTGATCTTAGTATCATTTAGGGACTAGCTTTTTTCAATTTAATATTTTTTTTTTGTCAAGTTTGTAGTATCAATTCAGTTCTCTATGAACTGCCATTTAAATTAAAACATAATCATTTCAAAAACTTTTTACTTTTATTTTAAATGAAATGAAATCGTCAGGTATGGGCACCTCACTATGGGTAACATTGTTTTCTCTCATTCTGCATGCTCCGTTGTTCTGCATGCTCCGTTGTTCTGCATGCTCGAATGTTGTTTAAACAGAAGTCACTTCAGTGGCGTGCCTTTTGCTGAAACCCATACATACATGCATATCTTCACGCATTCGCAGAGAATCTGAGTGGAAAACGCTTCTACTGCAGGTGTCTTCTCGCATTGAGCGTCATCTTGCAAGGCCACAGCAGCATTGTGGCGTGACGACTCAGCTGGTCAAGTCGCCATACTCTTCTTCGAGCTTGGGTCGCTCATAATAAGACAAAAATGCTTACTTAAGCTTTACCAGCTGAAATTGCTGAATTATCAATTGTCAATCCACTTCTTAAGCTTGTGAACAACAGCCCTGACTTCTGAAACCGCCCCGCCTACCCTTAAGATGTTTGATAAAATGACAAAAAGTCTTCAGCTTAATTTCAGCTCTAACCAATTTGGTTTTTCTATTTACTCTGTAAAATTACCATACACATGATACACACTTGAGAAAGTCAACTTTTTGCTTTATTAAACTGTCATTACATGAAAGTTCCAAGTCTCTTAAGCTCTCTATTCTCGCATCTTTATGCAGAATCAAACTTTTTTGTAGCCTGGCCTTAAAGTTCCTCTTTGTGTGTGTGTGTGTGTTTTTTGTTCGTTTTGTGGACTGTCAACGTTCATGGCTTCATTTCAGGCGGCTCGTGCTCTGCCTAAGCCAGCAGCAGCCGCTGCAGCGACAGCAACAAAAACTGGCAAAGAGCCTTGTACGTGCTGTTATCTGAGCCCTGTGCGTGCTTCAAGTACACCCAGCCCATGTCCAGTTTTAGTTCTCTTCCCTGGAACTGTTGCGCTTGATGCGCTTTTGATAACTTGTTTGTGTTTTGTTATCCCGTCAACGGGACAGGCCGTGTGACTTGACAGCAACTTTGTGCCAGGTTGATAAATAGTTTTTTTCCCCTTGAATTTACAACAGCTTAAGCCCTTGAGTTGATTTAAATTAAAAATCCCACCAGCTCTTCAGGCAACTTTTGCCGGTGTTTCTTTTTTGCTTTCATTCTTTTCGTTATGTTTTGCCCAGGTGCTAAAGTTCTCAGGCATTTGGAAGCTGCTGCTGTTGATGTTTTTGAGCTTTAAACTTGCTTCCATTTTTTTTTTTTGTCCTTCATAAAATTTAGCAGCACTTAAAATGAGGTAATGAAAATAAACATCAAGCCAGCGGGCTTATATCAAATTATCTTGTAAAAATAATAATAAAGAAACAAGATTTAACACTCACAGCGGGCAGACAGCTGACGTCTAGGGAATGAAATTTGTGGATTTAATGGAAGGTGCTTGAAATGTCACTCTTGTTACGTCATGACGTGTCATACGCTAATATTAATATGCATAGCTTAGTTTTGAAAAACTATTAAAGGAGTTCGTCAGCTTTGCAGTTGCTTTCGTACTTAACATTCGAGCTAAGTACTGTGCACATATTAGAGCTTAATTGATCGCAAGGACTTATACATTAAAGACGCTGGATAGATACAATGATTGTAAAGAATATTGCCTGCCTACTTCCCAATCTAAAAAGATAATGCCCCGTATTCCAAGCCCCCAATATCAGAGGATCATCAGCTTATAGGCTGATCCAAAAGTTTTTTCCCAGTTGAGATTAAGCCCACAGATTGGCCCACTCGTAACTTCAAAAGAACCTTAACGCTGTTGCGTCTAGGCAGGCACAAAGCCTCCCTACTCGTTGGAATTCTCACAGGACATTGTCTCATCGACAGGCATGCCACGAGACTTGGTATCAACCATAACGACTATTGTAGAAGCTGTTGCTCAATTAATTAAGAAGAAAGCTTTCAACATCTTCTCTGCCACTGTCCAGCGCTCATTAGGAGACGATTCGCAATCCTTGGTCAGCCTTTTCTACCTAACATTTCAGCCGTCTCTGAAATAGAGATTGCTTTGCTACTCAAGTTTGTGCTACTTTCTAAGTGATTCATAAGGAAAGACCCACCCTTTACTGTCTAAAAGTAAAATTTAGGGTTTATATGGTATCACAACGACCCTTATTTGTCCTAAGTAAAGAAGCTTCACCGCGTCTACCATCGCAACCTAATCTAACCTAAGAAAGTCGTTCTTACACTGTTTTGGATAACGTTTGTGCTCATCTAAAGTCCAATGTTTTCGGTTTTTTTTTAACTCTGTACAAAATATAAATTTATTTTTTCTTTGACACATTTTCTAAGGATATTTTCCACGGTTTTCGAAATAAATAAATTGTTAATTGGCTCCTTCGGCAAGGTATACCTGGCCGAATGCGAAGTTTCTATATCAAATAAAAAAAAAAGAAAATAAGACTAAGTCGAAAGCGACCAGTCGCCAAATTAAAACCTTTTCAAATTCTATTTTAAAGCCCAGAACGTATCAGAGTCAACTAGAATAAGGGCTGACTGAGTTCCTTCCGTGTCAGGTCGAATGCGAAAATTCTATATCAAGTATCTATATCAAATAAAAAAAAAAAGAAAATAAGAAAAAAAGAAAGAAGTCGAAAGCGACCAGTCGCTCGCAGAGCCAAATTGAAAATGAAACCTTTTCCAATTCTATTTTAAAGCATGGCACATTTGGACTAAAAACTGACTGAGTTCACAACTGAAATAGTTTCAAATTGTAAAGAGGGGCAAAAGCCTACTTATGACAGAATTGAAAGGTTCTTAACACAGTACTGTAAGAAGAAGAAAAAATAGAGAAAAGCTAACTTCGGCTCGACCGAAGTTTATATACCCTTGCATAATTTATCTAAATTAAGATTTTAAATGATTTTCGTCTAACATTCTCAGCTGAGTTATTTCCCAAACTCAGCCATAGATGGTGCCACTATTTTTACCATTTGCTTGCCTGTTTTTTATATGGCAATTATACGATATATTCATCAGATTTTGACCAAACTTCATAAAATTTTGTGGAAACCGATAATATTCATAACTGGAAAGCTTAAAGATGCTACCATTGATAACAAAAAAGTTTTTCTTACCAAAACTAGTTATTCGACCGATCGTTCCAATGGCAGCTATATGCTATAGTCATCCAATTTGGATCAAAACTGGCTGAATTGTGTGGTAGCATTTAATATTGCTCAGTTACAAGTTTGAGAGTGTTAGCATTGAAAACAAAAAACTTTTTCCTACTAGGACTTTTTCCAAAATTATATTTTGTATGGCAGCTATACCATTTACTTGACCGACTTTCATAAAACTTGATGAAATTATGTGAAAGCATAGAAAACTTATAAAAACGAGGTTTGGTCACGTTTGCGTTGAAGATAAAAAAGTTCTTCTAACTAAAACTACTTTTTCGACCGATAGTTCCTATGGCAGCTATATGCTATAAGCATCGAATTTGGATCAAAATTGGCAGAATTGTGTGGTAGCATATAATATTAATCAGTTACAAGTTTGAGAGCGTTAGCATTAAAAGCAAAAAAGTCTTTCCTACTAGGACTTTTTTTCAAAACTATATTTTGTATGGCAGCTATACCATATAGTTGGCCGATTTTCATAAAACTTGGTGAAACTTTGTGAAATTATAGAAAACTTATAAATGCGAGGTTTGGGCACGTTTGCGTTGAAGACAAACAAGTTTTTCTCACTAAAACTACTTTTTCGACCGATGGTTCCTATGGCAGCTATATTGCTATAGTCATCCGATTAGGATCAAACTTGGCAGAATTGTGTGGTAGCATATAATATTAATCAGTTACAAGATTGAGAGTGGTAGCATTGAAAACAAGAAACTTATCCGTACTAGGACTTTTTTCCAAAACTATATTTTGTATGGCAGCTATACGATATAGTTGGCCGATTTTCATAAAACTTGGTGAAAGCATAGAAAACTTATAAATACGAGGTTTGGGCACGTTTGCGTTGAAGATAAAAAAGTTTTTCTTACTAAAACTAGTTTTTTGACTGATCGTTCCTATGGCAGCTATATGCTATAGTCATCCGATCCAGCTGGTTCCAAAAAATGTGCAGCGTGTTTGTACCAAAAGACTTCGTGCAAAGTTTGGTTAAGATAGCTTTAAAACTGATAGCATAGAAACAGACGGACGGACAGACGGACATGGGCTATATCATATAGAATATATATACTTTATGTGGTCGGAGATGCTTCCTTCTATGCGTTACAAACCACTGGACCATTTTAGTATACCCTCTTCAAGGGTATAAGAATAAGTATTTATAAATCGAAACCATTCTTTTATGTTCAAGCGTACCGAGGTTCGAACCAAAACCTTAGGTTCTGGAGTTCCAGGAAACGGTCCGCGAACCGAACTGGGTTCTGACCCCCTCTGCAAAATTTTAGAGGTTTGCAGCCTTGATCATGAGGACGGATGGTATTGATTGAAAGTTCTAAAAAAATGAAGAAAATTACTAAATTTTCGTATGAGCTTAGATGATTATGAACTCGGGTGAATAGTTACACTCAAAAAAGATATCAATCCATACGGGATCAAATCATTTCCAATCGGTAATGAAAACAACGTAATCCCGGATATTCTTGACCCGTTCCGAAAAAGGATTGAGTTAATCCGACTTTTTTGATCATAGAAAGGATTACATTTATGCTGGGGTAATCTTAAAAAAGATTGAATTAAGCAAATAATTCGAGAACAATTTAATCTCAATCCAGGATCATTTTAAGCAAGTTCGAGATTGTTTTTGAACTCTATATGTAATATTGATTTGATCCCAGGAAAGATACCTCTCTTCTTCCTTTCCTCCGCCATATTCCATAGGACATTCCTTATACACTTCAAGACCCACACCAGTTTTGGTTTATTTAAAACTTCTGAAAAACAAAGATATATAAAAATTTATTGGGCTCAACTGGGACTCGAACCCACGACCATACGCACTGAACACGAATGGAATGGCATCTCATCGCTCACGACCATCGCCATCGTTTGTTGCCGCATGTCAAAAATGCTACTTAAACTTTGTCGCTCTCTCTCTATCTCTCTTAATTATGAACATGTGATCTCAAAGGGGATTGAAGTAAGCACATTTGGAATGATACAAGTTCGAAAGGCTTGGGCCATGCCCTGAAAGCTTGAATTGTGTCGAATATCCTGTAAATCGAGATTGAATTTTCAAGCTCATGCCGGGGCTACTCCAAGATTTTCTTTCTGTGTAGATGGTGAAGATTGAAAAGACCACAAAACAGCGAAATTTGCTCAATTTTAAATCAAGCTTAGGTTATCAAGATTTTATATGAAGATTTGATAGATGGCAATTGTAATGTAAAGCTAAAGTCACACAGGCAAATAATTTTCCCAAATTTTGATAAAAATTTGGCTAAATAGGGAACATTGTGGCCATATTTAAGCAAACTATTTATGTATTAAGCCAAAGCTTTAGTTTTGGGTCCAGCTACATCTGCAATTAACTCGATTACGCCAAATTTTTTTAGAAAATTTGTGCAAATTATTTGTGTGCTTAAGCTTCACTTTTTCGTTTTGTGTTTAAAATACATTATACTTTTGGGGGACTCGTTTAATTGGCTTTCAAACCGGGTTTAAAATCGATGGTATGTAAAAGCAACCCTTTTCCCTTAAAAACATTTCTCTATATGCCATCTTCGCCTAATTCATACTTCAGAATTCGTTTTAAAATATTACTGCAGATACCATGTGGGTGCATTAAATCGATTGGAGCATAAGCTAAAGTACTTCTGTTAACATACCTTAAAGCTCACATTTCAGCAACCCCACCATAAGAGACAACACCTCAACGCAAGTACAGAAATCCCTGAGGCAAGTTCAATAGCGTTCAGCGCTTAAATGGGTTTTTCGCCTTTATCCTACATAAAACTCATTTCCATTCATTTTAAGTGCATTGGACGGCGGGCACATCTGCGCTTTATCAGCGCCATTGGCATTGGCCAAAAAAAAGGGAGGAACCACACCAGCCATCTATGTATACGTATGTTGTTTGGACTCATTGAAATTTATTGCTTAACTCGTCGAACCAGCGCGAAAATAAACTTGTGCGTGTAAGTTTTAATTTTATATTCTCACTTCATTTGGGACGCTTTTTTTTTAGCTAACACTTTACATACATTTGCATAAAGAGCCCTAAACCTGTGCGGGGCAGGTTAATAAACGTTTCGCTTGGTTGCGCTTCGCTTCGCTCACAGACAACAACAACAACAACTGTAGCAGTCGTTAGAGCCATTAAACGTAGCACACTTTTGCGCTGCCTCAAGTTTTTATGTGAAATCGGATTTGGATTTGGATTTCGTTGCCGTTGCCTTTTACTCAGGTGTGACGATGAGTTTTGTCTGGCTGCTGGTTATTTGTAGCTTATCGCATAAAAATCGCATTAACAACGTTTAAGAAAACGCGCAGAGCTGGTTGTTTGATTAGCCAGCAGCTTAACCTTAACCCCTCTCTAACCAACCCCAACTAGGTGGATACATACAGCAGTAGAAGTCCATAGATAAACAAAAATATTGTGCAAATATGGCAGTTTGTGTTTGTGCTTTTGCCTTTTGTGTTTACTTATTTAATCAAGGCAAAACCCCGTTGGCCATTAAATGTGCAAATATTACTTAGCCACAACCTTCTGCATGTTTGCTTTGGTCAAATAAACCAGAGCATAAATCAGATATTCAAGGTTATGTCTTGAGAAATGAATATTCCGTTGTGGGTGGATGCTTATCTTTGACCCACTTACGGCTTCATTTATTTATGAGAATTTCATGACAAGTTCCCTGTGTGACATTCATTCGGAGATATGCAAATTAATTTGAAAAATTTATGACTTTTTGAGAAGAGACAGCGGGGGAACACATTAAAGTACATTTCTTTTTGAATTTAAATAATTAAAGTAGCAATTCAGATTTCTCAAAAAATATCGTAATTCCCTTTTAATACAAAAACAAACCAACTAAATCAAAAGTTAATAAACGCCACTTTATTTGCTCTGATTTGCATTCAACCATTCAACTAGATTATTCGCGCAATTTACATAAAGCAGTTGTCAGTATGCGGGGGAGGTGGAACCTGTTTAATGAGCTCAGTGAAATGTGTGTGTGTGTGTGTGTGCTTAAAATTAACTTTTGGCAACAGACTGTTGCTGCTCTCGAATGTCCTTAGTGCCAGCTGTGGCTCAGCCAGTCATGCTGTCATAATTACGCAAATAATTTGGCAAAGTTGGCTTAAAGGGTTCTCCTTGAGAGAGAGATGGCTTTAATAATTGCGAAGAAGGCGGGGACAGGAGTGACACACAGACAGGACCATAAAATTTGTCCAAACACTGAAAATTGTAAATGGCGTCATCTGCAAGCCAAGCCAAGGCAGATGCAGCCAGCGCCAGAGCCAGACGACAAGCATTCTTTGTGTGGGCCACTTGACACCGTTGACAGCGCAAATGTTGCTACTAAAAAACTAATTTCTCGCTTTGTTGAACATAATTTTATGCAATTGTCTTTAGATTGAATTGCAAAGTGAAATTTCGCTCAAGGGTAGGTAGGGAGTTGTCTGGCTTCAATTTGCAGTCCATAAAAATTAATGAATAATCAATTCGCTGCGCTCTGCATTATTATTATTAAAATGGTTTTTTATTACTGGCGCCACTCATGAAGTTATTCAATAAAGCTTTTTAATTGTTTTTTCAATCATTTTTAAATTGGATTAATTAATGGCAAGTGCTGTGGCAGTGTTGAAGCGGTGTAAACAATGCATTGGTCGCTCGTAGTTGCAGTTAATTAATTTTATCATTTCTGAACCTTATGGTTAATACAAATATATTTGCATTATTTTACTTTACTTTGTTTTCTTTGGTAGCAAAATCAATGGAATCTTAAAAAGTTGAAAGTTAAAAATGTGAGATAAGTTCCGAAAATGTGAACATGAACTAAGATATTGTGGGATTCCAGATGATATAAAAATGTAGGCACAATACTTCATAGAGCCAATATCACATCTTCTAAATGGAGCTATCTGTCACATAAACTAACAAATAGCAGAGAAAATTGTAAGGTTATCTGACACATAGCAGCTATCTGGATGAAGAGAAATCGGCCCATACAAATAAGACTGCTGTTCAAAAGCATTCAGATAGCCTAGTTAAAAAAATGTAGCATACTTTTTGGCGTTCCCCCTCTTAGGAACACAGGAAGGCTCTTCAACTTTTCTTCCCCTGAGTAATGGGCATAACGAAGTCGGACAGTAAATTGTGTAACCAAAAAACAAAAAGCAGAATGAAATTTTTTTTTAAAACTGCCAAAACTTAGCCGTCTTACCCAAGGTCTTTCTTAATTTAAATAATTTCTTATACAAAATCAAGTTAACTTTCGAAAAAGGTGTGAAAATCACAGACTTAATCGACATGAAGCATATCGAATTACCAAATAAAGAGTAGCTCTCTCATAGAAAATTAGATATGAACACGCGATGCAACGCCAAACTAAACGCCTTGCACGTAAAAACTTCATTAGTAGAGAACAAATAATGGCTCCCATGACGCTTACAATAACAAGGAATAAAATACTCAGTTCAAATTATTAATTTGGTCCCAGCCACCGGGGCATTGATGGAAACGAAATGGCAGACAGTCTTGCAAAAGCTGGAACCGCACTAAGCCAAAAAGCAACACTATCTCCGTACAGACGCTATACAGCAAGATGGAAGAGAAAAATACAACCGGCTGCCGAATCTCTAGGCCTATATGCAAGACAAGAGACAAAAAACTCACGTAGTATATGCTACAGCTCCAAAGAAGAGATTGTACACTGATTATAGGCATACTAATTGGTCACTGCCTAGCAGCCGCATATAAACAAAAATAAGTAAATACAAAGTGGGCAGTAATTTTTATACCCGTTACTCGTAGAGTAAAAGGGTATACTAAAGTCGTGCAAATGTATGTAACAGCCAGAAGGAATCATTTCCGACCATATAAAGTATATATATTCTTGATCAGCATCAACAGCCGATTCGATATAGCCATGTCCGTCTGTCCGTCTGTCCGTCCGTCCGTCCGTCCGTCTGTCTGTATGAACACCTAGATCTCAGAGACTAGAAGAGCTAGAGCAACCAAATTTGAAATGTAGACTCCTATTGTCTGCACTCAGATCAAGTTTATTTTCAATTTTTGCCACGCCCCCTCACGCCCCCGCAATTTGGAAAAAACGTCATATCTCCTACAGTTTTGATGATAGATGGTTCGTACTTTCTAGAGATATCTAGTACTCAAAATTATTTATCGATTTGCTGAAGGAATGATAAAGATCGGATGAACGATACTCGCCGCGTTTAGAAATGAGAAAGCTAAATGCGACGTGTAGAAAAGCTACACGCCACATGTTGAAATGGGAAAACTACACGTGGCGTGCAGAAAAGCTACACGTAACGTGTAGGATTTCAATATCGTTATGGGTTGAAAATCTTTTGATTCAAAGACGCTGCACATTTGTCGGAATCGGATTGATCGAATGACTATAGCATATTGCTGTCATAGGAACTATCGGTCCAAAAAGTAGTTTTAGTAAGAAAAACTTTTTAACCTTCAACGCAAACGTCCCCAAAGCTCGTATTTATAAGTTTTCTATGCTTTCACATAATTCCAGCAAGTTTTATGAAAATCGGCCAACTATATAGGATAGCTGCCATACAAAAGATAGTTCTAAAAAAAAGACTTAGTATAAAAAACATTTTATACTTTTGTTTTCAATGCTTTCGCTCCCAAACTTGTTACTTATCAATATTAAATGCTACCACACGATGCTGCTAATTTTGATCCAAATCGGATGACTATAGCATATAGCTGACATAGGAACTATAGGTCGAAAAAGTAGTTTTAGTAAGAAAAACTTTTTTACCTTCAACGCAAATGTCCCCAAAGCTCGTATTTATAAGTTTTCTATGCTTTCACATAATTCCACCGATTTTTAGTAAAATCGGACAACTATATAGGATAGCTGCCATACAAAAGATAGTTCTTAAAAAAAGTCAGCAGGAAAATCTTTTTTGTTTTCAATGCAATAGCTCCCAAACTTGTTACTTATCAATATTAAATGCTACCACACAATGCTGAAAATTTTGATCCAAATCGGATGACTATATAATATAGATGCCATAGGAACTATCGATCGAAAAAGTAGTTTTAGTAAAAAAAACTTTTTTACCATCAACGCAAACGTCCCCAAAGCTCGTATTTATAAGTTTTCTATGCTTTCACATAATTCCACCAATTTTTAGTAAAATCGGACAACTATATAGGATAGCTGCCATACAAAAGATAGTTCTGAAAAAAAGTCTAAGTAGGAAAATCTTTTATGTTTTCTATGTTATCGCTCCCAAACTTTTTTTTTATCAATATTATATGCTACTACACAACGCTGCCAATTTTGATCCAAATCGAATGACTATAGCATATAGCTGCCATTAGGAACTATCGGGAGAAAAAGTTGTTTTAGTAAGAAAAACTTTTTTACCTTCAACGCAAACGTCCCCAAAGCTCGTATTTATAAGTTTCTATGCTTTCACATAATTCCACCAATTTTTAGTAAAATCGGACAACTATATAGGATAGCTGACATACAAAAGATAGTTCTGAAAAAAAGTCTTAGTAGGAAAATCTTTTTTGTTTTCAATGCTTTCGCTCCCAAACTTGTTACTGATCAATATTATATGGGCATTTCCACCAAAAAATGAAAAGTACTTAAAAACACTATTTTTTATCATTTTTTCATGGGGATATAATCAAAATGAACTAATATGAGCCAATTTTAAATATATTCATAACCCATTTCGAGATTTTCGAATGCAAAGACGCCCAAGCGCCATTTTTCTCATTTGTTGTCATGTTGTCATAAAAATGCCTTTAGATTGCATTGATTTTTGGTCTCTAAACTATTTCTAAGGGTACAAAGAGTTAAAAAATATTGCTGAAGACACCATACGAAACTATCTGATTGCAATTAACTGTAAGTTTCTGCTTTGTATTATAACAAAAACATCATAAATATAATGAGGAAATTTAAGTAACGTAACGTCAGGTAACGCCACGTCAGATACTTATGCAAATAAAAAATAGAGGGGCAAACATTTTTGAATAAGATAACCTGGAAAATAAACTTGTATTACTTCAAATCATACTAAAAAAATTTGTATACAAAAAGCTTTGCCCAATTCGCAGAGTTTTGCAATTTTCTAAAACCAAAATCCACTTCCGTTTTATATAACGTAACGCCAGCATATATGATTGCTTATATCTTTAACTCCTTATTATCGATTGATGTCATTGTTTTTGCCCATTATAGTGCTACTTAATTGCTACCCAAATATAGAACAATCTTTTTAAAAATCCAAGATTTTCCTATTTTTCAAAAAGATCTTTTCGTACGAACGTAACGTCACGTCAGTGACGTTTTGATCCAAATCGCATGACTATGGAATATAGCTGCCATAAAAACGATCGGTCGAAAAACTAGTTTTAGTGAGAAAAACGTTTTTGTTTTTAATGGTTATCGGTTTCCACACAGTTTTGGGAAGTTTGGTCACAATCTGATGAATATATCGTATAGTTGCCATATAACAAACAGCCAAGCAAACGGTGAAAGTAGTGGCGCCATCTATTGCTGAGATTGGGAAATAACTCAGCTAAGAATGTTGTACGAAATCATTTAATACCTTAATTTATATAAATTATAAAAGCGGTAAGGGTCGAGCCGCAGTTAGCTTTCCACTATTTTGTTTGGTCAGAAGTTAACAAAGCTTGAAATCTCGGGTCTAAGCACACTGCTGCCAATATTGGTACTGAGCTCATTATAGAAGAATCCTGCAGCCTTAAAGAAGTTTTAAAAATTTTATAAGTTCCATTCAGATATTTTTAGGTGGAGCCCAGGGAATCTTCTGAGGTAAGAGTCATCATTCAAATCAAGAAATGCTTTTGATTCACATGAGCAACTTTCATCAACATTACATTCTTCATAGTTGAATTCCTTTACCTTTGCCCTACAATTGTCATTTAAACGTTATCCTGATCGAACCATATTCGCTCCATTATCGACGGTGATAGTATAAATCCACCACTTTTTGAATGATAGCAGTCAGATGTCTGTGTCGTTGGAAACTACTTAATTATGTGAACCGAATCTAATTTTTCGCAGAAGTGGTCCGGTTTGGGATTGGGTTCAAGGAGTCAAAAATATATGGGGTTGGGTTCATGGTCCGGTGTTCGTTGGACCCGAACCGAACCGATTCTAAGGGGTTCGGTTCCGTACTTGTTTGTAGTCTTGCTCATGAGAATCATAAATCATTAAAAAATATTATAATTTCGCGATTTTTTGACCGCTTCTTTGGCGCCGATTTATTCGTATATTTATCCGTCTATTCTACCGTCTTCATGACAATCTAAACTCAAATATAAATTTAGCAAATTTCGAAATTTTTTACACCTTCTATTTACTCGTCTTCATGACCGGTGGGGCATACATGTTAAAACTCATTAGTAATCTGAATCGAATCGAACCGTTTTGCTTTGTGGTTTTCGGTAGTAGGAGTCGACAGCTGTTTTATCAATTTATTCCGACCGGGGGGGGGTCAAGTCATCGGATTAGGATTTAATTTCAACGTACTGTTAACCAATTTGTATCAATTGCCCCCCAATTGTGGTTTGTTTTAATGTCATATTAAGTGTCAAATACATAACAAGTGCCCATCGAAGTGTAACAGGCAAGATTTTGCCATAATAAATTATTCATTGAAACATGTAACAAAAAGTGCGTCAAGTGGCCTCACACACACACACACACATACACAAGAGCATTGAATTACGTTGGACTTGTCTGACTCCGTCTATTTTTTATGGCACCCCGGGGAAATGACGCCATATGAATGCCATTTTAATACACAAAAACTTGGACAATATTGTCACGCTGTTAGAACATACACACACACACACACACACACACGCTTACACGTACACAACGGCAAAAAAATCCAGCTAGACAAATGTGGGAATCGAAATGCTATTTTTGTGTTGCTTGCGTCTATTGATAGCGCATTGCTATAACATGTGCTGTGAGTGTGTGCGTCATGCTTCCATCAATAAACATTTATCACGTTGTTGCTCAGTTTAGCATATAAGCTATAACCATTTGTGAGCCCATTTTTCAATGGATTTTGTCCAAAAAAGTTTTACCCTAAAAAGTAGGCAATGGTTTTTTCTCAATCACTTTTAAAGTTTTATGGCAATTGATTAATTACTCACGCCCAAACAAACAAATAGAAATATCAAAACAAACTACGTTATTTTATTTGCCTTTAATGCAGAAGTAGGTGGCGGGCAGGAAGGGCGTCAGCTTTTGTGCCTCGCCGCACTGTTTGCATTAACATTGAAAAAGTTTTGCCTTCTGGCTGCAAAACGACGGAGAGAACCACTTTTCAACTTTTCCACTGAGGTTTTTCTTTATATATTTTATTTATCTTTCCGTTTCTGTTTTTTTAGCCTAGGTGAGAACCGAGTATAAGAAGTAAAAGTTTCACTTTCCTTTTTTCTGGTCAGCAACACAAAAGGTCATTGAACAATTGACAAAGTCGCTTTGGCCATTGTTTTTGCTCTGCACAACAAATGCCATTAAAACAAAGTTTTTCATAATAGTTGGCGCCGCATTCAGGCACTGGCCAAGTGCCCATGAAATTCTATCAGTGAATGCGCAATTAAAAGTTTGCCATTAAAGCTAGTCACTCATTAAGGCTGGTTGTCCAGGATGAGTCAACTTCCATCTCGAATTACCTGTTTTATAATTAATTTCTAGTTGTAAATTTTGGGATTTCAAGAAGCTGCAGCTTGGCCTGAGGGCCTTAAATATGACCTAGTAGAGTGTATAAAGTATTTGTATAATGAGACGAGTCTGTTTCAAGAATGAAGTTATTTGCATTTCATTTGGCAAAAGTGAGAAATGATGGTAAATGGTCAAAGACACTGCATATGCTAGATAGCTCAACTTTCTATTGAAATAAGACACTAAAATAGTTTATGCTAAGCAAATGAAAAGATTGCAGCCTACTATATGATGTTCTTTCGAAGTTATTTTGGAAATGTTTCAATTATTTGTAAGTTTTGGATATAAGCATAATTCATTCAGACGAAGTTGATTTGCTACAAATAAAATATCAAATTCAAAAGCTTTCTCCATTTCTTGAGATAGGTCTAAAGCAATTTTGAGACCTGAACGTACGTTCTCAAAATAAATCGAATTCATCTTTCACTGTCTTTTACTACGTTTATACACACAAAATTTAATGTGATTAATGCCCTTTAAAGTATGCAATGCTTTTAATACGGAATGATTCAGAACTATATTTATTTTATATTTGGCTTAACATAAGATTATATTGTAAGCCTTTGAATGGTGCGACAATCTGGATGAATTTACAGTGTGGATTATGTATGACGCTGCCATAACGTGCGTGTTCAGCAGAATAATTGATCCATGAGCAGGTATCTGGAAAAAATTATGCATCGAATAGCTTCTGCTGTTGGAGGGAGCAGTATCACTTTAAAGTGTACTATTTCTTTGATACATGCTCCTGTATCATGATACCTCAAATTGGCTATTATGATGCCGCTTCACTCGAGTTGAGTAGATTATTGCAAAAGTATACTTGATAAGGGAGCAAGTTGTTCTGCTGAACACGGCCAATGTTTGCGTTCTAATAGAACATTTTATAAAGAAATAAAGTTTGCATACTTTGAAGGGCATTAACCATGATAAATTTTGTGTGTATAAACGTAGTAATTGTTTTCTCTCACAATTGGCCACGATTAGAAGCAAGCTAAGGAACTTATAAAAAGTGATTTTGATGGTGGTTGGTTTTTCAGCGTACATTTTTTGACACCTCACGCGTGATTTGTAACATGTGGCAACGCCAAAAATGCTCAAGACTAAAGCTTAGTTCACACAGGCATATTATTTGACAAATTTTTAGAAAATGTTGAATATTTGACCAAATAGCCCTGATTGCAGCTTTTGCAGGACTTAAAACATGAACAATGGTTTCGTTCACTATTAATTTCATCAAATATGGCCAATAAGTTTGCCAGTTTTGCTAATTTAGCCAAATTTTCATCAAAATTTCCTTAAATTTAGTCAAATTATTTGCCTGTGTGAACTTAGCTTAACAAACGAACAGCGTTTGAAAATCAATTCTGTGAGAAATGTGTTTTTTTTTGCCGTCTTATCGAAAAATTGTCTTCAGCGACGATGGCTCAATGGGTACGTCAACAAACAGAAATGCCGAATTTGGTCTGAAGAGCACACAGTTCAAGAGCTGGCAATGTTTGTGCAATTTGTGAACCGACGGCATCATTGGATCGCACCTTTTCAAAAATAATGAAAATCCTCAACGATTCAGTCAAAGAAGCAAAGTATCTTGCGATGATTACCTTCTTTTTTTCGTCCAAAATGGAAGAATTAGACTTAATTGACATGTGGTTTCAACAAGACGCTGCCACATGCCACACGGCACTCGAAACTATGGACCAATTGAGATGCGAGTTTGGTGAGCAATTACACTCACGTTTTAGACCAGTCCATTGGGCGCCAATATCATGTGATTTGAAGGAATTTAAATGTGGGGCTACGTGAAGTCTCTTGTGTAGTATACATAGTGTACACAGCCACTATTGCAGCTCTGGAAGACAATATTACAGCTGCAATTGGTGGTATAGCGGCCGAAATGCTGGAAAAAGTATGCCAAAATTGGAGCTTACGGATGGACCAACTCAGCTGTAGCCGAGGCACACTGGGACAGCATCGAAACTGACCGGCAGAAATGAATAACGTCGTTGTCCTTGATTTTAGACGTGTCAAAATCAGTACTGGGGGGTTTTCGGGCGCTCTGATTCTATTTCTGGCATTGTTTTTTCGATCGCTGGAGGGAGGAAGGGAAACATTTTTAAAAAAAATCAAATGCGGTATCGTTTAATAGGTTTTTGGGTGCTCCGATTTCATTTCTGGCAATATTTTTCGGATCGGTGAAAAGGGGACCGACTGATGATGGGCGTAATATCTAAAAAAGAACAAATTGAGTATCGTTTTATAGATTTTTGTGTGTTCTAATTTCATTTCTGGCAATATTTCTCCGATCGGTGGAAAGGGTGCTGACTTATGGGTGGTGAGAGGGGGTAAAATAAAAAAAAAAATTAAATGGGTTATCGTTTCATAGTTTTCGAGGTGCTCCTATTACATTTCTGTTAACATTCTTCCCATCTGGTGGAAGGAGGCAGACTTAAGGAGGTTGGGAAGGGGGTAAAATCTAAAAAATATCAACAAGGGTATTGTTTCATACATTTTTGGATGCTCTGATTTAATTTCTGGCATTATTTCTTCAATACGGTTTATTCAAAAATGATGAAAAATTAGCCTCAAAAATTAGTTTCGACAATTCCCCACTTTGGGTTCCTTGTCTGGTTTCATGGAACCTTCAAAATGTACATTTCCGACCTCACGGCCTAATTAGCTACTGTTTAAACCACTTAATGCACCTAGATTACAAACTCGATTTTTTTAATTTTTACCGGTCAGTTTTTCATTCTGTTCCAATGTGCGCGGGGGCAACATTTAGATGAAAAAATGTTTAAAAAGCAAATGGCAGGCATTGATGTATCGCTCCAAATAAATATTTCACTCACTATTGAAAATTTTTTTCGTTAATTTTTGAATTTTCATAAAACAAACGCGATTGCGTTTTTGTCACTCAATTTTATAAATGTAACGCTTTTATTTTGGAAACAGTGTTGCCATCTCTTCAGAAAAAGCACATGCAATCGATAGGCTATCGATAGACCAATAGTGCTAGAATCGTCTTACTGTTTGTGCAGCAGCTGCAAAACATTAAAGTTGTTAATAAATTAGCAAAACGCAAATTGCAAACGCAGTGCCGTTTCAATTGCCCACAAACAAACCACAGCGAAAATGTTGGTCAACGAAGCGAGACAAGTTTTGAGCCGTGCCAGCTCCTTGGCAGCACGTCACCAGGTAATATTTTGCCGCTTTTGGTTATATAAGGAGGGGGGATAAAATTGATAAAAATGCCCCTTCAATACGAGAAAAACTCAAAACTGGGCAAAATCCATTATTGATTATGTAAACGAAAATTGCATTTAGATGACGTGACTAACAATCATTACCTTTTTCCGTTGCAGTTGCGTGCCATTAGCAATGGCACCGCCCAGTTGGATCAGCAGGCCCAGCCCAAGGAAGCCAAGGAGCCGCAGATCAAAAAGTTCGAGATCTACCGCTGGAGTCCGGATAATGCAGGCGAAAAGCCCCACATGCAGACCTACGAGTTGAATCTGCGCGAGTGTGGACCCATGGTGCTGGATGCTTTGATCAAGATCAAGAACGAGATGGATCCCACTCTGACGTTTCGTCGTTCGTGCCGCGAGGGTATTTGTGGCTCGTGTGCCATGAATATTGGTGGCATCAACACGTTGGCTTGCATCAGCAAGATTGATACCAACACCTCCAAGTCGCTGAAGGTGTACCCATTGCCGCACATGTATGTGGTGAGGGATCTGGTGCCCGATATGAATAATTTCTATGAGCAGTATCGCAACATTCAGCCCTGGCTGCAGCGCAAGTGAGTAGGATGTGAACAAATTCATCTCCATTGACCAATTTTCGACCTCCCTTCCTCCCTCCCCGACAGAAACGAGGCCGGTGAGAAAAAGGGCAAGGCTCAGTATTTGCAGTCGGTGGAGGATCGCTCCAAGCTGGATGGCTTGTATGAGTGTATTTTGTGCGCCTGCTGTTCCACCTCTTGCCCCTCATACTGGTGGAATGCCGAGAAGTATTTGGGTCCCGCAGTGCTCATGCAGGCCTATCGCTGGATCATCGACTCGCGTGATGAGAACACCGCGGAACGCTTGAGCAAGTTGAAGGATCCCTTCAGTGTGTATCGTTGTCACACCATCATGAACTGCACACGCACTTGCCCCAAGGGCTTGAACCCTGGACGGGCTATAGCCGAAATCAAGAAATTGCTCTCTGGTTTGGCCTCCAAGCCGGCTCCCAAGCTGGAGACGGCGGCGCTTCATAAGTAAATGTTGGTGCTTACCCACTCCCTCCTTAGTTATTGAGCAGTGGGATTTGTTTATAGTTTATTTAAGCCTATAGTCTCCTTGTCCCGCTTCAAGAATTCAATAAATAACTTCAATTGTTTAGTCAAACGGAATCATTCAAGCAGTTGTGGGTGAAGTCTCATCATTCATTTGTATATCATCCGCCGAGTAGAAATCCTGGGTGACGGGTATGACCCGATCATTAGTCTCATCGTCCTCCTCGTCATGGCTGTCTGTGTCCTCGCTATCATCATTAGCTGCGGAATGGGACAGAATAGTTGTCACGCAAGGAGTTTAAACATTGCGCCACCCTACACTTACCATCCTCGTCGTCCGTCTCTATCCCAGGTAGGGTCAAAACTTTGCCCAGGGGCTGAAGATCCGTGGCGGCCGTCTTGAGGCTCTCTCGCTATAAATTACATACATATTTACATGCACACAAATTGCCCCTTTTCCTCTGCACTCACCCAATTTCGGCGTTCATCCTCATAGCGATTGGTCTGCGCCTCCTCGCTCACCGAGGCGGGAGCCATATCAAACCAATAGCGATTAGCCACCGAGGGTTTTAAAATGGGAAAAAAGGGTATCATGGACATTTTCAAATAATTCTTTCTATTCTCAATTCACTGTTTTTATTTTTGTTGTTTACTACCTATTTTCTGACAAGTCTGGCAAGGTTGTGGTAAGTATCGATAGTTCTCTATCGAGTAATTGAGTAGTTAATAATTATTTAAAGAAGTCTGCTTTATACATACATATATATTATAAATTTATTGAATTATAAAAAATTTGTAATTAAAAAATGTCGCGTCCAGCATTCCTATTGATAGTACAGCTCCAGATTCATGCCATCATGGATTTCATCTGCCAAATGTCAAAATGTTGCTTAAAAATGTTCAATTCAACTTTGAATGACACTACTGGTACTTACAGTCCGATAGGCGAATTGGATCCTTGTAGATGGTGTACCATTTCTTGAGAACAATCTTTTCGTGCTTGGTGCCTGTCTGTGCGGCTATCAGTTTCTTGAGGTCGCCAATGGTGTCATCAGGATTGCATTTGACGCGTACCTGTTGATTGAAGTTGGTTGTTGGTAGAATTGATTGCAGTTTCCTTTTAATTTTGTTACCTTTTTGCCCAAACGATCGTTGCAAGTAATTTCTATCATTTTGCTTTGGTTTTTTTATTCAACAACAAGTAATCTTTTTGGAGTGGCCAGACTGTTTATAGGTTCATAGAGCTGAGCAATAACAGTGACCACTGTGACTGCTACTTTTGAGATTAGTGATTGGAAAAGAAATATAAAAACTAAATAAATACTAGGACTGCATTACTAAGTTATTGCGTTAAGGGCAACAAGCAGCTTTTTCCCCTTGCGCACCGACTAATTTTATTTGAAGAGAACGGTCACATTTAAAACGAAATAAAATCTAAATTGCTTTCAGGAATACCACTATTACCTTGGGGAAATCAAAGCCATAACACTACGTGGTACATGCTATTTTTCAGGCGGGGAACTCGACTTCAGCACTCTTACTTGTTTTTAATGAAAACTTTTTCATAATTCGGTTAATATCAAGTTGAAATTTTTAACTTCTTTGTGCATTTTTTAATTTTCGGACTGATTTTTTCCATTTTCCACAAAGCGCTAAAAAAAACAGAAAATTGTAAGGCAAGACTTGGCGATAATTCATTAGATAAGATAGATTTTGCTTAAAAAAAACAACATTTAGAGTTTAGAAAAGTGATTTAAATCAACGATTTTTGTTTCTGAAGTACTCCCTGTAGCAGTGACTGTGACTGTTCCTTCACTGTTGTTGTCAGTGATTTCAAGTATCACTCATCTCTGCTCGTTCGCGGCTATTCAATGAGTATCTACTCATTCGCATTTTTGACGCCGTACGTGACGGACGTATTTTTGTGTCGAATTTCTGTATTGGAGGCTATTTTTAAAACAGCGGTGTTTCTTATTGTTGTAAATGAACTATAAATTGTGTTAAAACCAAAATTCCTTTATTTAGTGCGAAACAGTTGAATGTATAAAAGTAAGTGCCAAATGTGCATAAATAATGTGTGAGAAGCGAATGGCAGTTGCTCTGCATGTGTGTGTGTGCTCTGGTTTGACTCTGGATGTTTGTGTGTCGATTTTTTCACCCAAGCCGAGGAGAAGCGTCGCTGCCATGACGCAGCAGCGACTGCGGAAAAACTTGTTTGGGTTTTCACTTCACCCAAGAAATGTATGAAGAATCGCATGGCGTGTTGGGCGAACGTAAACGCAATTTTTTTATTGATTATTGATAAGAGCGCGTGGTGGGGCAATGTTTGTTGATGGCGTGGCCCAGGACTAGACGCTTCTTCCATCCCTCCCCTTTTGAATATTTGCATTTTCCACGGTCAGTGCCTGTGGCATTTTTTGTGCTATTTTTAGCCTGATTTTCTCGGGCCAAACTACCTCCTCATTGCATTCTAATTAAAAACCGCAGCACTGCGCTCATTTCCACACACGCATTGCATAATTTTTGAATGTTAATTTCTTCAACTCACAACATAAATAAAAAAAGCACTCAAGCGTTCAAAAGAGAATTTCGTAATTTTTATGCTGCGGCTCCCCCCTCTCTTTAACCAAAAAAAGAAATCCAAGTACAAATATTTACCAGCTGCCCAATTGTAAACAACCCACGCCTTACTCTCTTGCACACACACACACACACACTCTCACGCACATTCCAAATGTTTATAATTAACAACATATTCTTACAGAATCTAATCATGAGCGAGGATACTTATCAGATAGAAACGCGTCGTCGTTCTCGTTCCAAAACACCTTTCCTACGCTCAAGCTGCGATCATGAGAATTGCGAACATGCGGGTGAGGAGGGACATGTGCATCACAAGAAGAAGAAATCCTCCTTGGCTCCCAATGTGCAGTAAGTAGAACTAAAAATAGAACTAATTACCACATTTGTGTATTATTCTAGAGATAAGAATGGATTAGAAGGTAGCGAGGGAGTTTTGCTTCAAGTCCGTCCCCCACTTTAATTAAAACAGTCGTCATACATATGTGTCTGTACGAATGTATGTGTATGTGGCTGGCCCTGACGTCATCTGCTTGTTATTCACACTCAAAGCAAAATTTCAATTTCAAAACGGGCAAACAAATGAGCTGAAATATACTCACATAAACAGGGTGTCTTCTTTTGGCTGGCTTTTGGCGCGCTTTTAGGTATTGGTTTAGTTAACGATTCAAACAAACTTTGCCGTTGCGACGACGTTTCATTTGTTGATGACGACATTGCCAGTTTGAGGAGGGCCATCCATATAGATTTGTTTTCACGTTTCACGTTCAAAGCCGCCGCAACAACAAATTCCAGTTGGGGCGTCGCTGGCGCTGTTTCACATTTTTTTGAAGGTCAGACCAGCCATGTAGACGCGTTTCTCTATGCTCAAAAAAAACGTTTATGAGCTGATTTTTGTGTATTTTTGTTTTGATACGTTAAACAAATCATTACACTGTTTAGCAAAAAAAATGACATCCAGAAATATGTACAAATATGGACATGCAAATAGGGCAGGGATTCGATTATAGGAATATTCAAGACTCAAAACGGTGTTCAAATGATTTGGTCATAGAAATCATAGAAACCGCAAACAAATCCGGCACTCTTTCGAAACGGTTCTGTTCACTTCACTTTTCCCAAAATTGGTTTTATCTTACCTTGGGTTAGGATTCGCAGGTCGACACTTTAGAAAGAAGACTTGCCTTTGACCAAATTCATCCTTAGCGAGTCCAAATGTTAACGCTTCGGAGAGAAGATGTTCCTCTACATCTTCAGAAATTGTCCTACTACCTGTTAATATACCGGTCATCAGACTATATTCCTTACTTGGAAGTTGCTAATTGACTTGTGTGTATTTCCTATTTCTGGTAACGGAAAATATTCTTAATATTCTTTCGTCCTTTAATTTCCTTGTATAACGCAAGGCTGCAAACCTGTTTGGTGAAGGTTCGGCTCAAAGGTTCGAACCCGGTTCGGTTCACGGACCGGTTCTGGGTTCTTAGATTGTTAAATAGTTGACCATTCGATCAAAAGTTACACTTATATTTGATCAGGAGAACGCGTCCAGATTACCAAGCTGTGTATGTAAGTTGTTAAGTCGACTGGACCACATTCCTCATTGTTACCGTTCATAGCTCCTCTAAAAAGTTTTTTAAAAGTGCCTGATCTTTAAATTTTGAAAGCCTAACCATTTACGTACATACCCAGACAGCATTTTATGAAATTTCTGATCACATTCAAGTCTGTTTCGAGTCCTTTGTGTGCTTAAAATAGTCATAAAAGATACTTTTGTCCACAGAATATTGTACCGTAGTCACAACTCTTCTTGAAGAGTCGTTTATAGCTCGCTTTTCAAATCAGATACGACTCATTTTGCGGTCTTAATATTGAGAACGTTTTTAAAGTTCTGAAGAAATTGACTTAAATGATTGTATGCAGGCGGTTCGGTTCGGGTTAAGGTTCGGGAGCTTAAAAGTTTGAAAGGTTCGGTTCATGGTCCGGTTCAAAGGACCCGAAAAACCCGAACCTAAACGGTATTTTGGGGTTCGGTCATTACAGGTTTGCAGCCTTGGTTTAAAATATCTGTGAAACACTAAAGCAGCTTGTATGTTTTAATTATAGAATTATATATTTTCATTCAAAAAAATGTACATTTTGAGTAAATTATTTCGTATTTCATCCGATTATCGCTAAACGTCACTTAAAATTGAGGTGCAAGGCAAATTGGATCTCTAATACTTGTTGATTCATGCATTTACAACTCTGTAAATCATGCAAACTAAGTCTGTTCGCGTCTCTTCTTTGTGGCACGATCAGCTGATTTGGCAAGGCTCTGCAGAGCAGGGATCTTAAACCGATTTCTATTTTTAAAGGGAGTCGGAAAGTGTAGTAGAAATCGGGAAAAAGTTAAGTTGAGAGTTCCGTTGATCTTTAAATCTGCTAGTTGGACACATTATCCACATTCTCTAAGCAATATTGTTATAAAATCTATATTTCTGAATTTCGTGTTTATTTAGCCCCTTGATCATCTCAAGTTCCAAGCCTTTTTTTGCTCCCGCTCACAAATCATCTAAGTTTTTGCAATTTTTCGTCAAAGTTTTGTAGTTTTTCAGTGTTTTAGAAATGTATTGTAAGATCACACTACAGTACATCCAGTTCTTAAACATATTTGTGTTTAATAGGGTCTTTATTATTCATACAAAATGGTTCTATTTGGTTCTAAAGTATGTCCAAATGTTGCATATAGTCCTGAATGTCATTCATTCGAACGAGCGGGAGCAGTTTTTGTCCATTATTACCTTCCATTCATGTGGAAAAGTGTTTTTTCATCAGGTTCCATTCTAAATATATTTTTTTTGTTTCCATGGTGCTATTTATATGTCCACAAATGTAAAAACAACGCATATATCTCTTATCGTTGACTTAGTGAATAAGCCATTTCCTATCTTCACATTTCTAACCAGCTTGCTTCTCTTTTTTGCAGCACCATTATCGAGGAGCATGTGGTAGAATCATCGAGCAGCAGAAACAGCGCCAAGAAAACAGCTCGAGGCAAGGCATTTGCCCATTTGACCTCGGATTATTCAAGCGATGACATGACCCCAGAGGCTAAGAAGCGCAAGCAAACTGCCACCACAACCACCTCGGTGACCACTTCATTCTTTAGCAAGAGGATGGGAGGCGCTACCACATCAACGCCGCGCAATAATAGCCAACTGGAGACTTCACAAAATTCTTTGAATTCAGCCCAAGAGCACTTAAGCAGCAGCAAGCGCTCAAATGGCAATCTCAGTGCGGGCAATATCAGTCGCGATCACTTGGCCTACATTGAGTACAGAGATGCGGGCGAATATTGGAAGTAAGCTTCTAATTCCCTAATCTTAAAGACTTTCACTAATCTACACCTTTTGTTTCATACAGCAAAACCCCCAAAACGGATTATACCTACTCAGAGCTATCACCACATCGTCGCCATTTGGCTCCTGGTATTGTGGCCATGCCAAATATGTCACGTCGCAGCCTAGAGAATCATGATGAGCGTGTCAATTATATGGTTCAACAGAATCCAAACCAAGAGGATTTCATTCGTCGTCGTTATCAGTCCCAACACTATGCTCAGAACATGAATTACGATTCGTCGGATGAGCTCGATGCGACCAGATTTGGCCAACAGCAAAAGCAAGGCTGGTCGTTCCTACGACTACTGCAAGTAGTGGTGACCACAGTGACCACCGTTTGGTCAAGAATCACCAGCATTTCGGAGACGGAAACAAATGCATATCACAATTATTATGCCAAACAGCAGCAGGAGAAACGTGGAGTTCTGGGCAATTTGACTCATGCCATTGGCGGTGGCCTTTCGAGTCTGCTGCGTTATGTTTATGTTTTTATTGCATCGGTACTCAGTCTAGACACGTGGCTGTTGAGATCTTCAAATGTGGAAAACAAGTCCAAGAAGCGTTTTCTTTTGTTTTTGCTGATTCTGTTGCCGTTGCTGCTTCTGACGGGTGAGTAAATTGCTACACATATTCGTCACATGTCAAGTAAAATATATGTATGTGTGGGTGAGTGTGTGTGTGTGTGTATGAGAATGTTTGCCCTGACCTTGATTTTAGATGATATATAGTTCACCTCTATGGGGTTTATTTATATGCAAACACACTCACACTCAACCGGTCGTTGACAGGCCGTCAATGTGTGACGTCAGCGACTATTTGTTTTATTTGTTTTGTGGGATAGACAACAAATGGCACAAATTTGAAGAGACTATAGAAAAATGTAAAGAAAAAAAGCAAGTGAAAATGAAATAAAACTAGATAGGATGGGTTGAAAAAGAAAGAATGAACCAAATTTCAAAAATGTCTTTCGAATTTCGAAGAAATTTAAGAAGAAGAACCCAAGACTCTAAAGAAAGCTGGACAGCTAGTACATTTCCGGCATTGCTTCTCTATGATTCAGCAGAGAGCATGGCGACAAGTCACCTTTGCCAACTCACTCAGGGCGTATATGTTACTATCAGCCAGTGACTTTCTTAAGAGATTTGAAATAGTTTTACGATTTCTTCTATAAGTCGCTTTCGACACAAAGCGTGTGGGAATTGAGTGTGTTTCAAGAATGCTTTCCAGACTTAGTTCCTTCTGTAGGGTGTATAAAATCTTGCCCTCGGGAAGGTGCTTCTTCTACCCATGCTCCAAAAAAATTTTCCAAACCTGGTATCTAGCAAATCCACAGCCCTCTTGTTAATCTCAACGTTTGCATATTGCCCCCCAATCCTGGTGTAAGTGGTTTGTCCACATCAATAAACCTTTCAGTTTTAGATTACTTCGTATTAGCATCATCAGCGTATAGTAAACCATGCCTTCGGTACGGACAGGCTTAACGCCCTGCTTCCACTTTCAGTGCTTCCCATTTGGGCATCTTGTGCATCAGACACTTGAGCGTGGGGTCATCATTGCACTTAATGATTTTCACCCCATTCAGCAAAGTGAGCATGAGTAGAAAAGTGGCTGCACTTGTTGTTTGTGTATCAACTTTTCAACTATCTCATCCTTGCGGTCTGTGAGTTTTCTCTTGAACGCTTCGTTGATGAACGTATCTTTTCTTTGAGGCTGTAGCCTGCTGCTGTTGCGAGCAGGAAGAGAGTGTGTTGTTGTCACCAGTGTTGCCAACTGTTAAAGCCTAAAAGTTTCATAAATCGACTGTTAAATATAGCTAAAAATGGCAAATTGCCCATCAAATAGCTATAAAAGATAGTTGGTTTACACTTCATTTATTATCACGCCTGTTCCAATTCCCGAATTCCCAAACTTTTTTTTACTTTAAAGTTTAAACTTTATTCCTAGAAAACATTGAAATAACTTCAAATATCAATGAAAAGCCGAAAAGCTCTTTTGAATATTAAAGAGGTTAAGCTTATGTCCGATTTAAAAAGGACTCGGAAATGACTCATGGATGTGCTCAAAACGTGATTTATTAAAGTACGACTAGAAAAAGACTCATCAGTCAAAACTGATGAGAAAAACGGGTTATAAACGATCCTCTAAGAAGATTCTCGGCATGGGCATCATATTCTAAAGCATAATTTATGACTATTTTAATCGGACAGAGGACTCAAAAAAGACTCAAATGTGATCAGAAATTTCATAAAATGCTGGCTGGGTATGTATGTAAAAGGTGAGGCTTCAAAAATTCAAAGACCAAGCACTTTTGAAACACTTTTTAGAACACTTATGAATGATAACAATAAGGAATGTGGCCCAGTCGACTTGACTACTCACATACATAGCTTGGTAATATGGACGCGTTCATCTGATGAAGGATATGTGAAAATTTTGAACGAATGTTCAGTCAAAAATCTGTCAACTATTTAACAATCTATGAACCCAGACTCGAACCCAATCCTTGGGTTCAATTAGTACAGGAACCTGTCCGCGAACCGAATCTTACACTTTAGCACGGGTTCGAACCTCCGGACCGAAACTTCAACAAAATTTTACAGGATTGCCGCATTGGTTTTAACTTCAAATTTCCGTTTTTCTTTATTCGTTTGGCTTGTTGGCCAAATGTTTTGACCGCATGTCTTGCAATTCAGATCTTTAGATCCAACAGGACTGAATAATTTTAGATCTACTAAGAATGTTGAATGTATATGGTCAAACTTTATAATCGATATTTGATACTTGCTGATGGGTTAGTTTTCAATTGAAATATTGATCAGTATTAGTAGCTGAATATTGTTGCACGTTAAAAATAGCTTAAAAAGGTCAAATTCAGTTTAAAAAGAGATGCATTTTCAGTATATTTTATGATGGTTGTTGCAATTCCGAAATAGCTAGAATTCCAAAATTCATAGAAAAGAATTGCAGGTTCCGACAAAACTTAATAGTTTCCAGCTATTAACTCTACAAAATAGCTAGATCTTGTGGGGAAAATAGCTAAATTGGCAACACTGGTTGTTGTTGTTGTTGTTGTTGTTGTTGTAGCGGCTCCTGTGGATGAGAGTAAGGTACGCATATGTTGTGGGAAAAATAGAAAGAACAGGTTAGAGTGGAAAAATTTTGAAGGTAGAAGGGGGGGAGTGTGTAGAGTAGGGGGTTAAGGTCCCTTACCAGTTCGAGGAAGGATGCTGCCTCTACTGGATACGACCGTAAGTCTAAGGGAGTGAGAACAGTTGGGTTCAGGGGACACTCGAAGAGGTGTCTGGTGTTATGTGTACTGAGACCACATTTAGGGCATTCGTCTACAATCTCTGGGTTGATTTGATGCGGGCCAGATAGTTGTTAAGGTGCCTGCTTTCCCCGGATCGGAGTTGGGGAAAGTGTCGCCCTGGGTTGCCTGTTTAGGATCTTATCCGCAGGACAACATTGTCTTGGTAGGCTTCTATGGTGAAGGCTACCATGTCGGTGTGTGCCTTCTTTTTGGCCTCAGCAGATGTTGATGCTCTTACCATGCCATTTCCCAGGAGTTGTCGGACTTTTGGGGTTTCCGTTCCCAAATCGAAGTAAACTGCTTTGGGTCTCCTTGACATGCCTCCCATGGTGCAGTCATGTTTGGGATGAGACTCGCAGTGGTACCGATGAGGTACTGTTGGGTGATGGAGTCGGTTGTGGAGGTTGCGTCATGGTGTGACATCCCGTAGCAAGTTGGAGGTTTCGCCATTGGGTGTCACTTATTGACGGAGACCATATCGGGGCGGCATAGTTGACCATAGATCTGCCTATGGCCTTGTATGTGGTCGAGATCGTCTACTTTTCCTTGCCATAGGTGCTTCCCGCTATCGCCTTCAGGACCTTGTTTCGGCTCCTGACCTTCTTAATTACCTCCTCCGAGTGTTTGGCGTAGGTTGGTTGTCACGGCTTCCGCGTTTTTCGAATCGGACGTAGTTAGAATGTGGAGAGGAATTGGGGGTGATATAGAGTGTGGACTATATAAAATATAGAAAAGGTGTGGTATCTCCGTGCTCTAGTCCAAGAAAGGTAGTACACTCGGTGCGTCTGGTGTGAGTTGTATGATTGCGTTGTGTCAATCAAAGAGATTTAGGAAGCATGAGTACCCACAGTGAGCAACAGTTTTGCGCTGATGGGTGGATGGCCCGTTATTGGTTGTGTCGACTGTTTGCCTGTGGATTTCTTCCTTGGCGTTCAGGGCTTTCATGGCTGATAGCATGCTAGGAGGTGTGCGTAGTGCTGCTTGCTTTCTGGTGCGTCTGGCATCATATTTGCGTATTGCACCCTTGATGCCTGCATCTGTGGTTTGGAGCAATCTTCGATTCTTTGCTAGTCCCTGGCCGATAGATAGATTGCTTTTATCTTAAAGCCGAGCATTAAACTGGGTTCTGGTTTCGGGGAGCGAAGAAAGCAGTCCTCTTTCGACTGCCACAGGCAGTGCTGCCAGGCACCTCTTAACACTACCTAGATAGCAGCATTAACCGAATCACTAATTTCGTAACGTACCGTAAATAAAATTCGTTACAGGACCTGAACCTTTGCTAGCTCCACTTGATCATTCCCCCATATATATTTTACTTGTCATCAACTTTTTTGGAACCAATTTCCTAAACCATTTTAACCCCTTTTTTTTACAGGTCTGTTCTATTATCTACATCCCAACGAAACTTTCCCACCCAAATCCCTCACTGAATACACCAAAACAATCACATTGCCCGAATTCGAATTGCCCAAGATCAATGTTAGCGAATATCTCAATCGTGAACAATTCGAATCGGTGCGCACACAGGCCGTTGAGCAGGCGGTGCGTGTGCGTGACTGGGCCGATGATTATATCATTTATCTCAAGACTATTGGCCACAATGTGGTCAATAGAGGACGCCAGCTATTTCAGGCCAATGAGGAGGTCTACTATGAGCGTATTTAAAGAACAATTTGAGCTGATTTCCTATCGTTTTGTGGTTGAACTGCTTGAGCAGTTGCTGCTCCTTTGATAGAGAACATTTAACTTTTCTTTATGAACAATTCAAGTACAAAAATTTAGCATTTTTTTCTCTACACACACACACACAAGCAACATTTATCCCATCCCAAACCCCCTCCCACCCACAAAAATGCAACATGGAGAAGGATAGAGAGAGAGAGAGATCTTCGTATCCCACATTTCATTTATTATTTTTTTTGTTTATTGTTGTTAAACAACGTTCTATTTTTGTAACAATTTGTTTGCATTTTGTAATTGTCTCTACAAAAACAATAAAAGATTTAGACAACAAATTGTTATTTTATTTGCCATCTAAGGGAATTTTGCTGGTGGTAAGTGAGAAAAGCAATATTAGTTGGCCAGTAGAGAGAGAGAGAACTCTATCCTTCTGCATTTGTGTGTTGTTGGGTCCAACAGTTTTCCCCTTTTGTTAAAAGTTTCCAAATGTAGAAGGATAAGCCAACTAATAATGTTTTTTTCTCTGTTTCTGTACCAGCAGCCTGGTCGCTGTTGCAACAGGATCAACGTTTGGGATATGTGCAAAAAATAGAGGCTCTTGTTCCGCTGCCCTTGGCTCTATGGGCCTCTTGGCGCAACAAGCTAAACAATGCGGGAGCCAGTTTTAAGGCCATACTAGCGGGACCGCCACCATTAGCGGAGGAGGAGGCCATCAAACTTAATCTGGTCAATTTAGAAGGGAACATTAAACAGGCCTTAACACCCGAGGAATATGAGAATATATTGAATCATGTCAATAGTTATGTACAGCAATTGGTGGAACTGAAGCTACAAAAGCAACAAGAACAAAACAAACAGCTGTCACCGCAGCAAATCCAGCTAATAGTGCAGCTTATGAGGGAGAATCTTCAAGGGTTCAACACCAAAACGGAGCTGAATGAAAGCGAGCTGAATCAACTGGCCTTGAAATTGAAATTAGCCCTGCAAAGCTCTGGGGAATGGCAACCAGATTGGAAACTCTCACCACAAAATATTGCAGAGATTACACGTTTAATCAAAACGGAAGTCAAAGTCGAGCACTCGCACTACAATCTCTTACTGGAACACTTGGATGTGGCGGCTTTATTAAACCAAATTGTAACCTCTCCCAAATTAGCAGAATTTGTAGATGAACGTTTAGAGTTGAAGCTGAAACAAGATTCACACTTGGATCAACTTCATAAAGAAATAGCTTTCATCAAACTGGCCCTCTCCGACAAGCAGGCCGAGAATGTCGATCTACAGCAATCACTGGGGAACCTTAAAGTGTCTCAGGAGGATCTCTTGGAGCGTATGCAAAAACATGAACTGGCACAGGATAGACGCTTTAGTGGCTTACTGGCTGAAATAGAAACCAAATTGGCTGCTCTCAATGATTCACAATTTTCGTTGCTAAACAAGCAAATAAAACTGGGTTTGGTGGAAATCCTCGGATTCAAGCAAACCGACACCAAACTGGATGACCTAGATCTGCAGAATTGGGTGCGTAGCATGTTTGTGGCCAAGGATTATTTGGAGGAGAAGCTTTTGGAGCTGAATAAGCGCACCAACAACAACATACGCGATGAGATTGAACGCTCCAGCATATTGTTAATGAGCGACATTAGTGAACGTTTGAAAAGGGAAATTCTACTGGCCGTTGAGACCAAACATAATGAGAGCAGTAGTCACTCATTTAAGGGAAAAATTAGCGAAGAGGAAGTGCGCCAAATTGTGAAAACTGTGCTGGCCGTCTATGATGCGGATAAGACGGGTCTGGTGGACTTTGCTTTAGAATCGGCCGGGGGACAAATACTCTCCACACGCTGCACCGAGAGTTATCAAACCAAATCGGCACAAATATCGGTGTTTGGTATACCCCTCTGGTATCCCACAAATACGCCCCGGGTGGCAATTTCACCCAATGTACAACCAGGCGAATGTTGGGCTTTTCAGAGTTTTCCAGGTTTTCTGGGTAAGTCTTAAGGGGAGTTTAATAAGTATTATAATAATTTGCAAATTTTTTTTTAGTGCTGAAACTAAATTCTATGGTCTATGTGACGGGTTTTACGCTAGAGCACATACCCAAGAGCCTGTCGCCCACAGGACGCATTGATTCGGCACCCAGGAATTTTACTGTTTGGGTAAGTAGATAACTAGACAACAGAATTAGTAGCCATATAGGCAACCGTCAACTAACTTAGCATAAGCATGATCTAAGAAGGAAACACACAGAATGCGGTACTCCATATCCTCTTCGTCTGAATGTCTGAACAACACAACATTATAGGAAAAAAACGAGTCAGCAGACAAACTAACTAGACAGGGCACTTACCATACAGCTCCTCCCGTAGAAGAGAACAAGATGGATGCTTTTGGTCTTAAACAAACTATTCACTAAATTATAGGCTGTGTTTGGAAGTACCTACACACATTAAATACTAGCTACTGTATTAGCTGAAGTTCATAGCAAATACGGACTTGGAAATAACAATATATGTGGAACAGTTAATGATAATTCATTCAACTTCTGTAAAGCATTAATAGTGTACAGTTTTTAAAAGAGTCTGATTTAAAAATAATAGACCTGGATAGTTCAGTTGTTGCTGAAATTATTTTGCCAAGGCATTTTAGATGCGCATCACACACAAAGATGCTGAACAGGCTCTAGAATTCTTCCTTAGACTTTGGTTTTGTCCACCATGTTACTTCCAAAATTTAAATTGATGTGAATTCCATGTCACCCCATATGTGAAGTGTTTTAAAGATTGGCTTGTTGAAGAAATTACGGAAAATTTGGAAACTGTTGTCAATGAGAGGTCAAATATAAAGGATTCTGAAGTCTTTTAAGATACCAGTAATGGAAGATTGGATGAAAGTGAGAAATGTGATGAAAATTCCAATATTACTTAACTTATTACCTTAACTTATCTTGCCAATTAGAGCAAATCTTTTGAATCTTGACTGAAGTATAAAAATATTTGAAATGATCTATTGAAAGAATTTTTAACTGTGGAGGCCAAATTCACAAAAACGAAACAGACAAGGTGACAACATTTTCGAAGCCTATAAGACAATAAGCACAATATTCCATTTTTTAACCATTCTGTTAAATGAATAAAAAAAACGAGAAGGCCAAGCTAACTTTGTCTGTGCCGAAGTTTTTATACCCTTGCAAAAGCTGTTTTTAAAATGAAAGAGTTTAAGAACGCTTAGATAAGAATCAAAAACTTTTGTAGCTAAAATCATCTAATTTCGACCAAATTTCGCGAATCTTTTTGAAAACATATCAACAAACAACAAAACATATTGACAATCGCCAAGTTTAAGAACGATAAAATTGAAAACAAAAAAGTTTTTCTCACTAAGACTCATTTTCCGACCGATAAGTCCAGTGGCAGCCTGAAGATATAGTCACCCGATGTTGATCAACCTTTTCAAATTAGTTTGAAAGCGTTTAATCTTGATAATCACCAACCTTAAGAACAATTTTCTTGAAAACAAAACAATTTTTTCACTAAGACCCATTTTCCGACCGATCGGTCCTATGGCAGCTATAAGATATAGTCATCCGATTTTGACCAAAGTTGGCAAATCTGTTTAAAAGCATATAATATTAATAATGACCGTGTTTGGGAACGCTAACATTAAGAACAAAAAAGTTTTTCTCACTAAGACCCATTTTTTGACCGATGCTTCCTATGGCAGCTATAAGATATAGTCATCCGATCCGGTCCGTTCCGACATATTAGCAGCGTGCAGTAAAAAGAAGACTCTGTGCAAAATTTCAGCTCGACAGCTTTAAAACTGAGAGACTAGTTTGCGTAGAAACAGACGGACAGACGGACGGACAAAGCTCAATCGACTCAGCTCGTCGCCCTGATCAATAATATATATAGTTTATGGGGTCGGAAATGAATATTTCTATGCGTTACAAACTTCTGTGCAAAATTATAATACCCTTTGCAAGGGTATAAAAAGAACAATCGAATGAGAGTAGGTGATATTAAATTTTGTAACTATGACAAAGGCAGCGGAAGGGTTCATAAGAGGCATAGTTTGAAGAACGCGGCAGATCGTTAAGTAGCAATCTTTGTTCATAATGAGCAAGATGAGAGTTTATGTCCCAGTTCAAACCACGTAACGCAAATATCACTACAACTGTTTTTGAACAGACTTTAGTTGGTCTATATATTTCTGGTACGAAGTAGACCAGATACACGATCCATATTCTAAGATAGGACTAACCAAGGAGACGTACATGTGTTTTGTGTCACAGGGATCATCAAATTCTTTCGACCATCTTTTATTGAAAGCAAATTCACCTCGAAATGTAGCTATTAAAGCATATATTTGGCTCAAACCGTATACCAAGATCATTAGCCACAGATATTCGTTCAAGGAGAATTCCATCAACACTGAACTCAAAAAGATAAGGTTTGGTACGACAAAAAGTCATTAGCTTGCATTTGATGTAGTTAAGGGTATGAAGGTTCATTGAAGAAAGACAAATCTTGCTGAAGAAGAAATGTAGAGCCAGGGTCATTATACGATAAGCAAAGCATACATCAATGACTATAAGTCAATGGCAGTGTTCACCAGCACAAATCGGTAACAAAAAATTTATGGATCTAGTTCGATTGTTATGGTGAACGAATGTGATGTAAATGTGATGGATGAAAAAATCAGAAAAATTCAAGCTATCATTTAAAATGAAAACCATAACTTTCGCTCATACCATTTTTTACTACTTTACTACTTACTCCATCAAAGCTGTTCAGCATAAAACAGCCATCCACACACGAACTTGTTCGACGAACAAATTTGTCGAACTAGAATTCATTTGCCCACTAACCAGGCGGCGAACATTTCTCACGAACATCATTTGATAACCAATTTCAACGAGTAAACATGATAATATGGCAGCGAAAACTAACACAATCATAGCCTAGATGGCGATACAAATTAGCTAAAGGCATAATCTGATCATTTTGGGGGCATTCAATTAATTCCAGCCACAATTCTTTGCTCATTTGGGCACGTGTTCACTCTACAAACGTTTTTGACAAATGATGTTCGTGCACTTGTTCCCATCCATTGACGAACATGTTCGCGCGAACACACGCAAGATAGAAACATTTCTATTCTTTGCGAACAAAACGTCGAACACAAAAATCTGTCACGAACTTCTCTACTAACGACGAACATTTCGTCAAACAGAACAATTTCGTCGAACAAATTCTTGAGTGGATGGGCTGCTTAAACCAATCAACTTTTTCCTGATGGATGATATTTGATGTATGCTGGTAAACACGGCCAATGTCTACTAAATACAGTTTATAAATAAAATAAACAGATGCGGTCCGATGTGACTTCCTTGCGGAACATCATAAAGATACCGAGATAGATTTAGAGAGTGCTGTTCTAAACACAACACGCTGACAACGCATATGGATATAAGAGAGCCAAAACATCACAGCAGAATGCGAGGAAAACCAAGTGAACAGAGTTTGTGTAGTTGAAGTTGGTGATTGACCGAATCAAATGTCTTACTTAAATCAGTATATATTACATTCGTTTGATAACCACTAAGAAAACCAGAGCTTACGAAGCCTGTGAATTCAAGAAGGTTAGTTGTTGTAGAACTTTTTGAAACACATCCATGCTGAGACTAACTAATAATTGGCAAGCAGAAATGCTGCAACTGCTGCTGGTAACAATCATTTCTAACAGCTTACGAACAGATATTGCTCTGTTGCTTGCAATGTCGTTCCTTAAACCTTTTTTATGAATAGGTATGAGGTGTATTAAGGTCTGTAGTTTGGCGGGATCAGAACCATATTTTCGGTTTCTTTGAGGAGTGTTTCGGGACATTGTGTTTTGCTGAAAAAATCCACCGTAAGGGCATGTCCTCTTCAGCGTAAGGTAACATGACAGCTGCCAATATGTTTCCAGCATAGTAAGTGGCATTCATCATACTCTACCTCGATCTTAGCCAGAGGTACAACCCCATTAGATGAAAAACATCTCCATAGCATCAGTCTTAGACCTCCATGCTTAATGGTTCTCATTGAATTGTTGCTTCGGAGGGCGCCTAATGTATTGTTTTTCAGTACCGGTTTCGAAATGTTCCACAATATGTTGCTCCAAACGGTGTAAGGTTCATTTCGGAATTTTCAGGAGAACTGAAGCCTGCGTTTGCGTTTTAAGTGCACATGTTTTAATATGGGTACTTTTATTGGGGTTCTTGCTTTAAGATTATCTGCAATCAAGCGATTTCTTATTGAGAAAGTGGCGATTGGCAGGTCCAACTCATCCTTGATTTGCTTAGAAGTTATGAAGGGGCGATGTTTAACAGTTCTTATGATTCATTTATGCAGCTTTTTTGGTTGGTTTTCTGGTATTTTTAGTCTACCTCGGCTTTAGTCCAGCCATTGGAAAAACCAAGCAAATTTCTCATAAATGTAAATGTTTTGCCTTCTTTAGTTTAGTTTTTTTTTTTAAATCCTATTTAAATGCAAAATCTTTTACTTTCATACAGGGTTTGGAGCACGAAAAGGATCAAGATCCCATTCTATTTGGCGAGTATGAGTTTAAGGATAATGGCGCCTCTTTACAATACTTTGCTGTACAAAATCTGGACATTAAACGGCCCTATGAGATTGTCGAGCTGCGCATTGAGACGAATCATGGCCAACCCACCTACACGTGTCTCTATCGGTTCCGGGTGCACGGCAAGCCGACAGCCACATAAATTATTTAAGTACTTTCAGTCAGTTGTACATAATATCTGTGCCTTACAAAGGAAACGCAACAATATTTAAGTTTAAATTGTATCATAATAGGGTTTGAAAAAGTGTTTATGAGCCAGATAAGAGATCAATTTGTACATATCTAGATTAATGTTCGCACACGTCCTACTTTACTCTTACTATTTATTATGCTTTAGTTGGAAATCGAATTCCTACTTACGTCCTGCAGTTCCACCCGCATAGTTTTTAATATGTTTGCCATAGTCATAGGCATCAAAACTAAGCCATAAGCTTGCTATGAAATTAGGTTTAAGTTTATTTACAAAATTTGCCATTGGAATTGTATGAAGTCAAGTCAAAATAAAAGAAAACTATCGAATGCACCTTACATATCTCAAGAAATTCTTATCCCAACTTAAACCGTATACGTTCAAAATATATTTTAGCAAGTGAACCCAAAAATAGTCTGTAACTAAATCCTATTGTTGTTACTGATAAGTTTAGTTAAGCTCTAAGGTTTCACAATTGTCTTATGTTTTTTTCAATAAATGCGCGTTGCACAAAGAAAAAACCACAGTTTATTACCCTTGCAGATGGTATAATTTATATAAATAAAGGTTTTAAATGATTTTCATTCAACAATTTAATTTTCGCCTTGAACAATGTTAGCCGAGGGATTTTCCAAAACTGAGCAATAGATGGCGCCACTACTTTGACCAGCTCCAATCACAGATCCAGTTCATTCTAGTACGCACATCACTAACAACTGGATACTCGCACTCTAACTCACACACACACACGCTTACTTAGAAACAGACGGAAATGGCTATATCAACTCATTTCGACTTGCTGATCAAGAATATATATACTTTATGTGGTCGGAGATGTTTCCTTCTATGCGTAACAAACATCCGGACAATTTTAATTTATACTCTGCAAGAGTATAAACATTTTTTTAAATTTGGCGTCTTAAGTGTGACTGTAGCAACCATTTTAATTTCAAACAGTTGGTATTTTGGTATTTCTGCTGTTGATTTTGGTATTTTCACAAAAACGCCCTTTTTGCCGAGAATTCCAACCAAATTCACAAATTTGGAAAATGCAAATTGTATGCCAGCTAAATTCGTTTCGTTTCCAGCTTTGGTATTATTATTTTCGACTTACCTATCGATAGGTTTAGTATCGATTCCGATTGTAATTCGATAGTACTGTCGCGGCAATTTTGTTACTTGTTAGTGATTTTGCTCTCATTCTCAAATCAAACCTTCTTCGCAGCGGTTGTCGTTTGTTGTCTGTCGTCGTGTCATTAGCCCATCATCGTAGCGCGTGCAAACAGTTTAGAATTTTTGATATAAATTTATTAAATTAATTGAATCGGTCGAGAGAGAGAGCAGCAGCAGTCTGAATCCTCCTATCAATCCAACTTAGTTTTTTGGCATAAAACGGCTGCCGCTTCAACAAATCAGCGCAAAAGCAAATGCAGACGCGTCGGGGTAACGACTAACTCTAAACACTAACTACCTGTAACTGCAACGAAGCAAAGCCAAAACAATACAGAGATTTCGTAATCAAAAACCAACAAAAAAAAAAATAAAAAAAAATTAGAATTTGAGAAAAAACAGCTGAAAGCAAACGCCAGCCCTCGCCCCCTATCCGCCGCCCGCACAACCAGGCTGAGTGAAAGTGTGCGTGTATATGTGAAGAAACGAAAATTTCTGATATTAAATCAAAATAAAAAGTGGACTAACCAAATTCAAAGCACAACAATGAGCGGATATACAGACCTCACCAAACTGGAGACTAGTCGGTAAGCCGTCCTCCCCCTACCCCTAGCCACCCACTTTAAATTGAATTTAAGTAGACAGATTTAAAGAAGTGCTGATGTGCTCTCTCAGCAGCTGCTGTACAGTAGACACTCTCCCAAACCGCACCCCTCTCCTGTATGTGTGTGTGTGTGTGTGTGTTTTCTCTTTCGTTTGCACTGACCAAAAAATATAAAACAAGATACAACAAATTTATCGTACGATGTCCAATTCAAACACGAAAGAAAAAGCCAACCAACGCTCATATGACACAATCGTCTACAAATACATATGTACATCCCGCCCATACATACACATATTTGCGTGTATTTGTTCAACTAAACTAATAAAACCTTAAAATATGGGATGAACCTAAAACTCATGAAACATCGTTACGTTTTATCAGTATCACAGGCGCCAAGTGATTTATTGATAACACAAAAAAACTATTACTCATGAAAAAAAACAACATTAACGCAATGCGAAAAGACAAATTGTGAGCTTACCAACCTCAGAATATACTGTGATTCACACTAACTTGTGATTGACGTATGTACAAACATTGCATACATATGTACATAAGTATGTAAAAGCCTTGAAAAACCTTACGCCGACAGCTGATGAGGTGTTTTTTTTTCATAGAATATTAAGTTTGCCATTTGCTCGGGGTCTTTGTTTTCGGTGTGGGCGACCAATATCAAATATCGATTTTAGGCCGCGTTGTTGGAGGTCAAGCGAGGCCAAATAGACAGCAAAACAAAAATATGTTGGTCAATTCGTTTGTATTGCTCAACATTGCAAATATACGAGAAATACCACAAAACATACAACAACATTAGCTCATTCATGCTGCCTCCCGAGATGCATAGAGCGAGAGAGAGAGAGGGAGCTTCTCTTTATCTAACACACTCGTACAGTTGTTTGGCAAATATCACGCCACTTTCAAAGAGAAACCAAAAAAGAGAGCACCGCCAACGCCGCCGCCGCCGCCGTCGTCGTCGTCGTCGCTCTCTTGCCACAATTCAGCATCAACAATCCATCCCCATCCCCTCCCGCAACCCTTGGGCGTCCATTAAAAATCGGCTGATTCCCGTGTTGTATGCGGTGAGCAGCCAGCACGGTTATATATTATTTTTGGCGCATGTCGCGTGTCGGCCTGGTTTTAGCCCACTTCTCACAGCCGGAGGCAAGTCAGGTGCCAGCAGGTGTGCGGCTTACACAGACACACACAAGCGCATACAAAGACTGTTAATAAAGCTCTCCAATTGGTTGATGGAGATGGCGTGTTCTTCAGTCTCATGATGCCGGCATTTCTCTTCCATCAATTGGCTACCCTCTGCTTTTTCTATTGTATTTATAACAAAAGGTCAATATCGTGGTCAGTTTCCTCCCCCTGCCTAAATTAGAAACTGGCGCGTGGCCAAACATACGACTATCGCCTGATTAGTTGGGGTGACTAAGGCAAAAGAACGCCTGTTTTTTAACCATAGATGTAAACAAAGAACAGGGGCTGGGTTTTTTTTTTTTAAAGAAAGAAACGAAAGGGAGGGTTCCTTAGGGGTTTGAGGTAACTACATTTACAACTTTTTTGAGATTAAAGAAAATTCAATTTGGTTCAATAAATCTGTTTTTGATAGATTTTAAAATTTTAATTTCGAAAACTCGGCTTTTTCATGTTATTTAAAGTTTGGTGTTTTGAGGGGGAGTCCCTCAAAATACGAGAATTCAGATTTATAACTAGTAGAAAATATTTTTATTAACTATTATTCGACTCTGTTCCTAATTCTGATTCGATTTACTACTTTTCTTTGCTTCTTTTTACGATTTGTATTCATATGGTTGGTTTTGAATACTTAAACAATTTCAATTTTATTCAAAGCTGATCGAATAACCGTAGGATTGCCTTTCTTAATGTTCCATGTATTTTAAAATAGAAATTGAACAACACATACACTTCCTTTTAACTAAGTTGCCCTGCCCTCGTAGAGCCTTAATTGACCTTGTACCTGCAAAGAAAGAATCTACAGATAGTAACTGTCTATCTATCCCAACCTGGCTGACTGCCACACAGCCCAAACCATAAGAGATAGGAAGCTGTCTTTTTCTCATGCTGAAATTGAGTTCTAGGATTCGGTTTTAGAAAGTTCTGTCGGAAGATGTGGAAAATTCGTGGAAAACTGTTGTACGAAACTTTTTTGTTTATCCTCCGATCAGATTCAAACGTATTTTCAAAGAACTACTTATATGAAAAATTAACAATAACTGCATACCATTTTTCCGAAAAATTCAAGTCCACGACCCTCCCTCCCTGGGTGAAAAGTGGTTTGTCAAGGTTCTATGGGCGAAAGTTTAGTTTCCAGCGACTAGCTCCAAACTCATTTTCAAAGTAACACATAGACATAGGTAATAAAATATAAAAAAAAGTGAGTTCCAAATTTTTAAAAAACCTGTCCTCAAGGTCGGAAAGTCCGCGAAAAACTGTTGTATGATACTTTTTTGTTTATCATTCGATCAGACTAACTCATTTTCCAAGATCTATATCAAATTTCAACAATGACTGCACACCAATCTTCCAGAAATTCAAATTATCAATCCTACACCTACAACAATATGGAATGTCACATTCAAATTTTGAAAAATATCCCCCACAGGCCGGGTAACTGTGTAAGAAACTCTTTTGTTTTTCTTCCGATTAGGTTCGAATTGATTTTTAAACATCTTTATGAAAATTCAACAAAGACTGCATACCAATCTTCCTGAAATTTTAACTCCTTGGATAGAAAAAGTATGGTTAAGGTTGTTTGAGCGAAAGTTTAGTGTCCGATCGATTAGCTTCACGCTTATTTTCGAAACTTCACATACAAAAATATGGAATACGTGACTAAGATATTTGGAAATCTACCCCCAAAGTCGGAATATAAGCGTAAAACTCTTTTGTTTTTATATGCAAATTCCATAAATATAAAATTGACTTTGTTTGTGTGTTGGGTTAAATTTTCAATTTTCACCCAATTTGCTTCCACATAAACAAATGCGAGCAAAGACGCGGGTATAAGCTAATAATATATATAAATCTTTGCTACAAATGATATATGACTTCCTCACAAACGCTGTACTTTTACATACAGTTTAAAGCAGAAATATTAAATAATCAGCGCTTCTCCACTTGTAGTATGTTAACAATGAAATTGTTAACCTTCGCTTTAATAATTATAATAAGTTTAAAGATGGGCGTGACTTTTATCGTATTAAAAAGTGGAAAAGTTGTTAGTTTTTTTAGCAAACAAGAATGCATTTATTTTAATGATTTCTTTGTTCTTTTACCTCACAATTCTATAGAATTTTTGCAGTGCAACTGTAGCAACATGTTGTATAATCAATTCTGTCTAAATTTTTATTAAAACTCAATATTTGTATAAGTTTTTTGCACATTTAATTAGTTTTTCGTTAGTAACAGCTGTGTGAAGGCATTTTATTAAACACTTGTGAAAAAAAGTTACGTATAGTTCATAGTTTTCTTTTTATAAAGCAAGATTTTTAACATTCATTTTGAAAGTTCTCTGTATGAGGTATGTCTCTTGTTGTTAAAGAAATCTTTTGAGAATCTACAGTCGTTTCGGGATATAGTGAACTGATTTTTGTTATGCAAAGAAGGTAAGACAGTTTAGTATCATCAAAAGCGTCAAAATTCGACTTAGTGCCGATTTCTCTTCACCCAGATAGCTGCTATGTGTCAGATAAGCTCACAATTTACTCTGCTATTTGTAAGTTTATGTGACATAGAGCTCTATGTAATAGATAAGAAATCGGCCCTTAATCGATTGAATGTGGTTTGAATGTGGTTTCTATAAAAGATTATAAAGAGGTGCCAATTTGTAATATTTAGCTCTTAATGCAAGTAAAAAATCAAGATTTTTACTTCACTGATCCTTTCCTGTCAATGCCGGTAATATAGTTTAAAGATTAGAACGAAAAAGTAAGATCCAGATCAAGTTTAAAATCTTGAATTACCATAATTGGTATGTAGAGTCTCAGCAAGGCTGCGTTTTTGAACAAACAAACTTTTTATATAACTTTTATATAAACCTTTTTATAACCTACAGAACTGTACCATCGCATTTGGAAAAAAAGTTTGGTTAAAAAATAAACTTAACCCTTCGTCTTAAAGAAGATTTCAAGACGTTTAGACGCGTGCCAATGTGATATTTAGTGAAGACTTTGAGAAGTATTGATCATTTCAAGATATATTTTAAAATTTGAATATAAACCTCACAGACTTACTTAGAAGGGCTTACCTTCCCACTTCGAAGACTCATCATTTTGAATGGCCATGAAGATGAAAGTTAATAAACTTTCATTCTGTTAGGGCCAATTTCTCTTTTTCTAAATAGCTGCTATGTGTCAGATGAGCTCACAATTTACTCAGCTATTTGTAAGTTTATGTGTCTTGATTGTCATTTCACATAAGCTAAGTATGATCAAGGTTTTTTATATCTATAATTTACCACAAATCCAATAAGTTATGAACCATAGTTGGATGCTCAGAACCTTTAGCCTTATAAAGGTTTTCAGCTTCCGAATTTCCAGAGTTTACAGCCTTTCTTTATAGTATTCCTCTTCAAAAACCTTACTAACAGTTTATTTATAGACATTTCTCACAAATGTGACCCCTTCTAAAAAAAAAATTCCCACCCTACTACCCCAACATAATTAGCTACACTCAAGTGTCAAGTACAAATGCTTTTGCAAAAAAAATCCAATTTGTTGATAAGATAATCATAGTTTTTTTTGCAAATTTTATGGCATTCTCTGTGATTTCGATTGGTATGCCAATTATATGGCTCACAATATTTAATTAACTCAATTAGTCATAGTCTCGGAGATGGGAAATTGTCGTTTTTTTTGTTGTGCCTTGGCATCTCAGACTCACGTTGCATGGTCGTGGCATGACCAGTGGAAAAAAACCTTGACAAAACGCTCCCCAGTTAGTCGGTCACTTGAAGTCGTCGTCCGCTGAGCACGCAGCGCGGGCGTGTGACGTTGTGTTACATTATGTGGAGCACTATTTAAGAACTAGGAATGTGGCCAAGTGGTCTCAACTGCGCAGCCAATGAAAAAACTAAATTTATCAGTTACAACGAGATCGTAGATACGTAGAAGTAGCCCACGCTCGCTCGGTTTGTCTAGACAGCGTCTGGCGTTGATAAGCCCCCCGCTTGCCTTCATAAGGGACTGGACTTTGAGTGAATGGAAAATTATGAATGGAGCTGGGAGGGGGGAATGCAACTCAACGTAGACTCGTCGTCGTCACGCCCTAGGGGGTAATAGCTGTCAAGGGGCTATGAGATCTCGACCTGAAATTACCTGTCGCTTAATGAGGATTTCAGATTGTGTAACACACACGTGGCTGGCCAAAAATAGAAATCTTTGCACTTGGTTAACAGGTTTTCGGGTTTTCTATTTTAAACAAATTGAATTTGCGATGTCGTTTTTTTTTTTTTGCTAATTTGCATAGAAATCAATTCATATTTATCATACGCCACGTTGTCCAGGCAACGGCGGCGCGCCCAAAAACAAAACATTTGAAAACTGACGGAAGTCTGGACACACAAAGAACAGGGCAGACTTAACGACGACGACAACTACGACACGTTCCTCCAATCATTCGATCTATTGTCAATGAAACTGGTTTCTAATAAAAACTCTTCTCTTCTGGTTTCTTTTTTTTTTCTTTCAGGAACTGCCTGCGTCGCATTGCTCGTCATGATGAGCAGCAGTTCTCCAAAGATAGCATTGTTAATGTGATGGAGAAGTTTGTAAAAACTGTCAACATAATGGACGACACCATCCTAGTGCCATGCAGGCTCATGGATCGACAGGTAATTTGAATAAACTTATCAATTAAATAAAAAATGCTTCAAAAATAACGATTTTGCAAGACGAAAAAATAAGAAAGTATGCCAATTATATCAATACACAAGTATGTAAAGTATGCAAGTATGTAAACCAGAGCTGAACCATTGGATGATTTCTGGTATCCATATTGACTGGATAGTTTTAATATTGTACAAAATATGTTAATAATATCCATTTAATATCAAATTGATCTTAGATTTTCATCCAATGGAGCTGAAAATTGTATAAAGGGTATGTAAAATGGATATTAGAATATAAAACAAAAGTATATGATTAAACTTCGCATTCCAAAAGGGTGCTAATGGATCAGAGGCTATGTTAAAACTGTAACGCATAGAAGGAAGCATCTCCAACCTTTTAAAGTATATATAGTCTTGATCAGCATGACGAGCTGAGTTGATATAGCCATGTCCGTCTGTTTCTATGCCATTCCATTTCTATATGCTAACTCCTTCCTCAGTTTGAAAGCTATCGTGACCAAACTTTGCACAAAGTCTTAAGGTACAAATACGCTGCACATTTGTTGGAACCGGCCAGATGGGATGACTATAGCATATAGCTGCCATAGGAACGATCTTTCGAAAAAGTAGTTTTAGTTAGAAAATATTTTTTGTCTTCAACGCAAACGTGCCCAAACCTCGTATTTATAAGTTTTCTATGCTTTCACATAATTTCACCAAGTTTGATCAAAATCGGACAACTATATAGTATAGCTGCCATAGAAAAGATAGATTTGACAAAAAGTCTTAGTTGGAAAAACTTTTTAGTTTTCAATGCTATCGCTCCCAATCTTGTTATTGGTCGATCGGTCGAAAAAGTAGTTCTAGTAAGAAAAACTTTTTTGTTTTCAATGGTAGGGTCTTAATACACTTCAGTTACAAATATTATTGATTTTCAAACATTTTTGGGGAGTTTGATCAAAATCGGAAGTTACAAAAAAAATCAAATGCCAAAGTTGGCTTTCCTCTTTTTTTATTCTGTGTACCCAAGCTTTTCAGTTTATAAAGAACTTGCATAGTTTTGTTCATTTATTTTCACTAATTTTATGGAATAGGATCTATAACACTGTGCAACACTAAAAAGTTGATCAAGTCGAGAACAAAAAAATTCTGAAAGGATAGTACAATAATCTTCGCTGGGCTTGGTCTGGTTGGCTGCTGTTTTCTTTTTATTGCACTTTGAAGTTTTCAGCTTCTGATTGGGATTTGCAGTTCCATATCTCGTTAGCTATTTGGAATTTAGCTTAGACGTCTTAGAGAAATTTGTAGCCCTTGGCTTGACTTACAAAACATTTCTAAGTAGCAAGTCAAAAAAGTCACATCTTTATACTCAAAATTACAAAAATGTCTTAAAATCATCTCTTGTACCGTCATTTTTTACAGTTTTTCAACTTTGTCTTGAAAACTGTAACGAATTTGACTAACCAATGCAGGACAAAAACGTAGCTTAGATTTGTATAAAAAAACGATTGGAACATACCATCTTCATTCGATTCGTCCTTCATATAGTTACGGGCCCTTAAGCATGTAGAATTGTAATCAAAACTTGAAAAATTTTAATTTTTGGTACCCATTCGGCTGACACAGTTTGAAATTTCGATAGTTTTGTATTCAATCAATAAAATAGTAAGAAAACATAACTTAAAAACTGTAATTTAAGTTGTTAAGTTAGTTGAACAAAAATTTTGAATTCATTGGTCCCCAAAAGCCCTTCGGGAAGGCGAACATTAAGTTTTGGTATAAGTTTAAGCCCCAGGATCGACCCATTGAAATATAATCGTTATTTTTTTCAAGCAATACTTGACTATTAACTTCTTAGGGCTGATTTCTCATCTTCTTAGCTTCTAAAAGATGACAAATCAGGCCCTAAATCTTTCACTTTATACAATCTTTTTCTATAATCTTTATTTCCCACCATCTCTGATCATTGCAGATCGGTGACAGCACTGACATAATACCTGCTACTGGCAAGGACACAACAGCCCAACAACTCACACATAAACGGGGAGCCTCTCAATCCAAAAATGTACAGGATTTCCTCAGTGCCTCCGAGTTGTTTAATCTCTACAATATGCTGAATGCCCTGAAAAAAGATCTATTGTGGACCAATCAGGAGGAAGAGCAAATTGAGCAGACTGAGACACAAGCACAGTTGCCGCCGCCGCCGCCGTCGCCTGTCGTTAGTGAGCTGAAGACCAGCAGCAGCAGCAGCAGCAAATCATCGTCTGAGACTGAGACACCTTCAAGTCGCGGCAGCACCAAGGGTCATGTCAGACGCACTTCCACAGCCTCCATGATGTCCACCACCTCGGTGAGCAATATGAGTGACTCGGATTCAGACATTTCGCAGGAGAATGACTCCGGTCTAGAGTCGGATGGCAACAAGAGTGATCATGCCCAGAGCACCGATGGCAGCGATATTGATGCCTCGTGTCAAAAACAGGCCAGCGGCGACAAGGCCACCGAGTTGGCCCAACGTTGTCGGAGGCATTTGAATGGTCTGTACCAGTGCCTGGAACAAATGACAGAGGCGGCCAACTATCTGACCGCCAGATACCAAAGTGATATTGGGCCCGTCTAGGAGTCCAACTCCCCAAAAAACAAAACAAAAAAGGAAACTAACAAAACAAAAAATACACATATTGTCAAGGGCGGGTTTTTGTGAGAGGTTTTTGCGTAGACGTAAGTGGGGGTGCTAAGTAAGAGTAAGAGATGATGTTAATGGATCGATTGTATGGAATATGTATGCTAGATGAAAACAATTTGTATTTACAATTCGTATTGCTATTATTTTTTGGGTAGATGGGAAATCAAAAATCAAATCGAACAATTTACGACTTCGACATTCCTCGAGAAGTCGCTCGTTGTGGGAACAAAAATTCTAGTGGTGTAGATATGGCCCCGCTCAAGTATACTCATACTCAAGTCCAAATTTTGTGTCTATCCTGTGTAATTTGATTTATATATCTGTGTACGTTTAGCTTTAATTTTCCACAGCCAACCACAGAAAGAAATGAAAATGAAAAAATGAATGTTCAACAAGTACAAGAAATCTAATTTCGAAACTAAAGTACGAATAGTAACCTAAAGAGAGAGCAACACATTTCATGTTTACCTTTTTTTTAGCCTATATATATATATATATATATATATACACACTATATATATTCCACAACTGTTATTTGTAATTGTTTAAGCGTACTACTATTTGTGCCGTTATGTTCAGGCTTTGGTTGTTTTGGATCAGCTGATACCTAGTCGAGTCCCAAAGGCCATTGCAAACAAAAATCTGTAAATTACTAAAAAAACAACGTTGATAACTTTACGCTTGTGCGAGAAATGAGAATTATTTATACATAAATAAATTTTACTTAGAAAATACACAAAAATTATATCGATATGCCGCTGTTTTTTTTTTATTTATTTCTCCCTTTTTATATTTCTGCAGCAAAATGATAAAATGTGTTGACAATGCTGGAAATTTATCGCTGGCGTGGCTCGGCGGTGCAAAGGCCAATTAGGTTAACCGTTATTAACAGGTGGCAATGGCCATCATTACGAATGTGTCCGAGTACAGCAAAGCGTATAGATTGTACAGTAGATATCGGGTAATGTGGCTGCCATAAAAGACATTTTTATATGTTTGTTATTTGAGGAGGACCCGAACTGCTCGGTTGATTGAAGTTGCTCTTGAAAACGACACATACCAGAATGGCTAACTATAAAAATGAACATAAAACGAAATCAATTGAAATGCAAATTATACGGCACAAGATCTAATCTAAAAAAAACCGGCGTCCATGCGGAGTTTATGTCATTTGGCAAAAGGAATACATAAATAATAAAGCTCGTCAAGCATGAAGTGGAGAACTGCAGGGATACTACTCAAATAAAAGAATTATGAGTATTAATCTCTTGGAACCAGTTGCGTTTTTGCGAATGCAAAACTTTCGATTCAGAAATATAAATGCTCCAGTTGAGGTTCGTTGCGGTCGCTGACTTCGTAACGATTTGAATCCCAGGCTTGTGGCTCTGCTACCATATGCTCATAATTTAGGTATTTTATTGATCTGCATGACAAATTGGGCAGGAATGCAAGCGCTTGGGAATTTAGAATGGTTCGGTTTAGTTGCTGTCACAGGTTTCTAATCATTATCCTCATTTGGATATTTAGTCTTGATATAAGTATATATAGATTGCATAGACTTTTACTTTCTAAAATCTTTCTAAAGGGAACAATAAGTCAACAAAATACTGCATAAGAAACTATGTAAGTCAAGTCTGAAATTGTTTTGATTTTAGTTGCTCAGCTCATATTAATAATGATTCCAAACAGATCAAGCTCCAAACAGATCAAGCTCATGTGGTTCCTTAGATCAAGACAAGTCAGAAAATGAGTCCAACTAAAAAATCTCAATCGGGTGTGGCCCAGAAATCTCTCGAGGTTTTCATATAAACGTTAGCATTTCATATTATAGCTGTTTGACTTTATATGTAAAGGGGCACAAATATGCCGGGCTTCGAAAGTTGAGAGATTTGAAACCGCCTGTTCAAAGCCAAGGAGATTTAATGCGTACGGTTTCCTTTCCATATGATCTATTAGCCGGCCTTATTCGTTTCACTTCACAAATAAGGTAGTCCAAGTTAAGTTCGAAGTGCAGTCGTTTATACGAAAATCTCAAGAGATTTCCAGGACACCTCTGAATGTGACTGTTTTAGTGACCTTTTGATTATCAATCATAGAACTTTTTAGCGGGCTTTAGGTCAATAAGTTATGATTTTGTTCATAACATTTCTAAAACAAGACACGCACAACACCACAAAGGAGGCTGGTTAACCGTATAGCTATTTCATGAATTTCCACAATTCAATCAGCAATCTTTGCCTACCCTCGATGACCTGACAGAATTGCTATGACCGCTTCTGAATCCCAAAGGCAGGCTTATAGCAAAATGCGACAACAGCAGAAATTGCCAAGTCACAGAATTCCCAGTGAAAAAATCGGAAAGCGAAAGACTTTTAGAAAGATGGTATGAGTGGACGACGTAAACCGAGATGAGAAGGCCAGATGCGGCAAGGGCAAGACATCGCCCATCATGGTGTGAATAACTGAAGCGTCCTTGAGCAATGCAGAAACGATTGGCGAGAATTTATAGCAGCGACCGAGACCGTTAAGCGGTTCAGATATTCAAATAGCGGGCCAAAGAAGAAGTATGTTCTCTATAGAACAAGAAATGGTTCTTTGTGGCTTCCCCACCATTTTGGCGCATCTTTACTGAATCCGCTAACAGTTCGTCTATGCCATTTTATAACAAACTAGCAGGTACCCGGCGCCCAACATATTGTTGCCTCTTAATGCTGAAGTTAAATTAAAAACGCGAAGGCTAAGCTAATTTCTTCTGTGCTACGTATCCTATGAGCTATTTGAGTTGAGCATGATTGATTCAAGAAATCAATAATTTTGTAAGCTAAGAGTAGAAGTTCATAGATATAAGTCAAATCAGTACCAAAGGTAAGGGGAACTTTGATTCTCTAGCTCTAGTTTACACACACTGGCAGGCTGTCACATTTCTATGTGTCAGTTGCTTCCAGTTGCGCCAGAGGCGGCAGAGAACTCTGTCATAATTGACTCTTAAAAGTAAGAAAAACTCTGCAGCTATAGAACGATGCCAAACTTTTCGTATAGTTGAAATTCCCTTATCGATTTCCTTAATATAACAGCCTTGAGGTAGCCGCTACGTCATCAAACTAGTCGATGAAATGACGAAACCGAACCGTGCGGTTTCGGTTTAGAGCTTGGTTCGCGATTTGTTTTACAAGCACGAATAGCAGTGGATCGATTCGATTTCGAACCGATTTGCATGTCTGAAATTAGGTCGCTATAATCATGATTTAGCAAAATAAGTATCTTAGTTTTACAATTTTTGTGTTACGAAGATCGACCATAAAGTCTATGAAATTAATCGGGGGTGACACAGTTTTTGGTATAAACGTTTGCTTTTTCAGTTTAAAGTGTATAACTTTTAATGTAAAGTGAAAAGTATATTTTCGGTTCCTAGAACTGATGGTGAATTTGAGCGATTTGGAGCCAACTGCTCAAATCTACTTGCCTTTGCACAGTCGGTTTCAATTCGTTTTACTTTCACCAACTGATCTAGTAACCTAGCTTTTTTGTGCCACTTCACATACAAATTCAAGCAGTTTAAATTTGAAATGCAATTTCTGTGTCACCCCCGAATATTTGAGTTTTATATACGACTATTTATTAAAAGGGTTTGATATTACAAAAGATAATTGATAAATCAACTTGTGTAAAAAACATTCTTTCGTTCAGAGATTAAGTATTTTTAATTCAAACGCAAAACGATTAATAAATTCGTATGTCAGTTGAATGAAGTTTACTAAATTTTTGAACGATCGTTTTAGATCTTAGTCGTAGATGATAAGTATGCTTTAGAACGGCAACATAAGCCTATTACTTCTGACGCTTTTTACTAGGATTAGTCAGTAATCTAAATGCTGAATAAAAAGTTATGGGCAAGGTGAGTGCTTCTTTTGCAGAACGTAGAGAGGAACATAGGGGCTGAACAAATTTCGCTATTCACACCGACCCTAGTCGAAAGCATGGCGAGGCTTGTGCCAAGAGAGCAAACAGCTTTTCAGTCGATGAAGTCGGTCTGAGCTGGTTTGCGTCGTTATATTTTCGCACACCAATGCACTTACACTTTTTCGTCACGCTCTTTTTGAAAAGAGCTGATTAAAAGGCTTGTTAGAACCTTTTTAGTTGCAATCTTGATAATTTTAATGGCACTTGAACCTAACACTCACAATCAATACAGGCACAATCAATACAGTGTATTTCAAAAGAAGAACACGACTTTTGTCTATTTCCAAATATAAAAAGCAGCTGTTCGTCCCCGAAATGCTAATTTAGAGAGACTTTCTTAGAAATCACTTTTAAGATCTTTCCTTTAAAGACTTCACAAATAATAACCTTGAGCTACTATGTAACTAGATTAGCCCCAGACAAGGGGCCTTCATATTCCTTAAAAAAGAATATTTAGACTCTTAGACGACAGACATTTATTACAACAGTAAAGTGTATATTTATGACATCCTATCAGTAGATGATTTTGATAATTGAAAGTATTAAAACTTTAGCTTTTATCTCTATATATATTTCTGACTAAAGCTAACGTCTGTAAGTAATTGAAGTCTTACGGCATTTGGTAAAATGTAATCAAGATTAACTGTTGAGTTCTAGTACCAAGAAACCCCCAAACACTTTTCCTTATCGGAGTATATTAAATAGATAAAGTTCGCTGGGCCAATTTCAATTTATTAATAAATAATTCGCTAAATAAATGGCATGATCGATCATGCAAATGAATCACCAACATTAAAACTTTTCCATAAAAGAATTGATTTATTTTCAAGTAATATCTAAAATTTTCTTTCCAGTCCACCTTCTCATTTGCCTCATATATGCCAAGTTGTTTGTATGTATCTAGGCCAAGTCAATTGAGTTTTCCGCTCTTGACACTTGAGTTTTTTGTTTACTTTGGACATGGCCATATCTGAAATCAGAATCGTGCGACAAATTTACCAAAGCCATGAACTTGTTCGCGTTTATCAGCGCCTGTTCGAGTACTCGAGCGGATTCGAGTACGTCAGATTGCTTATTATATTGTTGCAGGAACGGGCAGCAACAATACATTTGTCTATTATTATCATTTGACGACTTGGATTTTTTGTAAGAGTTCCTAGTCGGTCGGCGAGTCAATTTAATTAACGCCCGGCCAAATCAATGTCCACGAAAGGCTTCCGCATAAAGCGGAGTCTCAGTCATTTGCAAATTGATTCAGTTTTAGTTTCAATTTAACTGCTGCGAAACTAAACTTGTTTGGCGGATTCTTCGTAGGCGGAAATGTTTTAGGCTTTTATTAGACCTTAACCCCACCGCATCCGGAACTAAGCATAAGTCTAAGAAGATTTTTGTTAATATTCAAACTTTTATTTCCGTTTATTGACCCCAAACCTTGAGCGGACCGAATAGAACCAGTCTGAAAAGGGCAAATTGCCATAGATTACAAATACAAGAAATGATGGAGACAAGCTTAGTTCAACACGCCGAAGTTGTTATGCCCTTTATGAAATCGAACAAAATATCTAAATTGTATTCAAGTCGATGTCAAGTCGATTGAGCTATGTCTGTCTGCTTGTCTTTCTTTCTGTCTGAGAGAGTTTTACAAACGCTGATCATATTTGTTTCAGATTTGAACAATTCTATTACTGAATTGGAATCTACAGATCTTCTACGCATATGGGAGATTTCATTTGAAGCGAAGAGCTCGATCATTCATTACTGAAACATTTAACATTACTTCTGCTCTGCACGACACCTCATTTGGGTGCCTAGACATGCACTCAGAAAATTATTTTTCTATTGTAGACTTTGGAATTATTTGAAAATTAGCCACCATATCAATAAGAATTTAAGCGTTAAGGTATTTTAAGACATAGAATGGACGATGAGGAGAACTCTTAAGAGAGAAGACGAGACAGAGAGACAAACGAGAACAGACGTTGTCTATAGAATGAATCGAATAATGAGTCGAAATTTCATATAGCGAATCTCAAGGGGATCAAAAAAAACTTCGTTATAAAGAAAATTCTAAATATAGAGAAAGAAATACGTAATACCAAATTGCAGTCAAATTCGTTATATAGCAGTGATGTACAAATTGCCAAAAGCCTATCCCGTGGGATAGCATTTTATAATTCTGCCGGAGTTGCGCCCGACACACGTATAGAAAGAGAGAATACGTGTGTTCTATAAATAGCACGCTCGGCGGCTTGCTCTCTTACGATGCGCGTGTTCGGCTTTTTGTATTACTTCAAGAGGCATTTTTTCGTGGCATTTGTTTGTTGAGACGTCTACTTCGTGTTTCGCTGCTAAACACACAAGCGCAATGTTTGATTGTGTGAGTTTGGACACCACTGTTATATAGAGAACATCGTCGTACGAAAGTTTGTAATAGAGAAGTTCGACTTACCCCCCCGTGCAAATAAAAGCCCGAAAACCGAGAAAAACACCTGTGTACACTATATTTAAAAAAAATCGCCTTAAAATTGAAATCGCCCTAAAATTTAGAAAAAATTTTTGTATTTAAGAAATTAATTTCTGAAATTTATTAAAATTATCCTATAAATAACTTTTTAAGAAAATAATTTTCTAATATTTCGCTTTAGGAAGAATTTTGTAGGAGAATTTCTCATTTTCAGGTCGAATTCGGGCTTTTTAAGGGTGAGTTGTTTTTTAAGTTTACGAAAGGACTGATTAGAGCACGGATTATTACGTTTTCCCATACTGATCCGAACTTCAAATAAGTCTTTTCGGATTGATACAAGAATTCTAGGACTGTTCCAAGTCTTTCGTTAACACAATCAAGTACATGTCGTACTTGAAACTTTAATCACAAGATCGGGATGAAATACATTTTGTTAAACTTGATTTCAGCTTGATTGGAATGCATAGGGCTACAAAATTGAATCTGTGAAAACCAATCCTTTCCAGCACAATCAACTCATTTTAACTTCATTTTAACCAACACAGAAGCGACACCCAAAAAGTCTTCTGTAAAAGTTGGAGATGTGAGCAAAAGAGGAAGAGTATACAATTAAGAATACTTACTCATCCTCTTTGAGATATCCTAGCTATAGTTCCCAGCTATACTTAGGGGAATATTCTGTCCACACAATGGTTCATTAAAGAGGTCTAAGTGAGAGTGTGACTTGTTGCTCTTAGCCATTTTAGCCTCACCTTAACTTTCTACAGCATTTAGAGGTTTGCTCGAAAAAACGATTCTCACTCTCAGTAGTGTCTTCTACTGGAATCTATTTGTTCCTTTCCAAACTCTTTTCGAATTTCGTGCTGGCAACATTCGCTCAACAATTTTAAATTGTCTGCAATAAGAAAACTCTATCTGGGAGACACATTAAATAGATGGAGAGAAATACACTTATTATTTGCTTTTTTCCCAGTGTCTTTTTTTATGTATACGTCTTTGAGTGCGCTAGAGTCTAAGGCTAGATAACATTGAAAAAAAAACATGCATTTTGCTCTTTGAACGCTCGACTAAAATGGTATTGACATTGGGTTACCGCAGGGGTTGGCTCGTCGCTATCTACTGTGCCACAAAACTGATCGGCAGCAGCGCAGTCGGCAAGATATAAAACTTCGTGTCAGTGGCTACACACACACACGCAATGCATATATGTGAACAAATTCGGCTCCGGGGTTACAGTAAAATGAATCAGTGATGTTTGCTTTTTTCTGTCTTTGAAGTGTGCAGAGCTAAGTAATAAATGTGTTGATAGTTTCAGAGATCGAACTTTGATTGGCAATAATTATAGATAAAATTGTTGTCGCTGAGTGTTGCAAGTACAAAAGTACCCATAAAACACGAACCGAGGCTTTATTTGAAAAACTGGGTATGAGGTGATGATTACAGAGGTCATTTTTATCATAATTTTAGGGTGCTATGCCGGGTTTTTTAAAAAAAGTTGGATTTTGTCGAACAGTGTGATAGTCTGACTAGACCGACTGTTTAGTGACCTCTTTGAATATCAATCATAGAACTTTGAGCAGGCTCCAGGTCAATAAAACTAGGCAAATAGGTCCAGTATATCGAAGTGTATTGGTGGTGATTGCTGAATTTTTCTGATTTTTATCTTAAGCCCTTAAAAACTAAGTTAAAATTGTGGTCGTTATGTGTTGCAGGTACAAAAGTACCCATAAAACGCGAACCGAGGCTTTATTTGAAAAACTAGGGTATGAGGTGATGCTTACAGAGGTCAATTTTATCATAATTTAAGGGTCCCATGCCGGGGTTTTTTTTTAGTGTTGTACTGTGTAATATGTCGAATAGTTACATTTTCAAATACAAATTACTAAAATTGCGGTCCGATCACTTTCGAACATTTCAGTAAGATCAAAATTGAATTATAATTCAAGATTATGTATCTTATTCTTCTTTATTGGCCCGATAGTTGCACCACAAGCGCTTGACGGTCTCGGCCTCTGCAATGAATGACCTCCACTCGCTTCTGCTTCGTGTGAGCTGGCGCCAGTTGTTCACACCAAGGTGGGAAATGTTTTTCCTCACTTGATCATCCCATCTTAGTGGTGGGCGACCTTTCCTCTCCTGCCTTTTCCTCCAAAGTCAGCCGCCTTCGCTTTGTACTTATTGTTTACTAGAGCTTCTTCATCCATCCGTTACATGTCCTATCCAGCGCAGCCGCTGTTTTTTTATGTGCTTGACCTGAGTGGTGTCCCCATAGAGTTCTTACTGTTCGTGATTCATTCGAATGCCGAATCCATTTTTCGCTCGAACACGCCAATCGCCTCCTCATCTGTTGCCGTCATTGTCCATGCTTCTGCGCCGTATTGCAGCTCTGGGATGATGAGAGACTTGTATAGCGTTATTTTTGTGCTTCGAGAAAAGGCTCTGCTCTTGAACTTCCTACTGAGCCGAGCATCGGTTTCCAAGAGTAATTCTTCTTCGGATTCAAGATTATGTATACTAAACTATATATCCATTGTAAGTGAATATATGTACATATACATATGCTGTTCGTATAGGCGTCTAAACCAGCGGTACGCACGCGATTGCTCTAAAAATTATATTTATTTTTCGGCAACTGGCGCCTCTCAGTCACACAAGCGGCTGAGTTGCAACACCAAAATCCAGCGTATCAGCGCCAGCGCGCACAAGCAGAAGGCGCAACAAGTGCAGTGTGTGCGACCGAGATGACTGCAGAAACAAAGCATATGCAGTACCTTGTTGATAAGGTTGTATTTTCTGTTGTTGTTGTTGTACTCAAATTTCCTGCCCAGTGAATGAAATTTAAACATTATATTCACGGCGATCAGGAAGAATTCATGAGTTATATCTCAAGTCTGTGAACCAGTTTAAAATCACATAAAATAAATTTAATTTTTAAAATTTGCATTACATCCACCGCTTGCATATTTACAATACCCTTTTTGTTAGAGTATTTATTCATCTTAGCATATTTAAATCAAAATTTCATCATTCAAATTAACCTGTTTTAGACCAGACACAGCAACAGCATGCAACTTGAAAGAAAGTCTTAGCTGACACTGCAGATTTTCTGGGTTTTTCGTCAAGGGTATGCCAAGGTCAGCGGCGTTTCTTTAAACATTGAACTGCAGTCGGAATCGAATATTATCACGTGTCTGAGCGGATGGTTGTTGGTTTTATAAATAACTTCACATGCAAATGCAAAACGAGAAACATATTAATAACGGCAATTTGCGGAGAGAATCCCAAAAATTTGTTAAACAAATTGAATATACTTCCGTTTTCGATTGCTTTTATTTCGTTTTTGACCCGACCTCCGTACGGTTAAAAATCAAACGCGGAAGCTTTGGCCAGTAGAACAAGCCGAGTATCTATTTATAATTAAACAGTTATTATTAAGTCATAATTTCCTGCTTGCCAAATCGAACAGCGAACGAAGATCTCATTAAGGTAGGGGGAGGTGTGTACGTACCCATCTATAGAATTCCGCATTACGCTGTCATTGTTGACATATATAGAGGACCCCCCTCTTCTCATCAACCCAACAGATAGTTAGATGGCAAAATAAAAATATATAAAATAAAGCAAACAACTCTGGTTAACAATACCGGAGCTGGGGCTGGCGGCAGTTCATGGCTAGCCAGAGCGGTACAAAGTCCGAAAACTCGAAATTCCACACACTTACACACACACACAGGTGTGTAAATCATGCAAAAGATATTCATTCACGATCATTCTGCGACATACATTGCGTAAATGTGACTTGAAAGTAGCTCAAGCACTTAATACCGGAATAACTTTCTGAAAACTCAACCGTTTTTGAATTAAGCGCTAATTGAGCTCTTGAAATTAATTAGCTACGACAATAACAACAACAATATTAATGTTCAAGTTCAATAAACAACAACACTGACGTCACTTACAGGTAGGTTTCCCACAATAACAACAAAACACCTCATCTACCTCTCTGATTCAGATTCAGAGTGACTGGCGACCGCACTTAATGACCTGATGCCAAAATGGGGGCCTGTTCTAGTCTTAAGCCATGATCGAACTGAAAAAATCCCCCGCCTGTTTCACAGTGAAGAGCAGCTACCGTTGTATGGTCAAGTCAAGTCAAGTGTGACCTGTTTTCCCCTTTCTTGGTTGTTGGAGCGGGGTGGTGGGGCTGAAGTAAAATTCCATCATTCTTAAGTGAAGGGAACTTCATATTATGGAGCGATTACGATTTGGTTATTTTTGTGGAGAACCGGACAATCAGCTACGCAGCAGCTTCCAGACAATAACAAAAAAATAATGCTTTGCCGCATGACAAGGCTTTATTTTATTTTTGAGGTAGGCGATGAGGAGTTCACTTGCTCATTCTCTCTGATGAAATCTTGAGAACCGGCCAGGCCTGCGCACAGTGGATTTGCTGCTCAAAACTTGTGGGTAAAGATGAGAATTGAGTTGAGTTTTTGTGATTGATGTGAAAACTTAAGAAATTGGTTTTTAATAAACAAACTAGCAAGTTTTAGCAGGCTCGAGGTCACGTTATGTTTGCACATAACTTTAAACAAGAACACACAATACCACAAAGTATGCTGGTTGACCGTACAGCAATTTCATAAACATCCCAGTTTAATCTTCAGCGGTCTTTGCCTGTCTACTGCAAGCCAGCAGCTGCTGCCTCATGCCAGTACTGTTTCAAAGCGACGTAACAGCAAAAGTTGCCAGTAGCCTTTGTATGTGTCCCCAATGGCCTAACTATGTTAGTGGAAGAGATTTCCTTCCCACTGCTAACACAGTGACTAATAAGTCTGAGTGCAGAATTGCTTTTAAACCGGAGGTTTTCGTAATTTTCAATTAGCTCATGAAACAGTTTATGCTAAAGTCTATTTGAGCTGGTTCAAGCTGGTTCGAAACCAGTTTCAAATCAGAAAAATATCTAACTCCATATTTCAGTTGATTTCCGATGTCTTGAAAGCACAAGAAGGGCGACGTGACATTGAGTGGCATCAATGTTAGTTCAACTCTTCAGATAAAAACGAAGCCCACAGCCTACTTACAAAGACTACTTAAATGTGCTGATAAGCGCAAGCATGCCAAATGTTACTTCTGCTTTTTCTTTCCTTAAAATTTTGAATGAATCGTCTCGTTACTTCGCATGTCCGATACTTCGCATGTCCTTTATAGCTCAAAAGATTTCAGAACCAATTACCAAACCAAAATAAATTACATGGTTTACATCTCGGAGTCACTTTGAAACTGATTTTAAGGTATAATATTCTCCAAATTTGATTCAATTTACTTTTTAAAATTTTTACAATATTATCGAAACTTAGTTATTTCACTAATTTCCAATTGAAATCTTTTCAAAAACTCAAAGTATAGATTTTTGAAATGAGTTTTCGTTAAACGAGCCACACTGTGCAGCAGCGTAAGTTACATGTAGAGTTACAATTGCTTACAAAGAGGAGTTGTATTAGCGTTGGGAACTCACACATCGTTGACGAGTCATTGGACTAGTTTCATAACTGCCAAAACAACCCAACCTAACCCCCTCTCATCCACCCGTCGGCGACCCACCAAGCACCTGTTTAGCGTATTGAGCGCTGCGCTTGCGCTCTCACACTCGGACTCGGGTGAATCTGAATGCCAAGCGCTGTATGACCTTCATGGCTAAAAACAGCAGCGGAGGCAGCAACGTCGAAGCCAACGTCGACAGAGTCAACACTAAAGTATCGTTTTATGGTTAAAAAAAAAAAAATAAGCAACATGTGAGCCATAATCGAGAAAGACGTTAAAAAGCAACAACAAGCAGACAACATGACGGCACAAACAACTTGCCAAGCCAGGCCAAAAGAGCTTTCAATACATAAAACAAACATTGTTGTCTCTGAAGCTCAAGCTTGGTATCGAAATTGAAAGCAGCTGCAGTTTGAAAATAAAACATTCCTTCAATACCTCAATTTGTCAAGATAACTCATATTGATATACCCTTTCTAATTGAAAGCATTAGACAAAATTCAATTGAAAACGGAAATCCAAGCTGCACTTAAAGATGCTCAAAATCAGTATGCCAAAAGCCTATCTCATGGGATCGCAACTCATAATTCTGCCGGCGTCGCAGCCGACACACGTATAGAGCAGAGTCCGGCGCCTCGCTATCTGAAGTGTATACGACTTCGCTCTGCGCCAGCGACGTCGACACACCGACAGTAAACGAGCTTATACTGCTCTATTTTGCAACAGCAGAGAAATGCTAAATGAGCGCGCTCTCGCGTTGCTAAACACACACACACAACGCCAAAATGAGCATGTGTGTTTTTCCGGCCCCTGCTGTAGTCTGAAGAGAGCTCTCTTGCTCACCAACACAAGCAAACTTTTTTGTCCTCTCCATTTGACCGGCACTGCCCTAGATCAGGGTTCCCCAAGCAGAGAGCGCAAAAATGTGACTGTGTCTCTCTCTGACACACAGTGCGGCATGACTTCGGCAAGCATTCGGTGTGAATTGGCGAGTATGTTCGTGCCCCAGGGGCTATCGCTAGGAAACTCTGCTCTAAATCCACGTGACAGCACGTGTTAAATTCAATATGCCGTGCTCTCATTTGTATTTTGATTAAAATTCTGCAAAAACTTGCAGATAATCCCTTAATTCTCGCGAGACTAACATTTATATACAAATTAAAGTAAGAAATGCGGTCAAGCCCGACTGTAATATAATCTGTACCTACATAGCTATATGCCACGTGTTAAAAGAAAAGCTATACTAAAATTCGGGGCCCTTGGACTGAAACACGATTGAAATGATGTCTTAGACGGCTCCAAGGCATTATTGAATCTGCCTAAAAGCACAAACCAGTCTTTGCTTGCTTGTAATTCTTAAGTTCGAGTTCATTGCTCTCCTAGTTTATATACGGGCAACTCAAATTAGCGCACGATTCGTGTAGATTTACTACATTTAGCATTCAACATTTGTAAATCTTAACGTTCATTTAGAAAACCACATGAAACATGCCACATGTGACAAGCAGTTTTCTAAATGAGAAATGTACGAAATCAGTACTGATTTGGAGCTACATTTTCCGTTTAGAATTGCCACACAGAATTGCCCATGTAGGATGTCAATATCGAATTGTTAATGAAGAAAACCCAAAGCGTTCGTGTGGTATTCAGATTGCGGCATGAAAAATGTTAATTTTAGTTGGAAATAAGCTGATTGTCTAATGTCGTGTAGACTTTGCCTTTTCCCACGCAGCATTTAACTTTTCCACATACGGCGTTTACTTGTGTTATTTCTACATGTTGCATGCCGTTTTTCTGCACGCTTCATGTAGCTTTCTGCTTTCTGCATTCCACATTTAGCAGTGCGAAATACGTTTTGCTTAGGATTGACGTGTCTACACGCCGTTTGTACAAACCAATATTAAGCCAAATATAATAACTCATTATCGTATCCGTGGATCAAGTGCTAAGCTTAATTTACCAAATTTTACTTCACCGGCCAATCCTGGTGAACAAATCGATTGTGCGAAAGTTCGTCATTCAGTGACTAATGGACATATTGTACGAACAAGTTGCAAGTATGATGGCAAATCAGATGCAAAACTGCGTTGCAGAACCAAACTATTTTTTAACTCGATAATATTGTGAGTTTACTGAACTCATAACTGAATGTGAAATCGCTTGTTTACAGTCAAGTCATTGGCCGCAATCGCCAGAAACCCTTCATCACAGATCTGCTTAGTCTGCATACTTTTAGGGTCTTCAAAAAAAGTTAAAAATATATTTAAATATGAAAGGAAAGCAGACCACTGAAATCACCTAAAATTATAATTCGCGATCACTTATCAAGAGTTTATGGTGAATGCGTTGACCAAAAGATCCACCAAGTCATTGGGCTCATTCTTCTTCTCCAATATTTTAACTATTTAATCAAATTAATGAATTTACATTGTTTAAGTATCAAAAGTGATAGAGTGGCTCAGCGCCCATTGAAAATAAGAGGTGTAAGTAATATTTACGTCCCAGTTCCATCTTCAGTAGACATCTGCAGGTCACTTACATTACCCTAAGCCGGCTTAATCCAGATATTTTGTTTGGAGATTTGCGAATGTCATAAAAAAAGTAACTTTGACATTGAACTCCCATTTGGTAAAAGATTAATATATCATTAGTTTAGCAACAATAGAATTTTTGATCTATCTGTTTGTTTACGTTCAATCATGCGTTAAATCATTATTGTTTTTGGAAATTTATAATTAACCATTTAAAATTTTGTTTACCACCAAAATTTGTTTATTTTCCAAGCTCATAATACCTTTTGTTAGGGTATTTACCCAAAAAAACAAAAACACACTCTTGGAATGTGCAAGCTTCGCTTGTTATTTTGCTTAAGTAAAGCTTTTTTTAAGTCATTTCGAGCCCCGCTGCACTCCGCTTGAACTCGAACCAGTTTCGCCATATTGGGCCGCATCTCCATCCGTGCGTTCAGGTCGCGCCTCCTCCACTTGCCGCTTCCATTATTATGGATGTTTTGATGTTTTTAAGCGTGGTCTGGTCAATTTGTATTCCATTTAGGCACTTCCCTTGCGCGTACATTTGCATAATTATCATCATCAGTTGTTCATGTTGTTGTTGTGTCTGGCTACTTTTCCATTGTTCTGATTTTCTGCGGATTTTTTTAGAGAGTATAATGGCGCCAGCTATGGAATTTGCAACTTGACGCAGGCTGTCAATTATATCAAAATTGGTCCTTTATTGATGATCTTAAGTACATAGGATTGACAACATCAAAAAGGTGTGTGCACAGTCTGACCTCAGTTTAGTGAACTGCTCGTAACTTTCAGTCTTTGTCCTATATCTAGGTGTAGCATAAGTGTGTAATGTGTGTGTATGTCTAAGTGGTCTTTTCGAAAAAGCTCGTTTGTTGGATTGTCCTAAGGTCGCCTTACAATTATTTGAAGTGCAGTTTAATAGTAAATTGAATTTCAATCTAGACCGCATAAATTAATTATCATGAGTGCTGCCAAAGTCCCTCACACAAATATTGGTACTACGCATTAGCGTAGAATTCAAAAGTTCAACGTTTGTCGATTTTCTGATTTCGTTTTCGATGTGCGATGTTCAAGTGTCGAGCTTGGGTGAAACTAATTAAGTAAATTTAACACGGCGGATCGACACCATCGACGACTGACTACGTAAGTGAAAATGGAAACTAATGGCCCAAGACTACAACGAACGAAAAAAAAGCAATGCATGCATATATGTATATACTCGTACTAAGATCAACTATAACGGTAATAACTTACAACAGAACTAATGTTTAACTGTGCTATATACTTACTGATGCAATGCATAGCATTTTCTGTCTGTGGTTTTCCGGTTTTCCATTAAGTTTATTATCACGTTACATTATTCGCTTACATACTTATTATGTATGCTAAGTGTATGGGGGAAGGGTTATTCTCTTTATAGAGAGTATATAGCTTCTATATGCATATTAATGATCGCACACAACACATAATTACTCATAATTAATTAAATTGAATTACAACCCAATTCAGAATGAATTTGCCAATGCAACAAACGAAACATAAACAATTTCATTTTATACTACAAAAACAATTTGGCTAAACAATGGTTTTGGGGTTTTTCTTTTGGAGGGATAATAATAATTTGGCTTACTTAAGGAGCTACGTGTATACGTTTTAGTTTAAGTAAAGTTGCTAAGATTGGTTTTCTAAATACTCGTTTAAATGTTAAGTGAGAGTTAAGTGATTCACGTGAGATATGCTTAGGATAGTCGAACCAAATGTTCTAAGGATCTCACACTGAGTAACTAAGGAGTATTTGTGTTAAGTCTTGACTAAATGACATATGTTTGTAATATCGTATAATGTATTTAATCTAATGTGGATAGTAGATAATAATTGGATAGTTGATTATTCGTAGGATAACCAATGATTTGGTGTTTTGAACACTTTTATCTTGGATTTCCTTAGGAAAAATAATAGGTTAACTAAAAGTATGATATTTTGTTTGGAAACTACACTCAAAATTCAAGTACGAATGGTACTGAACAGAACCAGAAGGACCAAAAACCTTATAACGATATTCCAATGTTTTTTAGGCGATTTGAGGTATATCTTGAGCCCATACTGTCGATAATCGATATATTTTGACAATGTATGAAAATATATTTTTACTTTCGGTGATTTTGTTCTTTTTTATGGTATTACTTGATGAATATCAAAGCAATGTATATGTGTACTAGCTGTAGAAAGGATCGATAATTATACTTTTGCTTTTTTTCAGGAAAGCTGCGTTAACCTTCCCGATAATCTGAGCTTGAAGTCCACAATGTTCGGGAACAGTCTCTTATTTATCTTATCATGACACTACGCAATAAGGTCCAGTATATTGAAGTGTTGATGGTGATTCTACATTATTTTCGAGTGCTAAACACGAATCTGTTTTCGGAAATTGTCTACATTTTTGGTAATTTGAGCTTAAAGTTGCCTATCACAGACTAAAAAACTAGTTCTTTTGACTTGAAAAGTTTATCTTGGTATTTTACATGACTTTCCATATTGAATATAAAGAAAATCTACCATCGACACACTTACGTTTGTATTTTAGTGCTTTTCACTGAAAATCGATCCTGAAAGTCATTCAAAAAGCGTATCAACATATTCGTACACTCGATATTACATAAATATGTGAACGTCATGCAGATTTCTTTGCTTAACTTAGGACAGTGAATTTTTAAGGCAACCTGATGTCAGATTTTAACTAAAAAATCTAGTTGTATCTTTGGAATTCGTATATTCTTCTGTTCAGTGTTGTATAACCTTTCGTACTTGATTTGAGTGCAGACTACTTGATGAGTGTAGAATATATGTTTCAGAAATATCAAAAGATTGCAAAAAAATAAGGATTTTACATAAATCTCTATACTCATATCAAAGTTGAGAAGAAATTTCGTACCATTGTACACCACAAAAATTCTATCAAAAACAATATCGCAACTAGAGATTACTTTCTCCTGCTTTTACCCCTTAGTTAGGTGCATTACGTCTAATTCTTATCATTTAGAAAGTTATTGCACTCAATTTCTTTGTGTCAAGTCTGAGGGGATTCTGTTTTTTGGACTGAGCTAATTGTAAACTAGATTATTGGTTGCATTGGATAATATTTCAGTTACGTATGGTTAAGTAGAGATGCGATTTAGCCTCCATTATTCAGTTCTAGTCACCGTTCAGATCGCTCAACTGATGACTCTGATGCTCCAGACTTCGTTTGAGATCGACAATGGTGCTAAGCAGCAGCTGCTGCTTGCGCTGTTGTTGACCCTTTGGGCCTTCCCCAGTGACATCTTGCATGGAACTTTTGGCCGAAACCGAAGCCACCAATTTTGTTTGCGTACGCTCCAGGGGAAAACCATGCGACGACTTGTGACGTCCACTCATATCTATTTTGGTTTGGAGGGTTAATTAATTAAAATTTCCAAGATTAAAGTGGAATATTTTTCGATAGGTTAACTTACCCAATTCCAAGTCAAAGGTTTTCTTGATGCGCTCAAATGAGGAGCTACCCTTGTAGACCTTGCGCTTGAGTGGTTCACTATGTGGACAATAGAAGTTGTTGTTGGGTTGGTTGTTGTTCTCGATTTGTGGCTCCTCCACAGCCAGACACTCTATCTCAGATTCATCGCTTGTATTGGGCCACATTTTGGTGCTGGTCCTACGCTTGCCCAGAGGACTCTCCTTCAGACGACGTCCATTTAGCTGCAATTGTGGTGAAAGTGGCGGAGGAGCATTAATCTTACGCGGCGGCAACTCTGGTGGTGCATTTTGGTTTATAAAATTGGTCAGATGAGTTTTGCGTGGACTACAACGACCAAGTTTGGGACTGTTGGGTGGAGAATTGGCTGAGTTGGTTTCAAATTTCAACAGCTCAATGCGCTTGTTAATAGCTGCAGCCAATTCATGCTCCAACGGAGGAGCGGGTGGTGAAGGAACTTGCTTTTTGGCCTCCACTTCGCTGTTCTTAAGCATTTCTACACGTTTGTTGGCCAGGGGATTGAGACGTCGGGGACTGGCCACGGGAGTGTCACGGGGTATGCTAAAAAATGCAAATGGGGTCATCAAAGAGCACTTCCTCCTTCTCTCTAATTATGAAACTTACCTCTGCAAGCTATTCTTCATGGACTCCAGCAGCGATTCAGCCTCCATGATCAACTGCTTGTATTTCATATCCGCCTCAAGATCGGCCTTAAGCAAAGCCTTCTCGCTCTCCGCTATGGTCATAAAGTTCTTCTCATTAATGCTGCCAAAGATCAATGAATTAGAGCGATTGGACAGCGGAGAGGTTTTATAGATCCTACAACATACAGGAAAATGTTAAGAATTGTTTGAAAACCTTTCAGCAGCTTATGCCCACCTTTCCTTGCCCAACATCAGATGACGACGCAGACAAACGGGTGTTCCACCCACACTTCTCGTGCCTCTTGGTTCTCGCATTGGTGATACCGGCAGATTCTCGCGATTCTCACAACTCTTCTTGCGCGTTTTGAGGAAACGCTTACGTCTACGCTGCTGTGAGCCGTCAACTGCCTCCTGTCCACTCTTACGTCTTGATCTGGTCGAAGATCTTCGCAGTTTTAGTGGACTTGAGTGATTGGGATAGTAATGACAACTGCCCAAATTACGCTGCTCCAGCAACACCTCCTGCATGGACGAGGTATCAATAAAGTCAATGTCCAATAACTCATCCGTGTCGCATTCATCGCCCGCATCTTGTCCCGTATCTAGCTCAGAGGCACAGCAATCTGTGGGATCCGAGTCGCTACTAAATGGTTTAAAAAGGCACACAAAATGAACAAAACTCTTGAGATTAGCCAGGGTCGGGTGCCCACCTGAGTATGTCGGTCTCCTTCTCATAGATGTAACTCTCGTCAAACTTGCCAATCATCTCGTTGAGAGTGGCCTCATCATCACTTAGCATGAAGGAAGTGGTAGTGGTACCTGCCAGACCCACAGCCGGAGTTGAGGTGGTATGGGTTTCCACCTGTTCCAAGTGGCGTCGCTTCATGGTGTGCAGAGGGCCATGCAGATTTTCCACTTCAGTCGACGACGAAGAGCCCTCCGAGGACTCGTAAGCAACTCCCCCCACTACGGGTAACTTGGTGGGGGTTGTTGCATTTGTAATTGTTGTTGTTGTTGTTGTTTTGGCAGCCGGAACTTCCAGCTCATTGCTTGACTTAATGCCCGAAGAAGTGGTGGAAGTGATGCTGGTGGCATCCAGCTCCAAGCGAGGTGGAGCTGGTGGCGGTAAATGCTCAGCGGTGTTGTACCAGGGATTTGTGCGTATGCGACACCGCTGCCGGGGCGAGGGAGCTGGAAATGAAAGGATGTTGAATGAGTTAATTGGGGCAACAGTGAGCAAGCAAACGGTTATTTATAAAGTAAAGAGTACAGTTTAGAAGTACAGACACGGAAATTAAACAAAAAGTATTGTTTTAGAATGGCCTAAACATTTGTCATGGAAAAAATAGCTTTGGCTAACCCGGAATAAATATTGGTTTTATATTATTGAAACTAAGGGCGATTTCTGTTCTATGTAGAAGATGTGAATTCGGCCCTAAATTGATTAACCTTGTGGTTTTTATTTGAAAATGATCTTAATAACAGATCCAAGGGATATTTAATTCAGTTCAAATGGATATTAATAACATATCCTTGGGATACGTTTTTAAGATCAATTGCATATTTGAAAGGATATTAAAGATCAAATGGATATTTCATAAGGATACAATATGATATGACAGTTCAAATGGCTAGTTTTTAATTATCCTATTGTCAAGAATCACCCTTTAAAGGACACATAGAATACGAGTAATAGCATAAGTTAGACGTTAGACAAATGAAGAAATCAAAAGACTAGATCTAGTTCAAATAGTACGGGCACACTGCGACGAATATGAGGAATGCAAGGTATAGAGCGAGACGGAGAGTGACGCCCATTGTCGCGGGCTTTCCGGCAACATTCCGAGAAGGAGGAGATGAGTTTTGACACGCAGACTGGACGAACGTGTGGCGGGAAAATGGAAAAACTTGCCTAGATCAACACAGATTAATAACGAGAGTAACCAGCGAGCAACGATCCAACGGATCAGATCGATCACCGGCTCAAGGAAAACTGCAATTCTACACGGCGACCAAATCACACGCCCCTCGCCTAGGAAATTTACCAGCCGCCAGTTTGAACCCACAGCCGCGGCTTGGCCATTTGGGACTACGTGGAGAGAATATATTTGCTACCGAATTGGTATCCTAAGGGGTAAGCTGGCCAAGCACCAAACTTATGAAAGCGAGCGTGCGGTACAGGGTATCTCTTGTACCAAAAAGTTTGATGAGAAAATAATTAAAAGAAACAAAACTAAAGCTAAGTTCGCACAGGCAAATAATTTGCACAAATTTTGATGAAATTTTGGCCAAATAAGCCAAATTAGTGAACTTTTCGGCCATATTTGATCAAATTATTGGCGTATGGAACCATAGTGTTAGCTTAAGATACTGCCAAATCTACAATCATGGCTATTTATCCCAATTTTCATCAAAATTTTGGACCTTAGCTTAAAGCTACCTAACACTTGCTTTTCTATTGTGAACCAACAGGGTGATACCTTATGCCAAAATATCTTCTTCACCAACGAACACTATTTCGTGCCAGCAGGGTACTAACCTAAGCACCGGATCTCCATTGACGACGAATTCCTCCTCGTATCGAGCTTTCTAGAGGCGTTTTCATGTGATCGGGGCACATACCCCACACACCACACTCCCGTAAATCATTTCCAAGGTACATACCCTACACACAACGCCCTCTCAAGGTTTCCTAGTTTTCTTGTGAGCAGGGTACGCACCCTAAACACAAACGTTCCTCCCAAGGTGTTCTCGTGTTGGCGACTAACCTCTATCTAGCATGTCCATGTCTAAGTAAAACACCCTTCGTTAAGCTTTGTATAGGCAAAAACCTATTGTGGTCCATATTTCCATCTATTTGGAACCACTGCTCAACTCTCAGAATCTGGACGAACTGATTCCTACCCCAGCCTTAGAAACTACTTTACACTATAGATATTTTAATATCCTTTTTTCGAACTCAAATTCACTTTGAATCTTTTAAATGGATTCCAAAAAAGGCAAATTAACTATCCAGTCCAAATGGATAACGAAAAATCATACAGAGGATCATCAAAAACTATCGTTTTTATACTCTGTACCGAAGGTACACAGCCTGCCGCCCCCGCAATTTGGAAAAAACTTCATATCTTCCACAGTGTGGTAGATAGATGTTTCTTACCTTCTAGCGATATTAAGCAATCAATATTGTTCATCGATTTGCTGAAGGATTGATAAAGGTTTGATAAGGATTGAACGATACTCAAGTTATGAGCAAAAAAAAGGCCAGTTTACACCTTAACATTCCACCACCCATCACCTCAGCATTCCATTCAACAAACCCAATCTTAGAGAGAGAGAGAAACTTAGAGATGAGCGTATATCAAAAATATTGCACGATAACCGCATGACTCCTTGGATAAAACCTATTTTGCAAGCGAGCGGCGGCCTGTACTGGTACAGAGTATATTATAGTCGGGCTTGACCGCCTTTTTCACTTGTTTATTCTAAGTACTTACATTCAAACTGTTTAATGGGCGCCTGCCGCATAGCCAATGGACTGGCACCGGGCTCCAAGCCAAAATTACTCTTAGGCAGTGGATCCATGGGTGACATCTCCTCAATCCGATTTAGACCAAACTTATAGCGTTGAGCTTCAATGGCCAGGGAATTGACACTTTTGGGGAAGTAATGGGTGCCCGTACGCATGTTTATGTAATACTCTGGTGGATTATAGTTGCTGGCTGCGCAAGGCGATGTCCCATCCGTGGAGTAGCCTGTAGAATAAGCACTCTCCGGTGAGGATAAACTATGCGGCCGCGGTCCGGGCAAGAAATTATTGCGCGGCATACCACGGGGCGTTCTTAGTCGTCCACCCAATGAGGCTGTATGAGGAACAGCCGGAGCCGGCACTGTTAGACACTCCACAGACTCGCTAAGAGGAGCTGGGGCCAACTTGGAGGGCAACAGACGGCCATAGTGTACATGATTGTTACTCTGTCTGACCTCCTCCTCGTAGACCAGCTGCATGCGGGACAGATTCTCCGACTGAGGACGCTGATAGTCCAACACTGGAGCTGGAGGACGTAACAGCAAGGCCCCCACCTCTTCATATTCCACCTCCTCCTCGGCGGGCAGCTGGTAGTCCGAATTAAGTGCAGTCTGTTTGGCCGTTGCAGGCTCCTTGGAACCTGTGGACCAGGACAAGGAGGATATCGAAGACGAAGAGCAGTTGACTCTGATGGGAGATTTATCCGCACACGAGCTGTCTGGCACACTCAGCTGTTGGGGCTGATGATGTGAATACCGATGCGGAGCATACAGCAGATTATCCGACTTGGGTGAGGTTATGGTGTGGGTATCCTGATCTGGCGATTGCCAGCCATAACGACTAGGTGTCTGCAAGAAAGGAAGGAGAACCAGGTGAGCCAAAGTACCAACTGTGTCTGCGGGAAACTGTCTTACATGGCATTGTATGGGTGATACTTCGCGTCTACGCACGGGACTGGCTATGCTGTGACTGCCGCTGCTGGTCAGCACAGGACTGGTGAGATTACTGCCTGATGCAGGCAAAGTTCCCGCCTTCTTGCCAGTGTTAGTCTCCGCCGCCTGCTTATGCTTGTTACCCTTCTTCCGGGGACGCACTATATGCGTCTCCATCCAGGAACGCAGCTTGGAGCCAAACATTTTGGTAATGTAAATACGGATATATTTCCTAATAAATGGACGGAATCGGTTGCCTGAAAGAACTGTTAAGCAGGAGACATGTATTTAAGGCCTTGGCTGCAACACAATGGAGGAAACCTCCGGGGGCCACTTAGGCCTGATAAGAAAATCCATTTATGACAAAAGCCATAGTTTTTACCTTATTCGCAAATGCGCCTCCTCCTCATCTCCTCCGGAATGGCATTTGCTTTACGCCTGTTTTTATTGTGCACACGACATGAAAGGACAGGCTCAGGCACAGGCTAACGGTATTTCTACACACAGATAGCGCAACGTCAGCGTCAGCGTCGCTTGGTTTGTTTGTTTATTTTGTTATTTTTGCAGGCGCACCCAATGTTTGGGGGGTGGTTTGTATGTAATGGCCTAACGATGCTTCAAGGACTGTGTAAGTTGTGTGAGTGTGAGGGGGCTATGGGGACTGTCTGTGTCTGTGTGTATCCTCCCCCGCGGAAATGAACTCTGCGGCTAGTTGTAAATCCTACGTAACTGTAAAATTTTATGTCAAGCGTTTCTTTTAAGCACTTTTCTTGAGTTTGATTTTCGTTATGCAAATTATTTGAAATTGACTTTGGTCTAACGTATAAATGGGGAAAAAGCAGAAAGTGTTGCCTACTTGTAGGCTGTCGGTTTCACATTTTGCAACAATTTTTCACTTTATTTGCAATTTATGTATTGGTATGTGCGCTTGGCTTAGCTAGTATTTCAGTGTGTTGTCGTGGTGGTGGGTAGCTGTTAAGCGTGTGTGAAAAAAATTGGCGAGAGACTAAGAGAGAGAGCGCGTGACCGTTGTCGTTGAAATGATAAAAGCTACTGAAACTGAAGGAATGCGCAGCTCCGAAGTAAGACTGAGCTGTAGGCAAGCCGTTACATTCAAATGTTTTAAATTTTTAGAAAGCATAATTTACACTTGGAGAATATTAAAATTTGATTTTAAAACAGCCTTAAAGTAGGCAATTGTTTTAAATTTTAATTTTTTACGTTTACGTAATTTCGTTGCGTCTATCGATTAACGCTTTTTTATGTTTTACCATACAGTTCTAAACAATTAAAATGTAAACCTTGCTTAGGTTTATATTGAGTGATAAATTTGCAAACTTAAACAAATTAAAGTTAATTTTGGAGTAATAAATTTAATTTCGTCACGTTACGTCATTTCTCAGCCACTATCGATTGTTCTGTTTGTATCGATTGACTGTTAATCGGGTACTGTCTCATATTCATATTTTTTGTTATAATTTCGGATTTATAAACCATGAGGTGCTATTACGAAGAACTTAGTTTAGCCCGTGATTCAAATGATGCCGATATCAAATCGGCCTATAGAAAATTGGCTTTAAAATGGCATCCAGATAAAAATCCTGATAATCCCGAGGCCAAGGAACGTTTCCAACTGATTCAACAGGCCTATGAAGTGTTGTCCGATTCTCAGGAGCGCGCTTGGTATGACAATCATCGGGAGCAGATATTGCGTGGCAAGAACTCTGAATATTCGGAGAATTGCCTGGACGTCTTTCAGTACTTTAGCAGTTCCTGTTACAAAGGCTATGCAGATGACAATGGAGGCTTCTTTAGTGTCTATCGGGAGGTGTTTGTCAAGATTGCCCTGGAGGATATGGAGTTCATGGACAGCGATGATGTTTTCGGTTTGGCTCCGGAGTTTGGCTATGCTGATAGTAGCTATGAGGACGTGGTTGGTCCATTCTATGCCTACTGGCAGGCCTATAGCACCAAGAAAACCTACGAGTGGCTGTGTCCCTATGATGTGAGGGAGATCAAGGAGCGATTCATTTTGCGCAAAGTGGAAAAGGAAATGAAGAAGATAGTACAGGCGGCACGAAAGGATAGAAATGAGGAGGTGGGCTAGCATGAGATTTTAAAAATGTGTAAATTTATATTCAATTTCTTACAGGTGCGCAATTTGGTTTCTTTTGTGCGTAAGAGGGATCGCCGTGTGTTGGCCTATAGAAGGATACTAGAAGATCGCGCTGAGGCCAATCGTCTGAAGCAGCAGGAGAAACGCAGCGAACAGCTGAGAAAACGTCAACAGGAGCTGGCGCATGCCAAAGATAATAAGGTCTTTAATGAAGGCTATGAGGAGCAACTGAAGCAGCTGGAACAGCAATATGGCAGTGAATCAGATGACTATACAGATGATGATGACGACGACGATGAGGCGGAGGACCCATCCGAGGCAGACAGTCGGGAGGGGGAAGATGAGGCCCTGGAGTTGGAGTACGTGGATGAACTATATTGTGTGGCTTGCAATAAATCCTTCAAGAATGCCAAGGCCAGAGCCAATCATGAAGAGAGTAAGAAACATAAAGAAAATGTAGAACGTCTATGCCAGCAAATGGCGGCCGAAGAGCAGGCCTATCAAGAAGAATCAGATGAGGAGGTGGAAGCAACGCTAAATGAACTTCAACTAAAGGAGGAAGAAAAGGACGAGGAGGAGCAGGAGCCCAGTGAGGAGGAAGAAAAGCTTACTAAACGAAATAAAAAGCAGAAAAAGACCAAGAAAGTTAACGCCCATATTGAAAATTCAGAATTGAGCGATGATCCTGCCGAATTCAAGACACACAAAAGCGACTCTGAAGAGGATAATGACTGGAGCAGAGGGAAAAAGTCTGCCAAGAAGACAAAAGCTACGAAAAAAACTAACAGCAAGCAGTCTAAACCCCTAGAAGAACCCACCCCAGAGCCTGTTAAAGAAACCCATATAAAGGAAGAAGCAGCTCCCCTTGATTCCACTAAACCCTTACACACCTGCGTTACCTGCCGTCTAGTCTTTGACTCCAAGAACAAACTGTTTGCCCATCTCAAGAAGAACAATCATGGCGTCTACATACCCAAAGACAAACCGCATGTGGAGGGCAAACCCCCTGGCGGCGGCAAAGCCAAGGGCAAACGTACTAAATAAGTATGATAGAGAAATGTTACAAATATTTATTAAAAATTCGAGCATTACAATTAAATTTTAAGTATAACTTTATAGAACGCAAACTAGTTTGCTGCCCTTCTCCACACGTCTGCGTACACGAAGATTCGAAGACTCGGCCTTGAGGCTCAAACCGGCGGCGCCAAATGTGAGGAGAAGGCCTAAGATGCCACAATAAAATGAAATTCCTGTAAAAAAAATTCCACAAATAACTAAGAATTTGGCTTCACATGACAGTCCCCTTACCTAAGCTGCAGTCCGCCGGATAAAAAGGTTCCGCCTCGGGGCCACACAAACGCTGCACACGACTGGCCCGCCAGCCCAAGGGATGCAGGAACAGGGCCAACATGACACTTATGCCAGCCACCACCTGGGCACAAGCGGTCATGTTCTGTATGCTCTTGCCAAAGGCAGCCTGACGACAGCAGGAGATCAGGGTGAGAAGCACGGTCAGGCTGAGCAGCACAAAACCAAGAGAGATAAAGAACATAGCAGCCTTCCATTCGTTCGGGTAGATACTGCTGTCGGTGGCAAAGCCATCCAGATCGAAACTACCGCAATCGTAACCGAACTGTGGCGTTATCCTACAGCGTGTGTAAATGCCCACCGAGGAGGGTCGGGAAGCTGCATCCGCTACTGGACCTATCAGCCATTTGGGTGTGACCAGGGCGACGGCCACAAGCATGGCAGCCACCAGACTGCACAGAAACCAGACTAGACTGCCACTTGTGATGATAATGTAGCACATTTTGTTTTTGCTTGGGATCCCAGAAGAGGGGCGTGTTAGCAGTTGTCAGAATGCGTCAGCACTGGACGAATACATAATAGTCTCTAAGAGCATTAGCATTGCCCGAACACGCACATCCACCACCCAAAGCTAGAACTTCCTCCTCCTCCTCCAGCCAGCTGACCAGCCCGAAATGGTATTGTTTATTTTATGCTTTCGCCGTTCCGCCGTTCGTTGTCTGTTTTATGTTATTCACCCCACAAACTCGAGTCCAAAACGGGGGAGGCGGGGGCAAATGAATTGTCCGATAAATTGTTGCTGGCGTTGGCGCTTTTCTCTTTTCTTTTTCAATCTACAATTTTCAATTCTGTTTGAATTTTTGCAACTGTTCGCCACACTTTGAACTTCCGTTCGCGCAGGCGTCCTCCTCTGATGCGAATGCGATCATAGCTGGCCAAAGACAGAATGGAATGGAAAAAAAATGAATGGCGCTCATTGAAACCAGCTGCATACGAGTCGATCCACGCTGGAGGGGGAGTGGAAATCCAGACATTCCAGAATTGCTCTGCCAGCCATATTCTCTCCCCGGCTTGGTGCGCTCTCTTTCTTATATTGGTTTCGATTGGGTAAGCACACACATGTTGGAGTTGGCTCTGGCTGGCAGGGGTGGATCAAAGATCGGAAATGGCCCAAAGAAAAGTATATTTGACATCGTTCACCTTGTAAATGCGAAAACGACAACCAACAAAAAAACTATTGTAGAATTCGGAGGTTCGAACCAAACATAAAGTCTAAGATGATTCCTAGTGATTGGAAAGGTACTCAATTTTCTTACCTAGGTAAGGTACAAGGTAAATGTCAAAAAATACACCTAGGTAAGGTAAAAGGTATCCGGAATTTCCAGTACCTAGGTAAACGTAAAGGTACAAGAAAGGTACTTCTAAATTAAGAACCATGGGCCATCAATTCATATTAGTAATAAATCTTAACTGTACGGGCTTAAATCCAAATTGTAGGTTTAAAAATCCAGGTTTATTTGGAATCCACTTCAATTTAAAGCAAAGGACTTTGTTACGCTTAAAGTTAGAACTCCTTTTATAAGAGCATCTTTCGGTTGATCACAATATTTCAAATTTTTCAAGCATTAAGGTCAGGAAAATCGGGCTTTGCCCTGCAAAATTGTGACTAGTGCGATGAAAATAAGTATCATCTTGTAGCACTGAATAAATATATTAAATTAAAGATCAATAGCCTTAGCGAAAATGTCAATAACATTATTCAATTCATTAAAAACTAAAAAATTCTTGGAAAAATAATTTCAGCATCAGCTGAAATATGATGCTCTATTACATTTAAAAACGGTATATTCTAAAAACTCAGGCTTCACGTGTTTTATTCGAAGCAGTACACTTTAAATGTTTTCAGAAGTTGGATACATTTTCAGTAACTGTTTAACATTTGGATATCTCTAAGTCGGTATTTTCTATGAACTTCAGCTAAAATCAGAAAATCGCGAAACACGCATTCACCGGTTTCCAGTACAAAATTGGTTTTAAAAACGCAAATCTTTGCGAAACTGAAAATGGGAGCATGGCCGATAGTCCGGCTTCCTCTTTTCTGGCATGAGTCGTACAGTTTTTGAACACTGAATATTTACCGGACGTCCAGTTAAATCCACAAACAGGTCCCGGATAATTTTCTTTCGAATATAGCAGATCGCGGCAGCATCTCGGATATAATGCAATCAGAGCGGAAAAAATCACGTACGAAAAGTAACTAGTACCTTACCTATTTACAAGGTAAATGAAAATTAAGACCTAGATAAGGTTAAAGGTACTGGAATTTAAAAATACCGAGGTAAGGTAAAAGGTACACAAAATATGTATCTGGGTATATACCTAGGTATTTGTACCTAGGTACTTCCAAACACTGGTGATTCCCCATTATTTTTATTGAGAATGACGCGTTTAGACGCGCTATCCAATTAATTTGATCCGCCAATCAATAGTCGAATGGACCATATCTGTTATTTGTTATCCTTCACAGTGTAGACTTTGTAATTGTTTGAAAATAGTCGCCTCTCACTGTTTAAAGTATGCAATATAGACAGACAGTCAGATAAACGAAGAAAGACGCTGTACATAAAATGGACAAGACAGACAGAACAAACCCGTATGGACATTGTAAATAGCAAATCGTCTGTAAGTGAAAAACGGTCGTTTACAATAGTAACCTATTTCGCGGTTTCGAAAAGGGCCTAGTCATTGAAATTAGAAGGTAGCCTCTATGAAACTTACTTGTGGATGCTAGTATTGCTATATTACAGCTTCACCTTTGTTTTTTTTTTGCTTCTCGTCATACACCATACACCGTATATAGATTATCAGTCCTGTTCCCGTTTTCAATTCTGATCAATCAAAAACCGACTATTATTCGGCTTGTAACTTTAAACCCCCATTTACCTTCATTCGACCTTCATTCGATGGCAAAAAACAAGAGCGTAAGTTAAAGTCGGCTCTAACCGACTTTGATATACCCGTTACTCATGGAAAGAAATGTTTAATAACCTTCCTGTTTGCCTGAGGTGGGACAGCCGAAAAGTATGCAACATTGTTTAACTCGGCAATTTTTCATCCGATCTTGATGCTCTTGATAATCTTGAGCTCTTCTAGTCTCTGAGATCAGGCCTTCTTGCAAAGGACATTCAAAAAGAGATCGAAGGGAAAGACAAATAAGTTCTCCGGTAACACTGATTACAGACGGAATATGTTTAAAATTGTGAAATCTTTGGGTCTAGAGGATAAAGACGATGACGGCCTTGCATTCTTCAGGGAGTTCTCTTTTAATTTGTAATACTTCTGTATAAGAAATTCCTCTCATATTTGTTTCTACTCAAGCCCTCAACTTACCCTTTATCGTCTCAGTCCGCTCCTGTCTAATGACTGAGTTTGGAACCCGCCCCACTTCTGCTGCGATGAGTAATCCATCGGACGTCGGTTGTTCACTTCGTTTGAATGCAAATGTAGTTTTGGTTGATCTTGGCTGGGGCGCGTTATCAGTTAGCGCCTTCCATTGCATCATCGTCATCTCAATATGTGTACATACACTGGGCAATTGTTGGGTGATCGTGACCGAGAGTCAGTCGTTGCCCGGCAAATGGATTCCGTACACAAATTACGCGTTTCACTTTCACTCTTCTCAGTGCTTTCGAGCTCTTATCAGTCCCAGCATGTAAATCATTTGCAATTGTTTAACGATGCTCCCAAACACGCCGTTCCTGTTATTAGAGCTGTTGGTCCTGGTGCAGGGTCATTATTATTATGACTATGGCTATCGGGAGATTAATGAGCCGCCACCTTTGTGCTCGGATTACGAGATGTTGATTGTGAATACGCGTCAGTGTGTGCGTCGCTGTAATATAGTGTGTCGCCGCGGAGTGTGTTTCGAGGAAGGGGATTGTCCTTGTGCCAATCAGTATAGCACTTCGTTTGAGAACGGACTTCAGTGTGCCGCTGAGTGCTTACCCGGATGTAAGGCGGCGGGTGGCTATTGTGCTGCACCAGATCTGTGTGTCTGCAGGAAGGATAAACACTATTATTTCAATGCTGTGGCAAGACGTTGTCTGAGAAGGGGTCACCGACTGCTGGACTTGTGTCGCGGGTAAGCAAACTGTTCAAGTTTCACAATTCCATACTTTCGGGTTCGTGAATAACATTCTACACGAGGACCTTATTTCCTTCCCGAATCCGACTACAAGTTTTGAATTGGATCCCGTCCCGGAATACTAAAGCTAAACAGAGACCGCTCATCATCAGCGCCTTTACCATTTAATTTCGACTTTTGGTTTCCTTTTTATAGACGTTGTACCCACGGCAGATGCTCTTATGATGGTCAATGCATTTGTGCTCAGGGTTATGAACTGCGTTCTACTCCTCTACTCCTACATGGAGAACAGTGTATGCCCCTGTGCGATCAGTAAGTGAAGTTTTTAGCACGCTTCCTTCATTTAACTTATTTCACTTTTTTGTTTAATTTTAGCGACTGTGGTCCCAAAGCTTATTGTTTTGCTCCCAATCTCTGCGCCTGCCGGCATAAGTATCATCATTATGCATTTAACGGTATTTGTACTGAAGACTATTGACCTTGGAGAAGGTTTCGGGTCCCCCATTACCCAGCAAACGTCATTACCCCACGAATTTTTGTGTACATACATACATACCCATACCTACGCCAATGCAATTTTCTATAAATAAATTATTTTTGTTTTTTTACTTAATGAACGCTGCCTCCTACAGCACCAATACACCTCAACTTTTGCATCGAACACTTGTGAGAGTGCTTAAAAGATAAATAAGAAATAATATCAGAATTTTATCGCTTAAAAGCAATTACAGTGGACGCCTGATAATTAAAAACGGTACAATTTTAAGCAATTTTGTTATTGAAAAAGAAGGCCTGGCCAGGCCAGTGGCCACCTACCAAGTTTGAATTAATTATGTGTGTATGTATTTAATCGATCAACTTAGGCGATCGAGAGCAGAAACATGAACATGCGTACGTGCGCTGCAGAGGCGTCGCTTTTCTTTAAATACATAGTTTTCAAAGGGGGTTCAGTTTGAGTACTTCGTGTAGTTTCGCCTTAACGTTAAGCCCATGTCTTTGTTACTCTCTCAAAAAGCAAACCAGTTATGCATTTTCTCAAAAAAAAAAACATTAAAATATCTGATAAGCTTTTGGTTTTACTTTTATTTTTAAATATGGCCACTCCACATACATACCTAAGTATACATCTGAGTGCAGGGTATTTGTATTTGTATTTCTCCATATTTTATAAAAGTAAAAGCAGCAGCAGAATTGTCGCGAGCGCGTGTGGCGTGTTTTCATATTTCTGGCTGTGTGTTTGTTGTTGGGTTGGCAGCAGCAGCAGCAGCGCAGTCGGCAGCACAAGCACCACACGAGTTCCATTCGTTTCTGTTCTCCAACGCTTTTTAGTTGGAGTTTTGCTTTCGACTGTATTGGTTTGTCGTGGTTTTTGTTATTGGACAATTGTTGCTGGAGCAGGCAGAGGCATCCGTATCCGTGAATTTTTTGCAGCTTGTGAAACTCAAAAGCAATTTGCAATTTTAATTGCCTTTAACATTGCACTTTCTTCGATAAACAAAGCAAAAATGGGCCAGGTTAAGGTACGTACACGCACACAAGCACACTTGCACGACGTATGTATGTATGTATATCCTGTTATCCTGGGGCAATAACAACAAGTTGGCAGCTCCTAAATGGTAAAAAAAACGACGTGGAAAATCGCCAGTTCATCAACAATCTTTAACTAATGGATTCAATAAGATTAGAAGAAGCCGCAACGCGTGTGTCTCGCAATTTGGCTCTGTGTGTGTAGGCGGGGGAGTGTACAAATGTATGTATTATGTAATCATTCTGTCAGATGCTACGGATGCAACAACGGTTAATTTTGTAATGCCATTGCATGGAGGCCAAGAAAAAACGCTCTAAGGCCTGATATGGCGTGTGCAATTCGATTTATGACAATTATTTATAAGTGTCTAATAGCTACTAACTACATAAATCGTATGTATGTATATGTATGTAAGAGGGTTGCCGTTTGTTATCATTAAGTGCAAACTCTGGATGCAGCCCTCGCCCAAAGAATTAGAGACGGGGCTGCTGCGCAAATTTTTAAGGCCCGCACGTCAGCCCCACCAACCAAAATAACCTTTAAGCAAAATTTGGTGCTAATGCAGAAACGCCCGAAACCGGTTAATGCATTAGCACCCATATCGAATCTCGGACGAGAATGATTTTATAAATAAATACAAAAAAAAGACCGCTCTGGTCGTCTTATCAATTTGTGAAATGTATTTAGCTCCCTGATAACGTCTGAGGAATTGTATGATATTTCTTTTTTCATGCTTATCAGATTCCCTAACCTAACCTTAGTTTTCTCTGCTCTATTCCACAGAAAGCCTCATCCGCCTTGAGCAAACTATTTGTCTATGGAGCCTTAAAGTATGGCCAGCCCAGCAATTCCATACTGGCCAGCACCGGCAATGGATATGCCAAATATTGGTGCCGTGCCACAACCACACAAAAATTACCTTTGGTTATTGCCACGCGCTATAACATTCCCTTCTTGCTAAACAAGCCGGGCGTTGGTTATTATGTCACCGGTGAGATCTATGAGATAGATGATCGTATGCTAAATTCTTTGGACAACTTGGAGGATTGTGGTGATGTGGTTACGCGGGAGAAGCACGACATGAACATTGGCGTGGGCGAGGGGTAAGCTGACGTCGTCTTCAATGAATATTTCTTAACAATAGGCATTCTTTTTCAGAACTGTTCCCTGCTGGGTGTATTTGCTGCACAAATATCCCGAAAAGCTGTTGACGCTACCCTATTTGTCCAGCTATGAGAATAACACCACCCACCCTTACATCCAGAGACATCGTCGTACCCATAAGCACCCGGCCCAGGATGATCTCAGCTATGAGGCCCAAAATTAAGAATAATGATTTACAGAGGTGAATTATTTGGCCCAGTAGTTGCATTTGTAGAATGTATACAACGATTTCCAGTTGGAAATGGACTTAACATGATATATATTGATTATATACATATGTAAACTATATTAGATTCTAGCGAAACTGTAGTTTGTAATTTCATAAGCAAAAATACAAAACTGAAGCAATTCTGGAAGTGTTTACACGTCTATAGTGGGATCATTTGAAATCAACACCCACCAGCGATTTGTTTAATTGAAAGCCGCCGCCAACCAGGTTACATTTTCAGTGAAATTCATCTTTTCAAATCAGGGAATCAAACCGGTACCGTATACCGTGAAGAACTGATTAAAACTCGGAACCGGAATCCATATTTTTTATTTTTTGTATACCGGTATGCGACAACCGATATTCTTGGAACCAAAATACATAGTCTTCACAGAAAGCCGAAGGATCTTTTCACGATGTCGTCTGCAGGGCAACTGAGATGCATTCTCATTCAAAGCTATTCGGTTTGATTCCCTGTTTTAAATCATTTGATACCAGGAGGTTGAGGTTAAGAGCAGGACGACTTTGATTACGTATGCGATCCAGACCCTTAACCGAATCTCTTTTATTGGAAAAAGTTTTACTTCTATAAAGATTTCACATCCCTGCTTTAAAGATTATAGATAATTTCACAATATCTAAGTACCATAAGTATCGATCCATAACCGCAAAGATAACGTAAGCTCCAAATAAAAAATTGAGTAAGTGAAAGTGTGTGTCGCTAATGAGCAAATTTTAAGTAGGTAATAACTATATCTGGGGTGCTTTATATATTATATATCTTAGACGTCCAGCTGTGAGAATAATAATAAATAACAAAACTATTAACATTCTTTATACTGCACACTGGGCCAGCGGGTTGAAATTTTGCCCAAATTTTTGGTTTGGGAAACAATAAACCGTCAGAAATTAATAACGTCGTTGTCTTTGATTTTAGACGTGACAAAATTAGTACTCGGATGTTTTCGGGCTCTCTGATTCCATTTCTGGCATTTTTTTTCCCATTCGGTGGAAAGGGTGCTGACTCATGGTGGGTGGAGGAGGTAACATTTACCAAATCGGGTATCGTTTTATAGGTTTTGAGGTGCTCCGATTGCATTTCTGGTAACATGTTTCCGATCGGGTGGAAGGCGACTGACTTAAGGAATTGGGAAGGGGGTAAAATCTAAAAAAAAAAATCAAATTGGGTATCGTTTCATAGGGTTTCGGGTGCTGCGAATTCATTTTTGGAAATATTTTTCCGATCGGTGGAAAGGGGGCTGACTCATGGGTGGTGGAGGGGTGTAAAGTTTACAAAATATTCAAATGGGGTAACGTTTTGTATATTTTGAGTTGCTCCGATTACATTTCTGGTAACAATTTTCCGATCGGGTGGAAGGGGGCTGTCTTAAAATGTGGGGGAATGAGGAAAAATCTAAAAAAAAAAAGAAATTGGGTATCGTTTCATAGGTTTTCGGGTGCTCCGATTTAATTTCTGGCAGTATTTTTTCGATCGGCTGAGAGGGGGCTGACTTAAGTGGGTACTCCTACATCTTGTCCGATATGGACAGTTTTTGGTACACGCTTATTTTAAGTGAAGGCTAACATTCTAGTCGAATTTCAATTTTTAGAATTATCTTCCATACAAAATTAATGACTAAAAATATTTGAGTACATCTAAAATAAGGTTACTAAATAAGATAAGTGACTTCCCTAAAGGTCCAAAGTATTAAGAAATAACAAACAACAAATTTTCCCGATCCAAAAAATATATACAAGTGATTTTTTTTTAGTAGGTTTCTTTAATTACACTTTTACCTGCAATCTTGCAGAGAACACTTCATGAAGCAAAGTTCAACGTGTAGATTGAGGATTAATTATGTTTTTCACTTAAGAAACTTAAAAAAAGTTGGAAAATGTATTGAGACTTTCAGAAACATTTATTTTACTCAATCGATACATTTACATTTATCGATACTCTAAGCGCTATAAAAGTGTCATCACTAATAATTATAATCAGTATGACTTTAAAAAGATGGCGCAATAATATAGTTTACAATTTTATGAATTTAGCTTTCTGCTGCTGACTCAAATGTGAAAGTGCGCTTGTTCAGCGAAATTTGGGCAGGAATACCAGTTCGACCACGCGCATTTGAAAGTGGCGCCCAAAATCAATCGGCAGTTTCTGCATACTATTCATTTTCATTGTCATTGGAAAATACGTTGAACATTTTCTTTCCTTAATTTCTCCCGGTGTAGGTCCCCCCTATTTTCATGTGAATGACAAATTGAACTTTCGCTTATCTCTGAGCAAAATCTGAAATCAAGCAAATCTTTACAAATTGTTATGACCCACGCAGATACACCAGTTAAGCCTTTTGTTTGTTTCCAATGCTCAGAATGTCCGGGCTGGCGCGTGTATTTGTCTACGGCACTCTAAAACGTGGAGAGCCCAATCATTATTGGTTAACCGACAAGGAGAATGGTCAGGCCAGATATCTGGGCAAGGGCACAACCGTTCAGAAGTATCCATTGGTCATAGGCACACGCTATAACATTCCTTTTCTGCTAAACAAGCCAGGGCATGGAAAACACATAGAAGGCGAGATATATGAGGTGGACCAGTTAATGTTCTCCAGATTGGATGTATTAGAAGACTATCCCAATTACTATGATAGGGAAGAGCAAGAAATAGTTGCCGAAAGCAATGAGTAAGGGCAGGTATCTGTGTTGCATATCCTTCCACTCCATTCTCTTACCCTTTTACAGAACTCTCAAGTGTTGGCTATATCTCATACGCAACTATCCGGACAAGCTGCTGGAGAAACCCCATTTGAGTTCATATCACAACACTCCCGAGCAGCCGTACAATGAAAAGTCAGTGCGAGATCCTTTAAAGCCAGCCAAGGATGATCTCTCTTTCTGAACTAAAGACGCATTCCTCTCCCTTTTCGCAGCTATCTTGAGAGTCAGACGGCGGACCTCTTTACGACATAAACACTCTGGCAACTTGTACAAAAGTAACGTTTATAAACGGATTTCAACGCATGGCTATTATTCATATTCTATTACATAATGTTTTTTTGCCGTAAATTCAAAAAATGCAAAAAATAAACCCGAAATGAACAATAGTTGTTGTAGTAGTAGTAGTAATAGGGGGAGGGAGCAGGGGAGCAGTGTAAAGATGAGTCGAAAAGCCTAGAAAATGCAAGGCCGCTTTAAGTGGCCAACGGTTTCCTGTGGGTTCGAACCTAGCTATCTGCCTCATCGTCCAGCGACTGGAATCGATTGGTGGCCGCCACCGGAGCTGCGGTGGTCTCCTGAACACGTTGAAAGCGGCCACCATGACGGACTTCTTCGAAGGCGGGTTCGTTTTTCTTCTTGCGTTGCTCCTCGGGACGTGCCGCATTGAGGGTGGGAAAGAACTCCGTATTGGTGATGTCCGGAGCAGTGCGCCGTGGACGCATGCCGCCGCCCAAACCGCTGCCGCCGCTACCCATACCGCTGCTGGCTTGCTGTTGCAACAAGAACAAAGTCCAAGTATGAGTGAGGTGGATCACCTGCTGAAACAAGGCTCAACTTACACTATAACGTAACGCGGGTGATATATAGACTTTAGACGAAGAGGTCTTTTCCACCTCCACCGGCACCGGGATCTGCGTCACTTCCTCGGCAGGTATCAGTTTCTTCCAGGGCCCATGGCCTCGCTTGTGAGTGCTGGGATCTGTGTTGGCATAGCCATCACTGTCCTCCTCCTCCTCGTCGTACGCATCTTCCTGTTGTTGTGGCTGCGCCTGCCTTTTTTGCTCGTTAATGTTCAGCTGACCAATTTTCAGACCGCTGTAATCCTTGCGCTGCTCTTCCTCAAACTCTTTCCACTCCTCCTCCACGGGCTACATAGAAATTGAGGGGGGGAAAGGGCTTAGAAACTCTCTTGGGAGTGTCACATATCCGCTGTCTCTTACCGCTTCGACGACCTCTGGCACCTTCAAGTTGTTCTCGATTTCAACGCTGCTGCTGCTGCCGACGCCGCCTGCCACGCCGCCAGCAGAGACAGCGGGCGCTTCAGGTTTTTTTGGTTTGGCGACCACTTCGCGTTTGGTGGTATCCTCCAAATTCTTCACCAGCTCGTCGGCCGTCACAAACTTGGTCTTGTTCTTGGACTTTTTCTTGTCCTTTTTCGCAAAGAAGTCGTCAAGTTCGGCCATGTTTTGTTTGCCAATTAATTAATTTATTAATTTTTTTTGACTTCGGCCACGCGCTGTCGATGTCGATAACACACGTGCTGACAACTATTCGATCATTTGTCGAGGGGTCGAGTACTTATCGGGCGTTACGTTTTAAGCGCAATGGGGTTACGTCATTAATGATGACAAAGCAAAAATTTCGATTAACTAATTTTAATTTCTCTTATATAATAAAATAGAATTGAAGTAAACTTCAAATTGATGCAGTGAAGACTATTTCAAATTACAAGCATAAATAAAACTTTAAATAAAATATATCGATACTAACAATACTATCGATTGTACTCTACACCCTTGGCGGTTAATTTCAAAAAGAGCAAGAAGAGCTGACTTGCTGACCTTTTTAATGCCAAGTTTGCAAATACTTAACAAATTTTGCAATAAAATTGCCAAAAATTAGCATACGAGATTGATAAACACCTCATTAAGTTGAACAAAATGGAAACAAGCCAACGACTGCAAAGCTGTGGCCATTGTGCAACGTAAAACTAGACTCATCCATAACTAATTTGTAGTTTTTGTACGTTTCTCTCTTCTTTTTTTTTTGTGTGTGCATACATAATGATCTATGCATATTTATGTGTCAAACTTGACGCAAATTTCGGGCCAAATTATGCACCTAATGGCCCACAGCAAGAGGTTTTGTTTGCCAGTGCAAAAGATTCGTTTTCCCCAGCTGAATTTGTAATGGAAGATTTGTTTTGGCAAAAAAGTAAACCATTTAAACTAGCTTAAGTAAATGTTTATTTATTTATTTCTGCACCAACACCTAAACTTAATGTTTGCCACACACATCCCAAAACACCAAAGACCACAAAGACCACAGATTGGCTCTTTAACCTGTTAATCGGCTCAGAGGCGTAGCCAATGGGGTACTGGTCGTTCTTCTTTAAAATTAACTTAACATAAATGTGAATTAATTATCATTATTCATTTAATCAATTCTCTCTCAATTCCCCCAGCTACTAATTGGTCAAGTTGTAGCCTACGCTTATGCACCCTAAAAAGCCATTCATATTGACACGCTGTGACCAGGCGGCGCTTAGTCTTCTTTTGAACGTCGTCGAGTCTACAACGTGAATAACATCCAGCCAAGTCGCTCCACTTGCACAGTCTGTGTCTTCTCGTCTAGTGATCGTAACGTGTTACTCGTAGAAAATTGCACTAAACATTTTTTAAAGTTTTTAATTAAAGTGAATCGCACTACAAAAGGTAATTAAAAAAAAAAAACACTCCAAAATAAAAAAAATCTGCACAGACACTTGCCTTGGCGTCAACCAGAAAAAAAACATAAAAATAAACAATTTTTTGGCAATTCATTTCAATTGCTTTACGACCTCTAGTTAAGGTAAACAAACAGTAATTTGATTGTCTTCAATTGTTGTCTTTATTTTTTTGGTTTATTTAGTTTTTGGGCAATTAGCAGGAAATGGCAACATTTAGCTGCCCAGCGAGGCGATTAATTGAAGATTTATCTATATTTAGTTAGACTCTGGTTCACTTGGACTTGGTTCATGATCATGTCAGGGTCAGGTTGTGAACCTAACTATATTGCAGTAGTTTTCCGCTTGCATAAATTTCCATGTGAATTAGGTTTCGGTTGACCACAAAATTTGTGCCTCCATGGGATTAATTATTTCATCTGCTTTTGTCCATCCCTCTCTCTGTCTCTCTTGCCTCTGTGTCAATGGCAATCGATACAAATTTGATTTACATATTTGGGGTTTTTTGTTTTTTTTTTCATTCGATTTCATGCCTTTAATGCCCAGAGCCAAAAATCTCATCAAAGATGTGCACTATTGCCACATGAGTTCGTGTGTTGAGCTGTCTGTTAAATTTCTCAAATGAGGTCAAACGCATTTGAAACCTAAATTCGAGACGCATTCAACTTTATTAGCTGCAAAAATATATAGACAGATTTTTTTTTTTAATGGCCCACTCACAGCATCATTAACATCGACAGCAACAGCATTAGCATTAGCATCAGTTGCAGCGGAAGCTTTAGCTATGCACACTGAGAGAAAGTAATCCGTATTAGAATTCTCCAGTTCAAAACTTGTTGGCTTACTTAGTTTGGAATTTCTGAATTAAAGTACGCCTTACTAAATTTCAAAAGACAGAGTGAAAGTGCAAGTACGTTTGGTTTTCGGCAAGCATAAATCATTCTTGTATCTAAAAATGACCTCAAGTATAGGTATTAATATTCATGAAACAACAATTTTCACACTTTAAGCCCTGTACTGAGAATGACAGAAAATTCCTTTCTTCACAGTATTTCATATAATGATGCTTTGATGCTTATGTAATGTTAGAAAAGGTTTCTATTTGTGTGAAATACTGTGACGAAAGGAATTTTCTGTCATTCTGAGTACAAGCCTTAAGGTAGTTATGCAACAAGAAATTCATGTATTTAATTTCTTAGCTTATGTACAAGCTAGGCTTACATATCCGTGCCATGAATTCCCAACTGTTTCTATTATTTTGTAAATGAAGTGTCGACCGGTAGAAAATAGACAATTTTATACTTGATTCAAGAATTATCTATGACAAAAGTATTGGTAAGAATGAAAAGTCTCGATTTCCAATTTCTTATTTCAAGAGTTTTGAACGCTACGCCTCTAAAAACGAGTAAAGAACGATTTTAGCTCGATTTTAAGTACAAAATTCTTCCCAATTCAAGAAAGAATAGTCTTTTCTCAAGATCTTTTATGCGCAAATAGTTGTTTCGTCTTTTTTGTGAGAGTGTCTTCATTTCTCTAGGTTTTCAGACTATTTTGAATTCATTAATTCATTAAAGTTTTCCTTTAAGAATGTTTAGGGATTGATTTGAAAAACTTATGTACCTCAATTAAGAATATTTTAGTCTATAAACATTACAAAAATAAAATGACCCATTTTTATTATAATGATTTTTTAGAAAAGCTCGTAATGCTGAACTCGAAAATCGATCTTAAAAATTTTTTAATGGAATCGTTTTTGAATATACTTTTATTAATCTGAAATCAGAAACGTTAGATGAAGTCAAGCAAGATTTGAATAGAAAGGTATTCCAATTTCCAATAATCGCTTAAAACATTGTTTACAAATCGTTTTGATATTTAGAATACAACGAACTAAAATATTTATAAAAAATAGAGGAAAAGCTAACTTCGCCTCGACCGAAGTTTATATACCCTTGCAGCTTGTATTATTTATATAAATTAAGGTCTTAAATGATTTTCGTCGAACATTCTTAGCTGAGATATTTGCCAAACTGAGCTGTAGATGACGCCACTACTTTGACCATTTGCTTGTCAGTTTTTTATATGGCAGCTATGCGATATATTCATCAGATTTTGACCAAATTCCCCAAAATTGTGTGGAAACCGATAATATTCATAACTGGAAAGTATAAAAACGCTACCATTGAAAACAAACAAAGTTTTTTTCACTAAAACTACTTTTTCGACCGATCGTTCCTATGACAGCTATATGCTATAGTCATCGGATTTGAATCAAATTTGGCAGAATTGTGTGATAGCATATCATTTTGATCTATATCAACTTTGGAAGCGATAGCATTGAAAACAAAAATGGTTTTCATACTAAGATTTTTTTTCAGACCTAACTTTTGTATGGCAGCTATAATATATAGTTGTCCGATTTTCATCAAACTTGGTGGAATTATGTAAAAGCATAGAAAACTGATAAATACGAGGTTTGATGGCGTTTGCGTTGAAAACAAACAAAGTTTTTCTCACTAAGACTACTTTTTCGACCGATCGTTCCTATGACAGCTACATGCTATAGTCATCGGATTTGAATCAAACTTGGCAGAATTGTGTGATAGCATATCATTTTGATCTATATAAACTTTGGAAGCGATAGCATTGAAAACAAAAATGGTTTTCATACTAAGCCTTTTTTTCAGACCTAACTTTTGTATGGCAGCTATACTATATAGTTGGCCGATTTTCGTCAAACTTGGTGGAATTATGTAATAGAAGAAATAAAAATGTTTTCTTACTAAAATTACTTTTTTGAACAATGGTTGCTGTGGCAGCATATTTCGTCCAATTTCAACACAATTATTAAACACAAACTGTGAGTTTTCGATATAATTATTTGTTTTAATTTCGCAAAACTCTCGTAGACAACATCATTTACGAAGGCTTTGCACTGTGGAATGAAATCCTCTACAAACTAAACGGGTATCCCAACTTAAACATACTACCACGCTTGTCTGCATCCATCTCTAAAAATTTTTTCTTCTTCTAAGAATAATCGTACTTTTTTAAGTTTAAATGAGCTCTCTGTTTGCTCTCAGTGTAAGTTCTGAGGGCTTGCTCTGGGCAATTACAAAGTTGCCATCCATTAAACTGAGAGGGATTGACCGAGACGTGCATAAACTTCGCTTTTTCAATTGGCATTTCATTTACAGCTAAATGTAAACAAGAGAAATGATCATCAGCAGCTTATAAAACATTCCGCATGTTTTAACCGGTTTTAATGGTATAATGTAAACAAAAAATTATTAATTAATAAATCTTGTCACTTTGATATGGCCAGTTTACACATTACAAAATATATGCCATGGCATGTGGTTATGGTTATGCTATTGGACACGCCTGCTAACAAATGTTTCGCGTAGTTTTTGGTTTTCATATTTGATTAGAATAGACAACACCAACAATTTTACATATTGTGGAAGGTAGATAAGGTTTTTGGTTTTTAATTGTAAGCATTTATGAAGCATTGAAGTTGCAGACTCAGCTCTAACCAGTTTTATTTTTCAAGGTATTGAGGTTAACTAATTAATTAATAAGCCGTTCACTTCCTGTGGAAGAGTTTTGAAGATATAAAGCCCTTCATTTATTTCCTCTGACAGTTGAGCGGCCTTGCAATTATTTAACTATTAGACATTGGGATTCGATACAACAAAATTGATTACTAGAATGCGAATTTTGCATATTTTCAAACAGATTTTAATCCTAGTAGGCCAGAGCGAATGTTTTTTAAACTAATTTTTTGTCATGCACTCCATTTTGCGGATATAAATTATAATAAAAGTCACTTTGGAATTCAATACGATTTTTATTACTAAGTTTTAGCATTTTATTAACGTAAAGAGGCAGCACAACACAAAATGGCGTGCATAAAATTACAGAAAGTGGTTTGAAAAACACTTGCACCCTGGCCGGCTGCTTATTATAAGGCTAAAAAATGATTAGTTGAAGCTGGACAGTTCAAACTGATGCTTTCCTAAACCATCATTTGAACTGAAACCCTTTTTTTTTGTAAAAAGGTTCGGTTTAAAAATTACACAAATTTTCTACTGGCAACGGGAAACTAATTGTAAAGAATTCAGATGAAATTTTAGGCCTCTACTTGGGTAAGCTTAGGTTACTATTCAAAAGAAAGAAGATTCCAAAACTGTTCAAAAGTGCTTCGATTCATGTAAAGTAATGTATTCAGATGATTTTAAACTTTTCATCGTATTAAGCCATATCTTTTTGAATATCCGATTGAGGACATTTCATTAGAGCGCATCTATTTAGTCGCCGATTTGGGAATTCATTTTGTGCCGAAGTTATGCTTCAATAATCATATATCATCTATCTTTAAAAGATAGTCCAAAGATTTTGATGAACTTTAAGTCTAGTTAGACCAATTCTTGATACTGTTTTTCACATTATCAAACTGATAAGTTCAGAAACAATTTCTGAATTTCGCACTTCGAATTGTAATGCATACATTCCTTAATAAATTTTTGCCGCAAAACTCCTGATAATAATAATAATCATGTTTTTTGATTGTTTAACTAATCATCTAATAATTAAAACTAGTATACATTAGCTTTAGAAAATAAACCCCGCAATTAAACAATTAAATAATATGCTAAATATGTACTTTTCTGTAACCGACATGGACATCTCAATCTGTCATGAGCAGTTTGTCTCACACTACACTGAACTACTACACTAGGCTGATCGTTCCTCAGTGTAATGCCCAGACTCTCCTACCCATGTTAACTCAAGTGCCAGTGAGTGTCTCCAGAAATGCCTTCCAATAAGTCAGTAAGCTTTTCAAATGATTGATTAGGCTCTTCCAAAAGTTGTCGCTCCTGTCATCTAGTATGCTGATTACCTCTTCTCTATTGAGAAGCTGCTTACTTAAATAAAACATTCTCAATTCTTTAAGGATTGAACATCTGTCCAGCAAATGTCATCGTTTTTTGTGTGTTACATAGGGGCAGGGTTGGGCAAATTTTAATTGATTGACAATTAAAAAATTAACAATTATATAATTGTTAATCGCACCTATCGCAGTTAACAATTAATTAATTGTAATTACAATATTTTACAAGGGGGCAGGGTATATGTTCCGTTTGATTATAGACGTTTGATGCCAATGTGAATATGATCCAAGGAATTTTGTACGCTGATAGATTCAGATATTTATTGGATACTGTTTTGTCGAGATACATATATATATTCCCGAGGTGGGCTCGATCGCAAACTCTAAATCTAAACTCATTATAAAATGTTCATGATAATGTAAACTCACACAAAAATGTAGTAATTTTCGCCAATTTTATAGAACTTTTTTTGTCTTTCTTCCTTCCTTTTTATACTCTGTACCGAAGGTACATATAGTATATTAAGTTTGTGCAAAAGTATGTAACAGGGAGAAGGAATCATTTCCGACCCTATAAAGTATATATATTCTTGATCACCGTCAACAGCCGAGTCGATATAGCCATGTTATTTATTAGATTCGATTAATAAATTAATATCTATACCTTTTTTTTATTTTTAAGTATTTTCCAGCTTCTTAGGTAATCATTTATATCCTTTAGTTTGAAATTAAAAATATTTATTATTATTTTGAGGTCAAAAATCAAAAATTTCTGATAAAGTATACTGTTTTACGAAGGTTAACTTACATTATTTAATAGATGCAGAGTTTAGAATCAATATCAGTAAGACAATCAAGCGGTATCCTTCACCTCAACTTAAAGAAAAACAACGTTTTAATTAGCTTTGGTGCAATATTTGAATTAAATTAAATATTATTAAATAACAAATAATTAATTAAATGTATAATATATGTAAATTGTACATACTTCAAATTATATATTTATGTAGCTTGGCATCTTTGATGCGCTCTTCACTTACACACATACTAATTAAATATTGTCTGGCAAGTTCGTTGCCTAAGTCTTTCGTTTGATAGTTTGACGGCCGACTGTCAGACGTTGTTGTTGTTTCGTTTGTGTTGTTGTGTTATGGTTATGATTTCGATTTTGGACAAGTTGGTAGACTTGGCTCTGTTTCTGTTTCTGTTTTGGATCTGGCTCAGTGAGTTATTGAGCTATCTGGGCGGCTTGCATAAGTTGTAAGCGAGATGACGTAGTGGGCAGAGGTGATTTAATTGTTAATAAACATGAAACATGCGGCAAACCCAAAATTAAAAGGCGGGCGTTAAATGAGAGGATTTAACTGTAGTTCAAGGTGGTATATCTGCCTAATCATGCCTTGTCATGCCTCTTGAAAGGGGGTTTCCTTACCGATTACTGCCATGTACTTTCAGTTATGGTGACACGAGCAACGAAAACCCGTTCACTCATGCATAAAATAGTCGACTTACCAAACCACTGCCAAAACGACTAAACGAAAGCCCAGAAATGTCATGATGCGGCCAAAGTGCAAGGCGTGTTCAGAGAAGCGAGATGTGCTTGTTGTTGTTGTGAATGTGGCCAAGTGTAACGCGGCTGCAATGCAAAATATAGGCAGAAGATTGTGCAATTATTTAGCCATGATTGCGTGGGCAGACGCAGACGCAGACGGGAGTGGTAGTGGTAGTGGGTGAGGGCCAAAACAAACATTTCGTACACAACACAACTTCTGGGCAGGCATTTTGATTTGTCCAGCTATCCAGCCAGCTGGTGGTCTCTGCATTACATAATTCCCATTCACAGAAATGCGAATCCAAATCGACGCCGCAATCAAAAATCCAATAGAAAACCGAAAACCCGTTTTTGGGGCAACAGGTACAGGTTGCATACCGAACGCGTGCCTGTGCCTCAGTCCCGAGTCTCTAGTCCGAGTCGGCGGTGTCTTTGGCCAGAATTAGCCCCAGTTTTTCCAGCTGCACTTGCAACACGCTCCTCGATTGCAGTTTTTCTTGACTGGTTTTTGCTTTCGTTTTGCAAAATGCAAAATGTGTAAATCAAATAGCTCACCACAAGACACTATTAAATAATTAAGAATGTCGAAAAATGACAGGAAAAACTAACCCCTCCCCGCCACTCTTTCCTATACATTGTTTTAGCCCATCAAAATGACGTTGGATCTCTCGCCGGTGCAGGAATACTACAAGGATAAGACCATCTTTATAACGGGTGCCTCTGGCTTCATGGGTAAAGTGTTGCTAGAGAAACTGTTGTACTCCTGCCATTCCCTCAAAGAGGTCATCATCATTTGCCGTCCCAAGCGTGGCAAGACGCCCGAGACGCGCCTGGAGGAGATGTTCAAGTTGCCCATTTTCCAACGTATCAGGGACGAGCGTCCGCATATGCTGAGAAAGGTTAGCATCTACCAAGGCGATGTCACCTATGATTGTAAGTATATACTCTTATACTTCTTGTATACTTACCCCTCACCTTTCTGCTGTTCTCCTTTCCAGTGCTGGGCCTAAGCCCTGAAAACCTCAAGTATGTGGTTGACAATACCAATATTGTCTTCCACATGGCCGCCACCCTTAAGTTGGAGGGCAATCTGCGTGATGCCATTGATATGAACTTATTGGGCACTCAACGTGCCCTCAATGTGGCCAAGCAAATGAAACAGCTCGAGGCCTTTGTCCATTTGTCCACGGCCTTTTGCAACTGTGATCAGGAGGTGATGTACGAAAAGGTCTACGAGTTTCCACACAAACCCGAGGATCTGATGCGGCTGGCCAATTGGATGGATGTCAAGACTTTGGATGCCATTACCCCGGATCTGTTGAAGCCGCATCCCAACACCTACACCTATTCGAAGCGTTTGGCTGAGCTTTTGGTGCGCGACCATTACGAAACGTTGCCGGTTATCATTGCACGTCCAAGCATAGGTAAGTGACTTATACGCGAGGAGCTACGACATTGTGGGAGTCTCTAGTTTTTTTTTTGTTGTTGCTTATGCTTTGCCAAGTGTGCCACAGCAGCTTTTTACTATTTTATTAGTGTTATTAATTTTACGATTTTTATTTCTTATTTATGTTTTTGGTTTTTCAATTTTTGTTTCGCGCTTTTTCTTTGCCCAGCTGCTGCGAAAAAGTCGCTTGACTTCTTCTCCAAATCCCTAAGCACCCAACCCCCCGCATAGAAATGCTGCAATCGCAAATTTACCGTAAACTAATCTCTCGGCTTTTGCCTGGTCAAAAGGCTATGCAATTAATTTGGCTTTGCTGGCCCTAGGGGCGATTGTTTTTTTTTTTTTGTCGAAAAGTGTACAATTCTCTGAAATCTCAAATGGCTGGCAATTAAACTTTCAATTTAAAGTGAGGGGCGGGCCAGATTTATAAGTTATCAATTTGGGAAAGTTTTTATGAGAGTGCAATTGGGATTGGTCATGATGTTGGAAGTTTAATTAGGGAGTGTTGAAAGTTTTATTGAATTAATAATGTTTAGGACACGCAGAAAATCACACTTACACTTTGTTATCTGACGCCTCAAATGTCTAAGCAAACAATATTAAGTAAGTTTCATTCACTATTTTTCAATTATCTTCTCAACTTTAAGTTGGCCTCTGCTTATGCTTGACACGTGCTTGCAATCAACAGCGCTGCACTCTACTGCCAATTACTCTAATAGCTGGGCATTGCATATAATTTGAACACTATTTGTGGCATAAATTCATTTCACAAACGTGTTCGAATTAACAATTTTTCCTAAATACAACAATTTTCTATGTTACTTAACAGAAATGTTGACCGAAACCTGTGTAGAAATCTGATCTTAGTAAAGGATAACAAATGGTGCATAGCAAAAGATACACTTGTCCTCTAAAAACGAACATAAAAGCGCTACTGAAAGATCAAAGCTACTTTATTTTCACAAAAGACCAACTACTGTAAGTCGTTTGTGAAACATAGACGATTTGGCTCATACTGCGCCTGTTTTCTAAAGACTTTGAAGAGTTTTCGTTTGTGGTCTACACAGAAAACAAAGATCCATTAAGATCCATTTGGGATGGATAGTTTATTCATATAGTTTGGACTATTTTCAGATACATTGGATGAAAAACTAAGATCAATCTAACATTAAATGGATATTATTAATATCCTTTTTACGATATAGTTATAATATCCAGTCCGAATGGATACCGAAGTTATCTAATGGATCATCAATAAAAAAATTCTTTCTTTTTCTGTGTAGTTAAGAACGTCACCTTCACCAGCTATTGGCTGTAAAGTAAGTAACCATGAAAAATCGTATCAAAAACTGCCGTTCAGATTTGGAGTTAAACTGTAGATACCTTTCTCTTTTGCGAACATATTAAGCAATACAGCTTGAGAGAAGCTCTTGCTCACTTACTTCAAGTCTGGCATAGCTCAAAATCTAGAGAAATATTATAAATTTCAAATGCGCATTAAAATAATTGGAAAATATGATGTTTTAGCTGCAAACCGAATGATATTTGTGCAAGTTCAACTGCAGGACAACTGAGATATGACGCTCTTGCTTTAAAATGAAAATGTATCTGTAAAAGGAAATAGCAACTTATTCTCATCTCACATGGAAAGTATAAAAGGTATCAATCAGCGGTGTCACAGAAATCTCTTCCAACCAAATTCCAATCCAAAACCAATTCTCGGTGTCACAGAAATCTCTTTCGGTTGGTTTCAAATCATTCGTGTTTTGTCAGGAGACTTAGCAAAATTCACCACCCAAACAATTTTGACAAGTAAAATTAGTTTTGGAAATGTAAACATTATTTTTCTGGATATGTTGCATCAAATGAATAAATTATTTGATCAGTTTAAACATTGCAATTTGCGTTTTAATCAGGGCTTAATTCCGAAACGATTTTCGGTTCCGGTACCGGTTCCGGTACGTCCCGAAATGAATGTTTCGGCTAAAGGTTATATTTCGGTTTTCAATTAATTTCGGTTTTCGGATTCGATACGGTACCCTGAGTTTTCCTTATAAATTTATCGCCAGGAACCTGCGTAGCTGGAACAGATAGCACGACTTTGACCACCAGTTTCACGCTTAAGTGCGAGAAAAATCAGAATGGAATCCAGTAACTGTTTTGCTAGAGATCCAGTGTATCCAAATGGAATAAAAATCACCCAAAACAAGATTTTCGGTTGAAGTTTAGTTGTGGCCACCTCCGCTGGCTCTAATATGCGTACAATTTCGCGAACTGAGTCCCACTCTTTCCGGTGCAGAAGAAAGTCATAATCTGCAGACGCAAAACTGGAACAAGTGTTGAAGATGTCTTACGCCAGCAAATATTTTAGCATCTTGTATGTAGAGCTCAATCTCGTGACCAAATTTACGATGCGCTCTGCAAATGTAAATAAACCGAAACTGTACCGGTACCAACGTTTCGGTTTCGTTCCGGTGCTATCGGTTCCATTAATAACGGTGAACAGTTTTTGGTTCTCAAGAAAAAAATTTGTATCGGTTCTGGTTCCGGTTCCGGTACTTGATTTGAAACGGTTTATTTCGGTTAACGGTTCCGGTACCGGTTCCGGTATTTAGCCCTGGTTTTAATAATAACCAATGTCTTTCATATTTGCCAAAAGCATCCACCTCAAGCGGCGCCATCTACAGCTTGGTCGCTATCTATGTAAAAGCCAGCTGACTAAGGGCTGCCAAGTTACACTTCATGAGTGGCGCGAACACATTTTTAAATTTCGCATTTTATTTTTGGAGAATATGAAATCGATATTTATAAATTTGAATTATAATTTAAAAATGCATCATAAAACATATAACACAATCAATAAATATCACTTGAGCATTAAATTACCCCTTAACTAAAAAAAGGGAAATTTTTATGCGTGAGATGCAGCCCTGTTTTTAGAGATGATGGTTCAATTGGAAACGCTACTGTTCTAACTAGATTTTTGAATAAGAAAGTGAAATCTCTTGAAGTTCTGTGACACCGACGAATTTTTCGAGCGATTTGCAAACCAACCGAAGATGAAATCTCTAGAGATTTCTGTGACACCGCTGAATATGAAAATGTTACACAATATAGAATTATTAAGTAAAAAATCACATTTTTTGATCATCACAGTTTGAGTCTGGAAGTAAGTGAGCGATACGATACCTAATATACTCTTATGAGTAAAAAAATCCCCAAATAACTCAATTCCAACCGGTTCAAATCCCGACCTTAGATTATAATTTGATTCCTTTCTGGCTAGATCTATGTTCAACTTCCCCGGTATTTCCTTACCGCCCCTAATTTTAGGTTTTAAAAACTTTTTTTTTAGAAAAAATATGAAAATATTTGTAGATAGATGGTTCCTTTCTCCTATATATAATATATTTAGTAGTTAACATTATTTATTGATCTGACAAAGGTTTCGTAAAAATCAGATGAATGATAGTCAAGCTATGAGCAAAAGAAAGATCGCAGCACCAGCGCTGCTCTTTAGTGCTACTGCAGCAGCAAAATACATACATATGAGCAGGTGACCGACCTTCTCACTTATTTCCTGTACTTTTATTTAGGCAACCTTAGGTTAGAGCGTTTTCTGGGTCCGTACGAAGTTGACCATTCTTATACTATCCCCTGGAACCGATTTGGTCCGAAATGAATGTGAAAAAGAGCGACTTACTAGGAAACATTTGGCAAATCCGGGGCCTTGGATGAAACCTGAAAGATATCTAGGCGTGGTCTAAGCTAAGTCAGAGACGTCCATAAGAAAAATCGGAATGTTTTTGGCTTCGTTGACTTAGGGCAGGGCAGAAACAGAACTCAAAAGTCTTTGTAGGAGGCAGAAAGTCTGGCGGCATAAGTCTGTAAAGCAAATTTTTAAAACAGTTTTCGTTATGTAGAATAGACGAGCGACTGCGACTGTCGGCGAGAGTCCGAGGCCAGAGACTGTCGTGTTAGCAGTGGACAAAGTGGCCAGAGCCACCACAAGCCCCTAGAGAGCAAGCATTTTATGAAATTTCTGTTCACACTGGAGTCTTTTTCGAGTCCTCAGTCTGATTGAAATAGTTATATTTTCTGATCATAAATGATACTTTTGTCGGGAGAAAATGGTACCCTAGCCGCGACTCTTCATGAAGAGTCGTTTTTAACACATTTTTCTGATCAGTTTCGACTCATTTTCGAGTCGTTTTTTAATGATCTTCCAAATGCTAGGAGGGTACCTAGGAGTCTGCAGTGGTCTATCCCAGCAAGCATTTTATGAAGTTTCTGATCACACACGAGTCTTTTTCGAGTCCTCAGTTTAATTAAAATAGTCACAAGTGCGCACGTTTTCTGATCGATCATAAATGATACTTTTGTCGGGAGAAAATGGTACCCTAGCCGCGACTTTTCATGAAGAGTCGGATTAAAACCGTTTTTCTGATCAGTTTCGACTCATTTTCGAGTCATTTGCGAGTCTTTTTCGAGTCGTTTTTAAATGAATCATATTTTGAGCAAATGCATGAGTCATTTTCGAGTCTTACTTAAATCGCACATGAAACTAATCTCTTTTTAATCATCAAATGGGCTCGAAAAACACTCACCAAGGTGAGGAATCAACTAATGATCTTCCGAATGCTGGAGGGTACCTAGGAATCTGCAGTGGTCTATTGAGTGATTCTATCTAGGTTGAGTGCGCTCGCTTTTTCTCATAATTTTATAGATATTTTCGATCCCCAGAGGGTTTTGATTCCACTATACTCTCGACAGAACAATAAAGTAGGACGTGTACAAAAGACATGCTATAAAAAAGCAGATGAACTCAATGTCCCCAGTCTGAACTTTGGACAAGCCTCAGTAGCACATATTTCTAAAATTATAAACACCAAATTCTATATTCGCTCCCGCCCATTCCGCAGCCGTAGCTTTTCCCATCCCGATCCCAATCTCTGTTTAAGCTTTGGATATTAATTATAACACTTTTGATCAGGCATACTTATTGAATTCAGGCACACCCTACTTAAACAGTACCTTAAAAATTCTGAACTTTAACCTTAACTTAAAAACTCGAGTAGTTGGCTAGTATTTGATATTTCGTAACTACCGCAGCGTTTGACAAACCAACAGATCAAGTGGGGTTCATAGCATTTCACTAAGTAGTCAATCAAAAATTCCATAGAATTTTCCGCACGTTGCAATTGCGAGTGATCAACAATGTTAGCTAATCATACAAAACACACCTCCTATCCATTAGTATTTGGTTAAGCTTAATTGCCAGTTTCAAAGAAAATAAACACAAAGAGTGTCAACCTTATTTAAATGAGATAAAGAAGAGTTCAGGGCCTGCTTGGCATAGAAACCATTTAAATATTGGCGCATTGGTGACTTTGCCCAGCCATTCGCTAATTGGCTAAATAAATGTTCACAAAAGTGCACCATGTGTGAAGTTGATGCATTACCTAAATTGTATGCCATATCCATGTAATTTGAACAGCTTTGGCTGTTTGTCTGTAAGACTCTTTTAGAGGGTGTGGCCAGGGTTGGGTTTTTTCGGGTGAGGATTTGTACATTCAGTTTGTAAGTGCTTTTGCTGCCTTTTGCTAATTTGTTAAGTTTTTTTTTTTATGCTTCTGTGTTTTATGACTCGCTCGCCAATGCCATCGAATTGAGGCGCCTTTTTTTTTTTGCTGACACCGCCAACCACCACCGCCTACAACGCCTACAACAACAACAACAACAACAACTACATCAACTGTCAACTACTTAAATATCAGCTATATCCGAGTGTAAGCAAGCAACAATCAGCGGGCTAAATATGCACAAGAACAACAACAAACAAGACAACATCAGCGCTTCAAGCAAATAAACACACTGTCCGACATAACATTGCTTATAACCCAGGCACACACCCCAGCCAAAGAAATCTTCCGAACCCCTCGCTCTCTGCCCTGCTTCATCCTCCTAGTAGGGGAGGGGGATATTGTAATATACTGAATCTCCTGCAGTTTCACCATCGGCCTATGAGCCCATCCCCGGCTGGGTGGATAATCTGAATGGTCCTACGGGTCTAATGGTGGGCGCCGGTAAGGGCGTCATACGCTCCATGCTCATCGATACGCGTCACAAATCGGAGGCCATTCCGGTGGACTATGCCATCAATGGCCTGTGCGTTATACCCTATCAGTTCAATCAGCATAGCCTGCGTCCCGACGAAGTGCCCGTCTACAATATCACCTGTGCCGAGCATCGCAAGATGCAGTGGGGCGAGGTCATTGAATTGAGTAAAAAGATTGGCTACCAATATCCCATGGAGGCGGGGCTCTGGTATCCGGATGGATGCATAACCACCAACAAATTGCATCATAACATCAATGTGGTGCTCTTCCATTGGCTGCCCGCCTACATGATAGACTTTATACTCTTCCTGCTGGGCCAGAAACGCTTGTAAGTGGCCAAGAAGGAATATTGAGGCAGCTCGAGTTTATCATTCTCCTTCGCTTAGCATGTTACGCGTGCAGACGCGCATCTCGGTGGGTCTGGAGGTGTTGCAGTTCTTTACCATGCGTGCCTGGTTTTTCAAATCCGATGCCTACGCTTCGCTGTGGGAAATGCTCAACGAGAAGGACAAGAAAAAGTAGGTAGAACCCAGGAAGAGGCAAACAAATGTAATGTGAAACGTACAAAACAGCTTCAACATGGACATGGATCCCGAGGAGACTATACCCATGTATATTGAATCTTGTGTACAGGGTGGGCGTCAGTATCTTATGAAGGAATCACCCGACTCTCTGCCCCGAGCACGTCTTCAGCTGAAGCTGTAAGAGCACTAAGATCCACCAATTTCCCGATATTGATTTCTTAATTCTAGCATGTATATCTTGGATCGTACGTGTAAGACCCTAATTGTGGGTTCCCTGTGCTATTGGACCTATGGTTTGGTCACACGTCTAATGGGACTTTAAATGAGAAAAAAAAGAGAAAGGAAATGATGGCGCGCAGCTTAAAATGTTTTTGCTTTGATTCGCTTATGGGTACAAATGTGGTTTCTTTTCCAATTTAAGTGTAATTTTATGTTTGAATAAAAAAAAAAGGAATAAATCTCGGTTCAAAGTGTTTTATGCGTGTAACAAAGTGTTCAGTGTTGAAAGAGTTCTCAAATCGTAAACAAAAGAGAAAAAGAGGAGACACCTCACAACAACACAAACAAAGATACACGAAATATATACACAAATATTAGGGTTGCCTTCAAAAGTTTTGCCTCTTAATACCCATACTTACTTCACTTTGTCATTTTATTACTTGTTTAAGCTCTTTTGAGAATTGACGCCATAAATTCGATGACACAATTTCCATATTTTCCATTAAATGAATTTTCGATAATATTGCGAGATTCCGCTGATTACACAAGGCAACAAAATTTGACTTTTTCCAGTATATTAAAGAGTTGGTGGTGACTCTAGATGATTTTCGTTACTGAACACAAGTCTGTCTAGATTTTTAGTAATTTGAGCATAAATTTGCTTAAAATGCCGATTTTGACTCTTTTTCAGCGCGTTTTGTGAGGAATCCATTATTTTGTTTACAATCTCTTTAATATTATCGGAAAATACTACTCCTTAACTTTGAAATAAGCTAACTTAAACAATTCTACGATTTTTTCAAGCGAAGATATTCCATTTTGAATACATGTGTTTAAAATTACCAAATTTTTTACTTCCCAAAAGTATGCTATGCAAAAAACACAACAGTAGGCTAGTATTTTGTATTGAATTCTTATGTAAACTTTTAATAACAACGATTGCATACTTATGGGCAGTACAAAATAATGCCACATCTAGCACCTGTATTCAAAATGGTATCTTTTCGCTTAAGAAAATCGTAGAACTGTTTGGGAGAATTTGTTTTAAAGCTAAGAAATAGTATTATACGATATTATCAAAGAGAATCAAAACAAAAGTAGGTCCTTTTAGCTCAAATTAACAAAAATCTAGACAGATTCATGTTCAGCACACGAAAATCATCTAGAAACACCACCAACCCTTCAATATGACATTAAATCGTCCAATTTTCGACGGAATTTTTGTCGTACGGTTTAATTATGTGGCTCCAAATCAGTGATTGACTAGCCTGGGCCGCAGGGGCCGAAACATTTCGCTTTTCACACGGACAGAGCCGAACGCATGCCGAAGCTGGTGCCAACAGAGCAAACAGCTTTCTGTCGCTAAACAGCGGTCGATGAAGAAGGTCAGAGCTGGTTTGCGACACTTTATTTAACTTTTCGACCTCGCTCTTGTTGGCAAACCCTGCTCTAAGTCAGCGTTGGCCAACCAGAGCGAGACCAAAAAGTGACAGTATTTTGCTCTATTCTCCTCAGCTTCGGCATGCGTTCGGCTAGTATATGTGTATATAGCGAATTGTCTTCGCCCCCCAGTGACCATCGCTGCTCTAAATCGACTTAGAAATTAAGTCGCTAAGTCGCAATAAAAAGCGACATAATTTCGACCGAAAATCTGGAGTCTTAAATCGTTTAAAAAGTTTTGAAATCGGCATAATTTCAAAAAATTACAAAACGATACAATATTTCGACACAGGACAACGAGCTATCAAAGCGACATATTCAGGCGTGTTCCCATTTTCGATTTCGTTCAAACCAGGCGGAATCAGAATTATTAATTGCTTTCTTTTCCAAAAATGAATGTTTTTAAAAATCAAACTTTCATATATCTTCATTCGACTGTGTCATTGGCAAAATCGTTTCAATTGAAAATTTTAACTTGTAATACCGATTCATCGAATTCGAAAACGATAATGGAATTCAAGTAGGACGGCACGATGTTAAAACTGATTCGTTCAGCGATTGGTTATGTTCAATTCTGGCAAAGGAATGGCTACTTGGCGTTTCACAAACTAACTTTCTTGACAGTCAAACATTCCAGTAACATAACGACGATTCAATTCGTGCAGAACCTAAACAATTTCAACAAATTCGTAACTTTGATAACTGAGCTCATAGTATCTACGATACACAGTTACCAAAGTGTCACACTAAAAGTGACCAAGGCGCAAAACTTAAAAGGCAACCCCCATGTAAAATACTTACTACTTTCATGCCCCTACCAAACAGTGATCTATATCGGCAAACCGTTTGTGCAAATTAAGGTTTCCGTCGATTTGCCTACCTGATCTTCTATTCCACTACCAAAATTATATGCTTAACCCACTTTATGGAATACCTACTTAATGTAAGAACTCATCCAATCATATCCTCACCTATCTCACTGTTCACACACACACATACACACACTTACACTGATATTACATTGTACATGGCTACGGTGACCATCATCATGGGCAGGGCTATGTGGGTATGTAGAGTCAACAATATTCCATCTCTCTCTCTGTGCACACTTCTCCACTAATCTTTGCTATTCTTTCCCTAGTCTCACCCGCTGCCTATGAACCTTTGCCAGGTTGGGTGGATAATCTGAATGGTCCCACTGGTCTTATGATTGGTTGCGGCAAAGGTGTCATTCGTTCTGTCTTGGTCAATCAGAAGAATAAAGCCGAAGTTATACCAGTGGATTATGCCATCAATGGCTTGCTAGTGATACCCTACGAATTCAATAAACAAGCCCAGCGACCCGAAGAAGTTCCTGTCTATAATATCACCAATGCGGATCACCGGAAAATGGCCATGGGCACTGTGGTGGAGATGAGCAAGCGTATTAATAAGCAAATACCTTTTAATGCGGGTCTCTGGTATCCAGATCCTTGTGTTACCACCAATGTGTACTATCACAAGTTCAATGTGGCTATGTTTCATTGGTTGCCTGCCTATTTGTTGGATTTCCTAATGCTCATTTTAGGCCAAAAGAGATTGTGAGTGATTAATCTTCCACGTGAGTTGAGTTAGCATAATTAATTGTATCTCGTCTATCTTAGCATGTTGCGAGTTCAGGAGAAGATCTCCACAGGTCTGGGTGTGTTGCAGTTTTTTACTTTGAGTGCTTGGTGCTTCCGTTCGGAAAATTATGCTTCACTGTGGAATAAACTCAGTGCAGAGGATAAGAAGATGTGAGTTAAGTGAGTTTAAAGCCAAACAACTAGTTTACCTTGTTTCTTTTCTTCTTAAAGCTTTAACATGGACATGAATGTAAAAGAAACCGAAGAGGAGTATATGATAAACTGTGCCAAGGGTGCACGCCAGTTTATACTTAAGGAAAAGGATGAAGATATACCCAAGGCCCGCCTGCATATGAAAATGTAAGTGGAAAGCTGCTAAATTTCAAGGAAAATATTTCTGTGGTTTTAAAAATGAATTCTAAGTTCGGAATACAAACTGGTGACCCCTGTTAACAAACCAAGCAACCGCAAAAGATGCTGGCCAACATGAGCGGGGAGTAAAAGGGGTTGGTGCCCACCACCTTTATAAATCTCTTCAAATCTAAAAAAAAGGAGTATGAATTCTTTATTAAAAAACTATCCACCTTTTCTTACAGCCAATGGATCGTGGATGTGGTATGCAAAACTCTTATTGTGGGCCTCTTCTTCTACTACCTATTGAAATGGTCTGGAATTCTGGCTTCAGTTTGAATCTTTTAAGATTCATTTCATTGTTGTTTTTGATGGTCGCAGGCATTTACTCAGTCATTTACTTTAGTTAGTTCTAGTTGTAGTAGCAAAGGTTCCAAATAAAATATATACATTTCTAGGTTGTTGTACACTCAACTGATCTGTCATGTTGTTTTGGTCTAGCCCACTAATCTTCCATCATTGTGTATTTAATTTAAACTCTATTCTGCTTGTGCAGTCACCCCGGCTCTAGCGGAACCACTGCCAGGTTGGGTGGACAACATGAATGGTCCCACGGGTGTGTTAATTGGCGCCGGTAAAGGTGTTATACGTTCCATGATTGTCAATGGAGAGCTCAAATCGGAGGTGATACCCGTGGATATAGCCATTAATGGATTGATTTTGATACCATATCATCATAGTCTGGTGGAAAGCAGGTACAAGATGAAGTGATTGAATTAACGAAAACTAATCTATTTATTTTTGCTAGACCCTTACTGATTCCTGTGTATAATCTTACCGTTGAAGAGGCCAAGAAGCGCTCATGGAAATGGGTTATGGATGTGGGACGAGATTTGGGTATAAAATATCCCTTTGAAGTGGGTCTCTGGTATCCGGATGGCAATATGACCACCAACAAGTTCTATCACACTTTATGCTGCCTTCTGTTTATGTGGCTACCCGCATATCTAATTGATTTTTTGCTCCTGCTCTTTGGTCAACGTCGCTTGTGAGTGTTACTCAGGGAATCAATTAAAGGATTGACTTTATCATTTTTGTATTTTGTTTATAGTATGGTTCGTGTTCAAACTAAAATCTCGGTAGGATTGGAGGTACTGCAGTTCTTTACCACCCGCAATTGGGACTTCAAATCTACACATTTTCAACAAATATTTAAAGAAATATCGAAAGAGGATCGAAAAATGTGGGTAAATTGATGCAGAAATTTCACTATTTACAATGCTATTATTTGACAGCTTCAAGATCAACACAGATGATGTGGACGATTATGAGTACATGAAAATTAGCATTTTGGGTGGTCGTCAATATGTGATGAAGGAGCCAATGACCTCTTTACCCAAGGCACGCATTCAATTGAGATTGTAGGTGTCCTTTGGAAAGTGTGCAAACTGTCAAATCTAAACTTTTCTATATTTTCCAGCATGTATGTACTGGATCGCATAAGTAAGACACTCATAGTGGTCGGCCTCACCTATTGGATGTCACACAAGCTGGGACTAATGGATCTTGTACGATATGGCTTGGAAACAGTCAATAAATGAAATATGGTGTGGTGTACGCTATGACAATAATTGGGTCGGTCTTCCATTTCTAGCCTTAGTTTAGTTTTCACTTGACAAGTTAAAGGGCTATCAGGATCAATGTATACGTTAAATTAAATGCATCTAAAGTACAAATGGGAAGTGTTCTTTAATCTTTAGAGGTTGGGATAAGACCAAATAGATATTTGGAAACTAAATAGAGCTGTGAGCTAGTATCTCCAGTATTTTGAATGAAATTGTAAGTAAGGTAAGTCGTTTAAGTGTGGATTGTAAGATGCATATCAAAACTATATGATACCAAAGTAATGTTTACTTCTCAAACTTATCAAAAGTTTTGGGCTAGTATCAATTATTGCATTGGCTTTGAGCGAATACCATCATTATTTCAATATATATTTTATGCAGAAATGCAGAAATCATTCAAAGATCAGAGTACAAATGAGTCTGAATAGACTCAGAGAAAGACTTAAAAGAAACTTTGATGGAGTTTGTGTCATAATGGCCGTGTTCAGCAGAAAAACTTGCTCCCTGATCAAGTATAAATTTGCAATAATCTTCCTACTGAACTCTAGTGAAGCGGCATTATAATAGCCATTTAGAGGTATCATGATACAGGAGCATGTATCAAAGAAATAGTACGCTACTTTAAAGCGATACTGCTCCCTCCAACAGCAGAAACTACTCGATGCATTATTCTTTTTGGATACCTGCTCAGGGATCAATTATTCTGCTGAACACACCCAATGTGTAACTTACAAGATGAACACATTTGAATTGGATCATTTAGGATGAATTGCTTAAAATAGGAAAAGATTGGCCTCCTTCATGTTTCAAGCCAATTCCTAGATGATGCGGTTCGAACCCAATTTTGGTCTATGATTTCCCAGGTGAGTTTCAACAATTTGAATATAACTTTTAACATCGATCTTGATTTATTTGTGAATCATTCAATAAACTTTGGAAAAGCGTAAAGCAAGAAGTTAAGCTGCAAAATGGGAATACATAAAAGGTAGCGTCACAAAAATGGTCGAACGTCAAAGACCAGGGACTTTCGGAAACTGTAGAATAGAATGTTTGAAGGAAAAGAATAACTTTAGGCAATAAGTTCCAGTTTATAGAAGGTGTGGTGGGATGGAGTAAACACCATCCATCGCTAACAAATTGGCAACATATAATTGGACACGCTCTACGACTTGTGAAGATATTTCGAAATGACCAAAGCGAAGTTGTATTATGCTCTGTATAATAAAGGCCAAAATGATTGGCTTGGATATGGAGCTGAAGCCTGCTGACTTCGCCAAGAAAGAACATCTAAGCGACGACTCTTTAAAGCTTAATCCCCAGCACCGGATACCGTTTTCGCGGACACTGATAGGTGTATGTGGACAGTCATGCTATTATATGCTTTATGATAGCAAAATATGCCAAAACCGATTAATTGTATCCACTAGAGCTAAAGAGACGTGCCCACATAGATCATCGACTTCATTTTAAGAATGGTGTGCTCTTCCAGGTGTTTAAGGATATAGTAGCGGCGAGGGGGAATTCAACGCACGCTCATTGGAGCTTTGCCACAACGCCTACGCCTTGATGGAGCATTTTCTGCAGCAGGATGATTTTGTGGTGGGTCAGAGCTTGAGTGTGGCGGATGCCACTCTCATCACCTTGAACTTGTTGATACCAGTGGTATCCGTACTTTATCCCAAAATCGTTGCCTGGCTGAAATGAATGACTATGAGGAGATCAATCTAACGGACGTCCTGGCTTTGCAGATGCGCATAGAAACCTGCACGGCCGATCACCGAAAGGATGCGTCCTGGATTTGGATATTGATATTGAATTTCTATTAGGCTAATTGAGGTTTCTCGACTCCTGCTTTACACTTATTCCGGTTGCCCTTTTTAATTTTTGGCAAGTCAATTAAATGTTGAAGACTTTATACCATATATGTGATTGAACTTTTCATTGAATCATTGTATAATACCTTTAGTTAGCTTTAAAACAACTTATTCCAAGCACTTTTACGATTTATTTAAGCGAAGATATGCTATTTTGAACACATGTGTTAGATATGACCAAATTGTCACCTGCCCAAAAATATGCCATGAAAAAACAGTACAGAAGGCCAGTCATTTGTATTGAATTCTAAAAAGAAAATTTTTTTCAACAATATCCACTGCATAAAATTTTGTCATTTCAAACACATGTATTCAAAATGCTATATCTTTGCTTTGAACAATCGTAGAATTGTTTGGGATAGTTTATTTAAAAGTTAAGAAATATTACTTTACAATAATATAAAAGAGAGTCAAATCAAAAGTGTAGTTTCCCCACAAAACTCGTCTAAAATAGGTATAAATAGGCATTTTAAGCAATTTTAGACTCAAATTACCATAAATTCAGACGTAATGGAAAATTTCCCAAAATAGATTTGAAAATCATATAAAACCACAACCACCACTTCAAAAAACTGATAAAAGTGGAATTTTGTTCCTCTGCCAGTGGAACTAGGCTATAAGACGAGTATGTATCGATAGTAAAAATATGGCTTTAACTTTCTAAGAAAAACCAAGGCCTTGATTCTTGGAACTTTTGTTTAGAAACTGGCCCACGAACCGAAAGTTAGACTATTTATTTGATGGGTGCAAACCTTCGGACCCAATCTGCTGCAGGAGTTTAAACGTTGGCAGCCTTGATCTAAAAGAATTTCCAGTGAGAATTTCTATGCAAACTAGTCTCTCAGTTTTAAAGCTATTGAAATTTTGCACAGAGTCTTCTTTTCACTGCACGCTGCTAATATGTCGGAACCGTCCGGTTCGGATGACTATATCTTACAGCTGCCATAGGAACCATCGGTCGAAAAATGAGTCTTAGTGAGAAAAACTTTTTTGTTTTCAGTTTTAGCGTCCTCAAACTCGGCCGTTATTAATATTATATGCTTTCAAACAGATTTGCAAATTTTGGTCAAAAGCGGATGACTATATCTTATAGCTGCCATAGGACCGATCAGTCGGAAAATGGGTCTTAGCAAGAAAAACTTTTTTGTTTTCTAGTAAATCGTTCTTAAGGTCGGTGATTATTAATATTAAACGCTTTCAAACTAATTTGAAAAAGTTGATCGACATCGGGTGACTATATCTTATAGCTGCCATAGTACCGATCGGTCGGAAAATGAGTCTTTGTGAGAAAAACTTTTATGTTTTCAATTTTATCGTTCTCGGCGATTGTTAATTTGGTATGTTTTCAAAAAGATTCGTAAAATTTGGTCGAAATCAGATGTTTAGCTGTCGAAAAATGGGGTTTAGTTAGAAAAATTTTTGATTTTAACTCTGACATTTCAAAAACAGTATTTGCTAGGGTATATAAATTTCGGCACAGACAAAGTTAGCTTGGCCTTCTCGGTTTTTTATAGTTTTTTTTTTCAATTTTATTGTTACCTCGAAGGCAACTAACATTGAACTAAAGAAATATTTTCAATAAAACTTAGGCTGCCTTTACACTGTTTGATGCATGAGACATGATAATCTTGTAGGCCTGCATTTCATCTTGATTCTTTTAGGAATTTGGACAAACTATTCACTTTTAAAACATAACCAAAAGCAGGACTACTAGACAGTCATGTCTCATGTATCAAACAGTGTGAAGGCAGCCTAACTCTAGATATAAAAGCTGTATAATAGATTTACTTACAAATATAAAGTTTGATATACATTTTAATTAAAGCTACAGTTTGAGATGTACTGGTGGGTCTACAGTTGTGGCTTGCTTGATTGCCATAGGTTGATGTTTAATTTACATTATTTATTCCAGTCGCCCAAAAGGCTGCTATACAAAATGAGAGCTTGGTGCTTTGCCAATGATCGATTAACCTCCATCTCGATAGCCCGATAACCATTTTGTCACGATCAGTGGCCAAGTTACGCGGGCTCGAGTCACTCGCAACTTATTCAGTTGGTCTTTAGATATTTCGGACTGCAGTCGACCCAGCGGAAGCGGAAGAAAAAGTAAAGTGTTTGCCATTTTAATTTTAAAAAAAATATTCTTCAAAAATTTTCAAAGTATTTGTGTTTGAAAAATAAAGTTTCCAAACTTTTGAATGATTCATCATCCGCGCACAAATTATGCAAATAACTTGAAGATGATGCGACATCACTTAATCTCCATCAATAAGAAATGAATGAGTGTTTAAATTTCTAAAAGCGGTTACGGTTTTAGTGAATCATCTGGTGTAATGCAGAAAAAATGAAATGAGTAAAACCGCAGTGGCAAAGATCAGCTTCAACCCACACGACAGCAATAAAACAAAAACACGTTTTAAAACATTCAACGTCAAGGTTAAAAAACTGCAGAAAAAGCGCGCCGCAGGCACTTGCGAAAAGTAGAAACTCCTTTGTTTTAGTGACGTTTAAAATTGATTGAATTGCATTTTGACTAATGATTAAAGGTTTTGCTCTAAGCCAACTTGTGACATCATTTCTAAAAAACTTTTGCCTTGTGGGCAGAGACAATTATGAAGCCGTCTACCCACTTGTGGCTGACTTCCTTAAAAGGCAGCTGGTGTCAGTGTCTTGTTTTGTATTTATAAATAAAAATAAAACAGTATTGTGATTGCATTTTTATCAGTGTCCACAAATTCTTGGAGACGCGACAGTAAGCTGAGCCCTTGTTTACCCAAATGAATTTCTGCTGATTTGCATGGACTTAAGGCAGACAGTGTTTCCGCTCTTTCTCCTTCCCTCACCCTTCCAGATTTGCATTTTTATTATTACTCAATTACGGATAAATAATATGCTGATTAGACCATTTGTGGATAGCCATTCCTAGGTATCTTTTTTTTTGTTTGCTCTATTCGCTTAGGCTCCGCCCCAAATGCCTATTTTATTATTTTGGTTTTGTTTTTGGTCGAATCCAAACGCCGCACAAAGGCGTAGAGCGTTTAATAAAAAAGAGGGAATTTGTTGATGTAATTGTGTTAATTGTTCATACGTCATCATGATTTAAATCAATTGGTATTGCTTCCATATCCATTCCCCCACTGCAGTTCAACAGCAATGTGATTAATTGTAATTAAATTATTCTAAATTTTTGAAAAAAAAAGTGCCGGGGCGCTGACTCGTGTATGCCCGGTCGTGCTGACCCTCCCCTCACAGTCACAGCCTACACGATCTCTTGTTTTGTTATTGTTAGAGCGTTGTGCTCTATATGTAGGCCAGTCAATTGTTTATGAAGTGCACAGAGTGTATATAAGTGAAATTGTATATATATATAGAGCATGTACAACAACATGTAGCCACTTTAGTTTAACACATGCTAGAGTGTGCATGTGTGTGTGTGTGTGTGTATTGTCTGGATTGTGTTTCCAGCTAAACATTTCTTTTTTTTTTTTGGCGGATGCTTCTACAGAGTAAGTTCAGCATGAAGTCATGCTCATCCCCAGCCCACATCCATCTTAATTATGACGTTTTTTATGATGACAATTTCGGCAAAGCTGGAGCTACCAAAAAAAAAAACACTAATTGTAGACTGCTCATTATGAAGAATGGAAGTTTTTGTTGGTAATCCTAAGCTTAGTTGGATTTATAAAAACTGTTTTTTTTTTCATGTTACTTTTTATACTTTATGAATTCAGTTAAAGTACACAAAACTTTTAAAAACTAGCTTTCAAATTGTATTTAAATCAATTTGATTCTCTGAACCTATTTATTTGGTTCTGGAATAAAACCACTGAAGTAGTCCAAATTGATGAGCGGTTTGCGTGTCTGAGCATAACCCACTTCTTTAAATGATTCCTTGATTTGACTTTCTCTTCACTTTTCTTTCTACAAGTCTATATTGTTGAACTATCCACTTGGATCCATTCACTTTCCCACTCTAAGGGTCTTATCTTTTCAGCTTTCAGTTTGACAGCGTTAATCCTTTCAGAAGATAAATCAATTGATGCCTATATCATTTAGATTCAGCCCTGATATATAATATGTATACGTATATTGTGTCGTTTCCCGCACAGATAAAAAGGGAGCAATTAAAATCCTTTTTCATATCCTTTGGACGGTTTTCAGATACATTCGATGCAAATCTAAGATCAATCTGACATTAAATGTATATTATTTATATCCCTCTTACGATATTTTAACTATCCAGTCCATACAGATGCCGAAATTATCGAATGGATCATCAACAAATATCATTTTTGCAGTATCAACAACCCGTTCGACTTCAAATTAGTTCATTCAAAAGACAACTTCGTAGTCATTATGTAGTTTTTTGGGATCACTTAAATATATTTTCAAAATGACCCTTGAAAGTGAACATATTTAGAGTATTCACCAGTCCTTGTAAAATGGTAAATCAAAATGTTAAACTCCAAAAGTTTACACACAAAAAAATGTGTTGTAAGATTTTTCAATACATCGTCTACAAAATCACTTGGTATCGAGCCATTTTAAGATTTTTGTCTTCAAAATATGCGGTCATTCAATGTCCGTTTAGCTGCATCTGGCCAGTAAATCATTTGAGACATCTACCTCAAAATAGCTCCTAACACTCTGTCAGTCAGAACACCTAGAGAGCCGCCATCGCGTATTTCAAACACAGTTGAAGTTTTCCTTATTGATGCAGCTTCTCCAGACGACCCCAATTGTAAAAGTCTCAATCTTTGGGCGTGTGTGCTTTTAATTTTTCGCACAAGAGAAAGTGACCTACAGTTTAATGCCGAATACGAACACGGGTAGCAATACAGTCGACAAAAATCATGGGTCCGCACGGATAAACTCGATAATCGAAGCGAATTGACTCTTAGTGACACGGAGCACTTGGAGAAAGCGATCATCATTGAAAAATGGCAACACATTGGTCCGCCAGTTGACTGAAGTGGGCACACAGAACTTGGTTTCTCGCCGGCAGTATGCAACTGCAGTTAGATTCTCCATAAGCTCGTCCAACACTTCATCGTCAGCACCATGGTCCATACCATAAGTAGTGTTGGGTTGCTCATGAGTGATTGAGCAAAATTGAGTTGTTCACCTAACTAAACAAGTGAACATGTTCTTCTTCAGTTGTTAATTTTCGTTCAATGTGAGTTGCTCAGTTTGCGTTGTTCACTAATAGTTGTTCGGTTGCTGAGTCAGTTGTTCAGAGTGAGTTTTTCAATGTGAGTTGTTCAATTGTTCTTGCTACGTCAGTTGTTCAGTCCCACAAGTGAACATGTTCAGTGACATGAACAACCTTTATCCAACACTAGTATTTAGCTTGATTTATACACCTACCACCGATTCATTCTATTTCATGAAGGGCCATGTCCATTTTTCGATTAATCAGTTCTTGTCTTGGCATTTTTATGTTGATTTAAATTCACGTATTAAGCTTTGACACTTAAGTAACAGCAAAATTCACAGCCAGTCAAAAACAGCTGGTTTACCACAACAATTACTAGGGTAAATCACAACGGGTCGCTCACTAGCTCATGTGTGGTAAATTGAACAATTACGTTTTTACGAGGGCTGGTGAATACCCTAATTTAGAGTTCCTCAATAGCCACGGGGGGCCGAACGCATTCGGTAAATCTCACGTATAAGAGTCGAATGCTGGCCGATGTTATTTCTCACTGATTGTCTGAAAGTCAGTCGCAGTCAAATTTAGAAGACAGTCCCTTCCGCTGCAGTATATTGCCGAGCAACACTGCTCAAAGGCATTTACACATTTTCAATACTCTCTTCTTAGGGAACCCTGCCCTAATTATACTTTTTCTTATGTCACCAAGATCTCGCTCAAGAACTTTTCACCCTCTTGTGATCGGCTTGCAAATGTTTGTGGTCCAAGGCCGTTCATAGAATTAATTCTGATTCGATTTCACTACTTTCTGAGACATTTTCTTATGAAAAATATAACTTGCTGCTTCCTCCATTCCATTCCCAGAATCACTATCCTTAAATTCAAAAGAATCCGGTCCGACGCATAATTTTATGGAAATCTAACAAAACAATCTTATCCCAAATTTATTGTTATGGAAAGAAGTTTGGGTATCATTTGAAACAACGACACGGAAAGCCATGAAGATATTTCGAACTATTCCGCTTATTTATCACTACTTCCTAAAATATAATAGTATTATCTTAAGAAAGTCTCATAATAAAGTATTCTGACCTTCAAAAATACAGATGATTAATTTTTTTACTTGGCACCGTTTTTACTTGATTCGAGTAGAGAATTCTCGATTTAATTTAGGACTAAAACTTATTAATAAAAGTAAAAAGGAAAAAAATGGTAATAAGTAAAGACATAAGACAAAACGAAGAACAAATGCGGAAATCAACAAGAAGGAGAAGGTTGTGGGTTGATTAAAAAATTATAAAGTTGGAGAATTACAATTTTTTAGCTAAGACTTGTACTCAAAACGACAGAAAATTCCTTTCGTCACAGTATTTCACATAAATAGAAATATTTTTAAACATTACATGTGCATCAAAGCAAAGCCAAGATGATTCTAATTATATGAAATACTGTGACGAAAGGAATTTTCTGTCGTTCTGAATACGGGGCTTTACTAGCCATTTTTTCTATTTTGATATCAAATTCAATTTGAGTACCAAAATTTAGAATGCCTAATGCTTTTTTGGTTTTCAATAATATTCTCCTAACTATGTGCATTTTTTAGAATGATTGCTCTATTGATTAGTTGAACTTCGACCTCTCTACTTATTCAAGAATTAAGAGCAAGTCACTGAAAATAACCCAAGTGCTTTGCTTATTGACTTAGCTTTTTATAAAAATTTACGTTGGATTCCAATTTTGTTGAACATCCACTGAACCACCCTCGTATTTGTTCATTTTTATTAGAAGAACTCAACAGTATTTCTGTTTTCTTTGGTCTCTTGCAAGCGATTTGCTTGGAGTGCATAAAAATTGCCATAAATTAAGTAAACAAAATACTTTCGTTTGCTAATAAACAACAAATATTGTGTATATGCCAGCGAATTGAAAAATTCCAACTACAAGATCTCTTCGCCTGCTACTCAAATGTCTCACGATCTCGATGCCCGAAATTTCCAGCCGCAACAACAATTTCGGGTCACGCCTCTAAGACACTTCGTCACGTATTTTGGAAATAAAGTAAGAAAAATAAAAATGCTGACAACCATTAAACTTGATGCCATATCCAAAGTGTATAAACTTGTCAAACATAAAAATAGTTTTGCAGAAACTTCCGTTAAGCAAATGTTGCTGTTGTAATTATTTTGTGGATTTTCAACTGCAACAGAGATTTGCAAAACTTGTTGAACGGGTTGGACCAGCTTTGGGAGTTGCATTCTCCGGAAATTGCAGTTTTGAGCCGACAAACGGTGAGAGGAAGAACAGAGAACCTGCTGCCTTTGCTGCGGCTGTTTAATTAGTATTACGCCACTTTTTGGTATTTGTTTGTCAAAGCTTAGGCACACAATCAACTTGTTTGTCAATTGCTTTGGCAAATATGTTGAGGTACACCACAGTGCCTTCTGGGCAATTAATGAAGGTGATTGTGCGATTTGTTCAAACTTAGAGCCCTCTAATTATCTTATCTTCGTGTCAACTTCCCAGGGGGCCATTTACAATCGGATAACATTAGCCACTTATAAAATATCCACGGATTACTAATCGAAACTTAATTCTCAGCTATTGATAGACAAGTTTTTTTTGTTATTTTTTGGAAAACAGCTGCAAAATATTCAAATTAGTTGAGTCTTCTGTGTGATTAGCCGATTTCTCACACATTTCACATATCAAAACAGACAGGCGAACAAAGAGCCAGACTTGAAGTAAAGAAGAAACATTGAAAAAGCCGCCTTTAAATTTACCAAAAGCCGCCAATAAATTCAGCACCTCTCAACATAGGCCCGCAAGGCTGGAGATGGCTAAAAATTGTATATAAAATTCAAAGCATAAAGCGTAACAAATTGATTGCTAATTGATATTGATATGTCGATTATTTTATGATTATTCTTTATGATCGTTAAAATATTTGGAATCATAAGACGTTTGTCGGTTTCAGAAGCTAAATCCAAAACCTGATCCAAATGGCAGCAGCAGCAGCCACTCCCACGCCTCAAATGAAGTTCAATTGTGGAGCCCCCCGCCCTGACTCCTCTGGCCTGTCTTGACCTTCCTGCTGTTGAGTTTTGTTATAATTTAATCACTACATGCGTACCACAAAAACCACTTAAAGACGCTTTCTTTAATTAACCCATAAGCAGATTGGAACGAGTTGTGGGGGGGCCGATCTACAGTCTATTGTCTGCTATGAAGAAGAAGCTTGAGAAAAATCAGCGTACCATGAAGCATTTGTCAAACAGTTGTGTGGGTCACTCTGGGCATTTTAAAGTTGGAAGTGATGTTTCAAGGCCAACTCAATTTTTCAGCAACTAAGAAAATAAATCTAAGCAAGCGGCTGGTTAAACAATACGGGCTGAGGCCATAACAAAAATATTACTTATACGCAGTGTGTAAATAGGGCTTCGTTGTGGCGTGCCAAATTAGATTGTCAATCAGCTGGTTAGAGGCTGCTTACTCTTAAGTCGATTAACGGACTCTGCCGCCAGTCGCTTGTGTTATGAGCAAGCTGACTCTAGTTGTTCAAACCAGACTGGACAATTTCTTGCTTTACCAAATTGTACCTCTTGTAACTCTTTTCCTGGTTCTTTAATATGGGTAACTGCGTAGCCTTCCAGGCTAATGTCCTCCTTATTATCAGAATTATAAAATCTAGCTAAATTAATGTTATGCTTAAAACACTGAAACTTATAAATAAGACAAATATGTTGAAGATTAGGGAACTTCGTCCTTAAATACTGATTGCATTACTATGTTATTGTGTAGTATAGTAGAGTTTTGAAAGCGAAGACGAAAGAAGTGGTTTTTCAAGTGTGAACAGACCTTAATAGCTTAACCCTTATCCCATCTGTCAATATGGGCAAAAACTGAGAACAAATATTGATGATATGTTTCTCTTGGGCACGGAATCAAACCGAATCATATTTCAGTTCCAGTTCTTATACGGACCGAAACTTATGTGACGATAAAAGGTTCTGTTTTGGTTCTAACATTTTTTCGGAATTCGGTTCCGTATTGGTAGCTGGATTTTTATACACTTGCAGAGGATAAATTAAAATTTTCCAAATGTTTGTAACGCATGGAAGGAAGCATCTAGGACCACATATATTCTTCTCCGTCCGTCCGTCTTTTTCTATGTTATCTTCTCCATCAGTTTTAAAGCTATCAAACTTTGCACGAAGTCTTTTAGTGCAAGTACGTTATACATTTGTCGGAACCGGCCGGATTGGACGACTATAGCAAACAGCTGCCTTAGGAAAGATCGGTCGAAAAAGTAGTTTTAGTGAGAAAAACTTTTTCTTTTCAATGCAAACGTCCCCAAACTTCGTAAGTTTTCTATGCCTCTTCATAATTTCACCAAGTTTTTTGAAAATCGGACAACTATATAGTATAGCTACCACAGAAAAAATAGCTCTAAAATAAAGTCTTAGTAGGAAAAACTTTTTTGTTTTCAATGCTATCGCTCTCAAACTTTACATTTATTAATATTATATGCTTCCACATTATTCTGATAAGTTTGATCCAAATCGGATGACTATATCATATAGCTACCTTAGGAACGATCGATCCAAAAAGTAGATATAGTGAGTCTTTATACTTTCCAGTTATCAGTATTATCTGTTTCAACACAATTTTTGCTAGTTTGATCATATAACAATCTGGCAAAAAAATGGTCAAAGTTGTGGAAAATCACTCAGCTAACATTGTTCAAAGCGAAAATTAAATTGTTGAGTAAAAATCATTTTAAACCTTTATTTATATAAATTATACCAGCAGCTGCAAGGGTATCAGAGAACTGCATAAATCACTTTTTTCTTGATTGGCTCATACACAAAAATTCTTACTCACATTTAATCAATCAACAAAACTCAGAGCTGAATATATTCAACTCACAACGCAATCGCATCGAGCGGCTGTGCTAGAGTTATGTGATCCAACGTGTATGTTCATATTTATTCATCGGACAAAACTCAGTATTGAATATAATCAGATGCATACCGGCAAACGCATGGTGTGTTCGATCGAACAAAACTCAGAATTGACAGGCCAGCGCATCGTGAGCAACGCCAGAGTATTGCTCTCTCTCTCTCTCTCTTTCCATATCTGCCAGCAGTGCCTATGCGTTTTTGCAAGAGTTTATTCATGTGATTTTCGCTCACTCTAAACAATCGTCGTTGAGCCAAACGAACAATCAGCCGAACTGATTGGAATGAAGTCGAACATGATTATAATCGGAATGCCAACAATTGGTTCGAATAAAACTCTGCTGCGAACATGTTGAGTATGCAAGTTTGATGAATAGAGCGCGGAGCCTGTTTATTCGGGTGTTGAATAATGTGTGAGCGTTTTGCAATCGAACGAAGCCGTTCTCTGAAGGATATATAAACTACGGTCGAGGTGAAGTTAGTTTTCTTCTATTTTTATATCGGTATAAAGATACTTGCCGGTATGTACCGTTCAAATATAAAGAAAGATCGGTCGGGTTTTGCTTTCAACCTATTTCTTAACAAAGACATAATAATAACAAACGTTCTATGCTTACTTACCCCTCTCAAAGGCAAATGAGGAAACTTTTTCAAGTTTTCTGACCACCATTTAAGTACTTCTTCGTTATTTTGTAAACGTTTCTCAGGAAAATGTATGATGTTTGGTGCCATTAAACTGTTTTGCTAAGCCAGACTCTTTTTCTGAAAGCATACGACTTAACCAAGTTACGTAAAAGTCCTCCAAAACTAAGTTACAGCTTTGCCTTACCTTACCGGTACAATACGTTCTTTTCTCGATACCGTTATGCAAACAAATTAAAAATATCGGTTCCGGTTCTGGTTCTGAGTTTTAGTCGATTATTTTCGGTATGCGTTTCCGATTCTGGTTCCGGTTTAATTTCCTGCTCTTGGGTCTTCTTCGAAATCGTATTGTGAAATTACCATTTGGCATACTGGACTTGTGGATGCAAATTTGTTGAGCTGTTCAACTTGATCAACTTATTGCAAACCTGGCTTACTGCGTCTCAAGTCAATTCACAATCTCAAAGCTGCTGGCTAATATGAGCGACAAATATAATGTAAGTAGGGTGAGAATGTAAAACAACTCTGATATTAATAAATCAAACCCAAGAAGCCGAAGTAATAATGCCATACTGCCAAAGTAGTGTCAGTGAGCTCAAAAGCAACTTTAGAGATTTACACTGTACAATCGGCCAAAGCTTCTGAGTGAGGAAGTATAAGACTAATTCCAGATATTTGGGACAGACTACGGATTCTGCTATTAAATTTTTCATTTAAAACTCTAATCATTGATTTGCGGCAGTTTTCTTCTCCGGGTAGAAGTAAATTTCATCATTGCCCTGTCTTGAAAACTTTTGCTAGAATTAAGTAGAATCATTCATAGTTTCAGTTTTGCATACCACAAACTCTATTCAACTTACTTAACCCCCCATTTTTAATTTCTTTCAGCAAAATGGATCTAAACAACTGTGGTTTCATTGATCCACAGGCGCAGTTAAGCGCAGCTTTGGCCAAGCATGACATACGCGAATTCTACACAGCCCTGGAGATGGGTGCACAGCCAAATCTACAGGATGAACGACACATTAGCATCTATGAGAAGGCCTTGTCCACGCCGGGTAGTGGAGAATTTATAGAGGCCTGTCTCACGCATGGTTGCAATGTGAATTATGTAAGTGGAAGGATGCAAAGCTCAATCTTCGCTACTCTTACCCTCTTCCCCTACCCTTTGCAGATCAATCAAAAGCTTAACAAGGCGGCCATTAGCTATGCCGCCGACTCCAGAGATCCCGCAAATTTGGAAGCACTATTGCGTCATGGTGGTGTTCAGGTGGACAGAAAGTATGGTCATCTTACACCACTCAATTCGTTGGCCAAAAATCTAACGGCTGAAAATGCGGACAAGGTGCGTGCCTGCATGCAGTTGCTCTTGGAATATGGAGCCTCACCCAATGTCGTGGATCAGCGCGAGTTTACCGCTCTGCATCACGTGCTCAAGAATAACAAAATCAAGGCGGTGAAGCAGGAGTTAATCTTGTTGTTCCTAGCACAGCCCAAGCTGGATATAGATAGTTATCGGAATGGGGAGGTACGTCAGTTGCTTCGTGAACAATATCCGGATCTACAATTGCCCGAGCAGCGAGAGGTGGGAGCCGAAATAGACTGCGAGCGTCTAATGCGTACCCTAAGGGACGGCGAGGAGAGTCAATTTGAGCAACAGTTTGCGGATTATCATCTGAACATTAGCGATAAGGCGGATAATCTGCGCAACTCTACACAAGAACAGTATTTACCACTATTAATGGAGGCCATCAAAAGGGGCAAGCAACGTGCCTTTGAGGTGATTGTGGAGACGGGCATCAATATAAATGGTACATTAGCCCATGAGGTCAGCTCAGCGGTGGAGCTGGCTGTAATTTGGGGTAACTGGCGTGCCCTGGAGCAATTGCTAAAGCATCCTCAACTGAAGTTATCCTCCCGTTCCGCACTTCTCAATGCGGTCATCAGTCGCCTGGAGGAACCACCACTAGATGACTTTTGTGACCATCAGCGCTGCTTTGAATTGCTTTTGGCCAGCGATTTGGTGAATATCAACGAGGCCGATGCTGGAGGACAGGTGCCTCTACATTATGCCGTCAAGTATAGAAACAACAAGGCGGTGCAGTGCCTGCTGCGACATGGAGCCTACATAGGAGCCAAAAGTGTGTTCCAGGACCTACCCATACAGGATATGTCACCAGAGATTTTGGAAGAGCACTTTGATTCCTGCATTACCACCAATGGCCAGAAACCGGGTGTCCAGAGTTTTGAGATTATCATCAACTACATGAATCTCATGAGGCAGGAGTCGGTCTCACCGCTGGGGGATAAACAGCAACGTTCTCAACCACATCAGCTGCAGGATGAGATGACCCCCATAGCCTATATAGCCGAATCCAAGGAGTTGCGTCATTTATTGCAACATCCTTTAATCTCCAGCTTCTTGTTCCTCAAATGGCATCGCCTTTCGGTTATATTCTATTTGAACTTCCTGCTCTACACCCTGTTCACCATCTCCATTATCACGCACACCCTGCTGAAGTTCCACGAGAGTGAACACCAAGAACTGACCGCACTGTTTGGCCTTTGCTCTTGGATAGGCATAGTTTACCTCATCATACGCGAAGTCATACAGTTTGCCATGTCGCCGCTATTGCATTTCTGGTCCATTACCAACCTGATGGAGGTGGCTCTTATTGTGCTATCGATATCGACCTGCCTGGAGGCCAGCTATGACAAGGAAACACAAAAAGTGCTGGCTGTATTTACCATTTTACTGGTGGCCCTGGAATTTTGTCTACTGGTGGGCTCACTGCCGGTGTTATCCATATCGACGCACATGCTCATGTTGCGTGCGGTGTCCAGTAGCTTTATCAAAAGTTTTGCCTTATACTCGATTTTTGTATTAACATTCAGTTTGTGCTTTTACATACTGTTTGGCAAGCCGGAACAGAAGGAGGAGCCAGTTGGCTCGACTAAAGAAGGCGAGGAAGATGATCGCTTTAATACCTTCTCCGTGCCCATTGAGGCCTTGATTAAGACCATTGTTATGTTGACGGGCGAATTTGATGCCGGCTCTATTAAGTTTAATAGTGTCTACACTTACCTGATCTTTCTGCTGTTTGTGTTCTTCATGACGATAGTGCTGTTTAATCTACTGAACGGTCTGGCTGTCAGCGATACGCAGGTGAGTTTTTTAAACCAAAATATTAAATCGAAATTGATCAATCTTCATCTTTTACGACTGGGGGGCAAAATTCTGATAATTCATAAATTTTTTAAAAATTTGTTTTGGGTGGACTTTTTGAAATTGATTTTCAAAGGAAAATCACAATAGGTATTAACATTTGCAAAGAATTTTTGCATTAGCGAAGAATTTTTAATAGAATTTTTTCAAAATCAGGAGATTGCGATTCTTACTCATTTTTTTTTTGATAATTCTTAACAGAGATTTGCACGAGTGCACTGGAACTACAAGTGTACTGCATTCGTACTTGATATTATTCACACTCCAGTGTCTCCAGCAATGAATGCAGTGTTTACCACACTCATGGCATATTTGTGCCTTGCGTAGAAGTCCGAATGATACCCGTCGCATTTCGTATGGCACATTTTTACACTTCTACAAGCAGAGAGCGGGTGTTGAACGAATCAACACAACAATTTTTAGCAACGCTCTTTGTATTTGTCTCTCTCTCTCTTGAGAAACTTACTTTCAAAGAAGAGAGAACAGAGCGAGAGCAATAAAATTTATGCACATTCATGTATTTCTAGTGTGAGCGCTGTTCGTGAACGAATGACACCCGTAGAAGAAATCACCACGCAGCGCCTCTCAAAGCAGAATCAACCACTTTGACACCCGATCATACACGACCAGGGTTCCCCAAGAAGAGTGCCCGAAAATGTGATTGTGTCTGTCTCTCTAACACACAGTGATGCATGACTTCGGCAAGCATTCGGTGTGAATTGGCGAGTATGTTCGGCCCACAGGGTCTATGACTGGGAAACTCTGTACATTATATTTGTGTATTTGACTGGACTGTAAAATTTCAAGTGTCAGTCACACCGCATACGTATTTAAAGCGAGTGTTGATGCAATCAAGAAAACAGGCACTCTTGCAGATCTTTACTGATCCCTCTTTACTATTAGGATCGTTAAGACATCCTGTACAAATTTCAAGCAGATCAGACTAGTAGTTCTGCTTTTTCCGGCCCTCGTGTTTATTAAAAAAAAATTTCACTCATATTTGATGAAATGAAAATTTGAAATGTCAGCTTTCGATCTCTTACCGCTTAGCCTGTGCGTAAATTGCCAATCAGTCAGTCAGTAAGTCAGAACAAACTCTCATAAGAAGCAGGAATGCAAACAGCTGAAGAACTAGAGATGGTTCGGTTTAGTGGTTCACACAGTTTTCAAACCACCAGTTCGTTTGTCAACAGGGTTTTTGGAGCAAACGTCTGAGCATTAAGTAACTTGACCCCCAACGGGTAACACAATCAAGACTTGGCTTACTGAAATTTTGGGTCCTTAGCCAATTTAATAAGGTTAGTGTCCTTAGCTTTATTACAACAACTCTTGTTTTTCTTCGTAATTTCGTTATATTTTAAGTAAATTGCTGAGATTTTGCTCAATATTCGCTAGGAACTCAATACCTAGCTGAAATGTTTGTAATTTTTAGTTCGGTTCAGCATTTTGTAAAACCAACCGGTTCGGTTCACGAGTGCAAAATTGCGTTTCGGTTCGGCTCAGATCCGGCTTGCATCCCTGATGATAAGTGATGTGTACAATGTTTTCACTCCAAGAATCATTTTTTAATCGAGTTTATACTGTTCCGTTTTGAAGAAAAATGTATACTTATTGACTAGACGCAACATCTCTTTGGAATGATATGCGTCTTCCATAGGATCAGAGAGACACGGCTCTAGACAATAAAATCAATTTCAACAACCCATCAACCTTATTTGGGGCATTTAAGTCTTTCTAAAAATACAAAGACAAATTTGTATTGTTATGACTTGTTTGAGAATCGAAACCAGAACCCTGTGTTGCACTCAACAAACACGAATGGAACCGCGTCTTATGGCAGTGCACCATCGCACACACGTCTAAGATGATACTTATACCTATACTTTTCTGTGCGGTGGTTGAGTAGTGCTCATTTCAAGCACTATTAGAACATTTGCACTCAAAACTTTTAAGGGCCGATTTCTCTTCTTCCAGATAGCTGCTATGTGTCAGATAAGCTCACAATTTACTCTGCTATTTGTAATTTTATGTGACATATAGCTCTATGTAGAAGATGAGAAATCGGCCCTTAGAAAGTTACGTTCTAATATTGAGTTTAAGGCACCTGTTTTTTTTAGGAACTGGGGTTTTCCCTTTGTTAACAAGATTAATAAGATTTTTACCCTTGATCAGTAATTTGCACAAGTTTTATATGTAACTTATCTCAAACTACTTTTACTCTCCTTTGTTTTTCCAGGTCATCAAAGCCCAAGCGGAGCTGAATGGTGCCATTGTGCGTACAAACATCTTGATGCGATATGAGCAGGTGCTCACAGGTCGTATGGGACGCGCTGGTTTCATTGTGAACAGCGAACCTTTCCGCAGCATTTGCCAACGTTTGATGAACATCTATCCCAATTATTTGACTGTACGTCAGATCTCTGTCCTACCCAATGATGGTAATAAAGTGCTTATACCCATGAGTGATGCCTACGAACTGAAGCCCCTAAAGCAGTCGCATAATGGCAAAACTCAAGCCAGCTTTCAACCTTTGGCCACGCATCCAGCACAGAAGAAATTGTTGGATCCTCCGCTCAAATTGCTGCCCTGTTGTTGTTCCCTGCTAACGGGAAAGTGTTCCCAAATAGATAATCGTACTGTTAAGCTGGCTCTGGCGGTCATTGATCAAAAGTCCAATGTTGATTTGAAGCGACAACGTGAACAAATTACAGAAGTACGACTCCAGCAAATCGAACAGAAGCTGGAACATTTACTGCAACTGATACAGGAACGCTTCTAAGCCACACATTTATCTATTAAAACCATTCTCATTTATGTAGTCCAGAAATTGTTTTTATTAACATACGAATAATTAAATTTAACAAAAAACCCCTTAATAATTTGTTTCGGTAAGTAAGTTAGTATATAATGGTTATATAGACGACAGTAAATATTGTATAAACGAATATCTTTACTGTACCATTTTTTGTACCCGAGTAAATATTTTTTGGTTGTTTAATTGCAAATGTTAGATTTATGTTTTGGTTTTAGTTTTTTTTGTTGGTTACGAGTTGATATGATTCGGTTCAAAATGTGTGTGTGTGTGTGTGTTTGTGTGTACCTATTAATGGTTGGTTTTAACAATTGCCGCTCGAATCGCAAAGGATCAAATCAGATTATCCAATCAGATCCCTTGCGTTTGAAGCCGCTCGATATATAAGCTATAAATATTAAACTATGCCTTTACTTTTAGCTTTACATTTAGTTTTGTTTGTGTTTATAAATGTTTTCGTTTAGGTTTTTCTTTTGTTTGGTTGACTATGTTTTTTTGGGCGCAACTCAAAAATAATTGACTTAGTTTTCAAAGAGCATTTTCTAAACGATTGTTTGGTTTTTTTTTTTCTGTGTGAAACGTTCTTTAACTTTTCGGTTCAATATTTTCAATATATATATATTTTTTATATATATTATTATGTTATATGTATTGTATATATATATAAATAAAATCGTGTGTATTCTTGTAAGGCATGCCTAATCAAAACCAGCCAGTTTATACAGTGGGCCCTTAATGTCTACGTACAGAAACAAATGTTTAGTTCAGCTAAGAGTTATCAATTTTTTGTGGATATTCACTGAATCAAATATATAACGAACAAGCTAAGAGTTATTTAGCCAATTATAATTTTTTTAAATTAAACATCATCGAATTGAGATTATTCAAAAATCTTTTTAATATTTTCGAAAATACATATATGGGTTTTAGTGACCTGTTTTGATTTTAGGCAAAGTTTTTGCTTTTAGCTGTCTCAAGGTCGATGGTTAATTATAGTTCAATACAATCAACACAATTCAACCGAGATAAATCACAACATTTTTGGAATAGCAATGGTATGAATTGACCCCCATTTACTCATCAGCAGACTTCTGGCCTTCACACTTTAACCACTTGCAAATTTCGCTATTTATTTGCTAAATTTTGGCGAATAAAGGCATGGAGCAATGAGTATTAGAGATCAAATTTGCGATGCCTCTCAATTTTGACTGGATTAGATACTTTATAGTGCCATATAGGAAATCACAGTGGTTAGAGCGAGACGGCCATATTCACAAATGTACCCAGAGAGCGTAAGTGAGAGCAAACAGCTGACTAATTTCTGACAGAAGCGTTGTCTAGATATCCTAGTCTGTGATAAAGGCTTGAGGATTTCAATTTTGTCAAATTCTGTTAGGAAATTTTTGGCCTGAATTTATGGTTCTTTAAAGGTGTTACCAATTTGTTGTTTGCTAGAGTCTGAACGTTTGTTCAATGATCATTCTAGTGGGGCCAAGGTGAGAAAGTGTTTCTGTTTGTTTTGTATATATAAAATCAGCAGAACTAAAGTACTTGCTAGCTGTCAGATGAAACGTAATTATCTCCTGCGTTTACCTGTTTTTTACCGGGCCTAGGAGCCGCTTCTTGGAATGACAATCCTTTAATCTTTTTGAAAAACAGTTTGCTACGACTTAAGAATTTTCATTTTTACTTAGCGCTCACTTTACCAAAGCTTGTGAAACTCGATATTCTTCGAAAGAAGTAATTTGAAATCATTTTTGAACACAACCTTTTACCCATAAGAGTTGATTGCGGTAAAAAAGGGTTTCATTGATGCAACGGTTCGAGGAATCAACAAAATCGAACTCAACTGGTTCTATGAGGCTGGCTTGTTCATTGGGAAAGAGGTCTAATTCCTTTGGTCCTTTTGTAGAAACCCCAACTAATCCAGTTCAGAGTGTCACATGTTTGCTTTAAAAAATCTGATGAGGTAACTTTTAACAATGCCGATACCAATAAGAATAATTTGTTTAGAAATGAATTTCGTTTAGTTTGAAGCTTTCTATTGTTGGTTCTTTAGTGTTTCGTTTGTCTGTACGTACAACATATTGAGCGCACACTGTACGGTGTATATATATGTATATGTATGTGCCATATGAGCGTTAAATGCATAGGACTGTTTCTGTTTCTGTTTGTTTTTTGGTTGGTACTTTTTGGTTGGTTGGAAAAGCAATTATCATCTACTACATTTTGCGAACTCGATAATACATATATTTATATTTATAACTAATGTTAATTTGCCTTTTTGTTTCTTTTGTTTTTTTGGTTTGTGCTTTTATAATTAAATATGCCTCATTCGTTTATTGTCGTTATACGCTATGACTAAATTAAACTTTCCGTATTACCATTTAAGCGATTATTAGTTTTCTTTTTTTTTTTTTTTTTTATCATTATTGAAGACAACTAAAATTAAAGCTTCTCTTCTTGCGATTCTTTTTTGACTTCGTTTCTGGATGATTGATGAGGTTCTATTGCTATTTCGTTATACATATGTACAACATATATGTATATGTGTAAATCCTATGTTAGACAATACATATATATATATGTATATATATATAATCCTTGCAAGTTGTTAGGCTATGTACCAATTTATTTAAATATCACTTAATTGACGAGTGTTTTTTTGGTTTCTTTTCTTTCTGTCTGTCTGTCTGACTGCTATAGTATTTTTCTTTTTCTGTTAACAATTCTAATTTAAAAGTTATGTTTTTTGCTGTGTAAAAATTGCAGTTAAAATCACAAGTTAAGTATTTTGTTGTATTTGTTGTTGTTTTTTTTTTGGTGTGGAGAAAACGATTTATATAGTTTGGTACCATAATTTCAATTTGCTATCATCAATCGCTGTCTGATTGTCTGTTGTTAAGTTAGAAAAGTTGAGTAGAGAGTGTGTGTGTGTGTGTCTGTGTGTACAGTGTGTGTGTGTGTGTGTGTAAACTTAGGGCGATCACATGACTTAAAAAAGAGAGTTTCTTGGAAACTTATACAAATATACCATACAAATGTAAATCGTGGAAGCGTTGTATAGGAGACCATTAATGCAATTTGATTCTTTTTTGATTCGCTTTTAGTTAGACTAAATAAATAAAGAAAAACATTGTTTTTTCGCCTAGAATAATAAAAGTTCTCACTGGTACACAATGCACATTGCTTTTGTTAGGTAGGATTGCATTTAGTTGGATTTGGTTTGGATTGGTAGAGTTTTAGTTAATCAATGGTTATCGTTTTGCTGTAGTAAGTAGATAATACCCGAGTGGGTTTTGTTTTGTTTGCTATAAGACGAGTATGTACGTACGTATGTGTGAATGTGTGTGTATGGATTATCTATTTTTGGCTTTAGTTCGAGATTGAAGAAGTAGAGCGATAGATCGAGAGAGAGAAAGAGAGACAGTGGAGGAGTCTGTACAATCTATAGTATATATTCAAATCTACTAATACTTCACTTTTTTGTACTTGAACAATCGGTAATTGATATTAAATTTGGTATTCGTAACGAAAAACCCTTTTTTTTTATATATAAATATTTCATTTAAATTTCTCACTAACTAATCCGTATGTAAAGGTATAACTATAGTATTAGCTCATTATTTTTTTTAAAATACTTCCTTTGGCATATGTACAAAATATATCTATATGTATGCATGTATTTATGTATGTATATAGAGCAGAGTACGACCAAATTGAACAATCAAAATTTCCCCCATGGTAGACCTTTAAATTGTGATACACGGCATCTGTGTAATGGAATATCTAGAATAGATTTATAAAAGAATTGAAATTTAGTTCTCTAGAATTGGTACAAAACAGTCCAAAGACTGTTCAAATTCATGATATTTCGGTTTGAGCGTAAAAACGGGATAGAGGACAAGGACGTAAAGGACCACTGTGTGCCCATCGCTTCTACAGTTTTTGATATAGGTCGAACTGCGTCCTAAGTTTAGTGTCAAATTGCATAATATTCATCGATTCGTAATTAAATCGTATAGTTTTGAACTAAAATGACTAAAACTTTATTACTTGTATATATACCTCTGATCTGACCTCACACTCGTACTGTTGCTGTTATAAATTTGTCAAATTTCAAATAATCACACTTTGGTCTACGATTATAGTGTGTATTCAAAAACAGAGGTATCCAAAGCCAGCTTACGGCGGCAGAAATATAAAGAGAAAAACGATTATTGCCTAGTAATGTGTGTGTAAGCTCATGGCTGTCTGATGCACACGAAATCATTCGACGCCAACAACAAAATCTACGCTTAAACCGCATATTTTTTGTTGAGTTAAGTTTTAGCAAGAGGCTTAGTAGAGAAAAAGAAGAAAGAAAACATACGAAGCTGTTGTTGGAATATACATTGGTATAGCTATGCGCAAAACAACAACGAATGCGCAGTAAGCACTCCTGTTCTAGAATTTAGTTTTAACCCCTTTTAACTCCTTTAGCACCCCAGACTGAATTTTGAGATGCTGTAAATTGTTCTATTTACAAATTACAATTTACGCACACAAACTCCAGTGTATCAGAATTTATAGCTCTACTAAGAAAAAGATTTTGACTGTTGTACTGTTGTACTAATTTAAGAAAAAACCAAACTCTACTAGTTTAATGAGCCTAAATCTAAATTGCGATAGTTAGTTACATATGTACTATGTGTATTATGTATGTATTTATGGTAAAACAACCTTCAAAATATCCACGATATGACTACTGACTGACCAAACTGAGTTAGACGATATATCTAGATATTTGTATATATATATACGTAAGTTAATTAATGCTAATGCTGGTTGATCTTTTTAGATCTGGTTTGATTTGATTCTGTACGGTTTAATGCACGTTTTGTTAACACAGAGTTAATATTGATTTCCTTTAAACTATGGCGTTATATGTATATATGTGTATAAATTTTGGATAGTTTCTGTTTGGTTTTTGGTTTTAAGCGACTAAGTTATATAATAATAACAAACAGGGAACGGTCGGACCCGTCCCCCCGACTATGCCTAAGAAACTACAAGTACTGACACAGAAATGCAGGAATACAGGAATCGCACTCAAACAACTGGAGGTGGTCAACTTGTTGAGCTGCTGCTGCTGCTGCTGCTATTGCTGCTACTACTTCTGCTGGAGTGCTGCTCCTGTTTGGTTGGACTGTTGACTGAAGGTCATCTCTGCTTATTCTCTTCGTTGGCAGCCTCAACTATTTCACTGGTTTGTGTGTGCTCGGGATCATAGTCATAGAACACTTGCGAGGTATCACCCTGCACGTTTACATCAATCGGCGCATCCACATCAACGGCTGGCGGTATCACAAATTCGCCACTGAAATCTCCACGTGGCGGATCTTTGGGACTGTCCACCATTATCTGCACTGAGGGCATTTGACAGGTATCCATCAGTTGACTCTCCGACGATCCCGTGCTGATGCGAATTTGCGGTGGCTTAGGCTTGGACTCCTGCCCATTGCCTGTCGAGGACAGACTACTGCTCTCATCCTCCTCCTTGTACTCCTCGCTCTCACGATGCACCAGCACATGCACCAGAGTGGCATTATCCGGCCTTAGGTTCAGAACATGCGGATGCGTTTGCTGCTCCGGAGAGGGCTTGGTCACTATCACCTCGGGGGCCGGACCATCCGCTGGAATTTTGTAAAAAACATAGCAGTTTTAGTCAAGGATTCCGGGGAACATATCAAGTACAAATTCACACATACAGACATAAGCGTTCTTGTTAACTCTTAAAGCGCTTTGTGCTGACAAACCTCGTTCAAGGGGCGGTTTCTTGCGTATGAAACTCGTGGCACGCTTACGAGTTGGAGTGGGCGCCACCTGGGCTAGTCGGGGTTCGCCGTCGGAGGAGGCAATAGCGGTTGTTGTTGCAGAGGCGGAGGAGGTTGAGGTGGTGGTGGTGTTGGTGGTGTTTATAGCGGCTGTTGTAAGTGAAATGCACGCATTAGTGTTGTTAGGGTTGGTACAGTACAATAGTGTGACAGGATAGAATAGAACCGAACAGAACAGAGACTTCAGAGAGGTGGAAGAGTAGATGAGGTAAACAAAGACATTCGAGAGATGTTGAAAGCCACATGACCATGATATGGATATTGATTAAGAGAGATAGTAACTGGTGCAGTCTAGGTGTGAACTATGTACAGTAGAGTATATAGTATGTACATCTATAGATATAGATATGGTGGTATTGTGGATTCGAGTGAATAGGCACTTGTCAATAATTACTTTTTCTATGTACTGAAGGTGAGGTTAAGCTGTCATCGACAGCATCCTGATGACGCAAAAAGAAATTATAAAAGCTTCGGCGACGACTTGCTCTAGGCGCTTCCACAAATATGCTACCGCTAATAATAATAAGTAGTATTAAATGTAAAATAGTCCAGAAATTAAATTTGATATACGTGTAGGAATGTAAGTATATATATAGAGAGCATAAGGTTCAAGAGATCGATCAAATTTTTATCAAATTCTCTGCAATTTTTTGACGAAAATACGCACAAAATAAAAGCTGTAAGAAGCTGTACAAGATGGATTAATGGTAAAATGGTAGATTTAGATAGTTTCTGATTTGTTTTTCCAATTGGTGGACCAAATGATTATGTTATATAACAATGCAACTACTATAAGTTCAGTGAATCAAAGCGAAAGTAAGAGATTTAAATACTGTACGAATGAAGAACCGGTAACGATATTCTCAAAGCTAAGTTAGCTGTCAAATGAAATCAATTTTTATAAGTTTCCAGTGAGTGTAGTTCCAATTGAGGCTAGTACTACAAAATTCATTGAAATATCCACAATAAGGTCCTAAACGTTCGGTGAAAGTGTGGGACATTGTCGAAGCCACATCCTTATCACTTGGCTAAAGTAAAGAATGAACGCAATCCTGTGGTCTACTTAAAGACTTTTTTACACCCAGCATAAAAATGGACCATGAATCGAAGCCATTAAATTAAAGATCTCAGATCAGAACCCGAAACGGACCCCAACTTTTCTAAAACACTGTCAAGACCTTTGTGTGTCTTTTGTGTCAAATCTCACGGAACCTAAAAAGCTAACTTCGACTCGACTAAAGTTTATATACTCTTGCAGCTCGCAAACTGCATAGAACTAAAGGTTTTGAATGATTTTCATAGAACAATTTCATTTTCGCTTTGAACAATGCTAGTTGAGTGATTTCCCAAGCTCACCAATAGATGGTGCCACTTTCGAGTGATCAGTTGTTTATATGGCAGCTATATATAATATATATTTGATATATTCATCCGAATTTGCTCAAAATCGTAAAAATGATGCTGAAGCAGAAAATTTTCATAAATGGAAAGCTTAAACACTCTACCATTGAAAACAATTAAGTTTTTCTCACTAGAACTACTTTTCTGACCGATCTTTCCTATGTCAGCTATATGCTATGGTCATCCGATGTGAATTAAACTTAGCAGAATTATGTGGAAGTACATAATATTAAAAAATATTAAGTTATAAAGCGATAGCATTAAAAACAAAACATTTTTCCTACTAAGACTTTTTTTCAGGACTATCTTTGCTATGGCAGCTATACTATATAGTTGTGCGATTTTCAACAAACTTGGTGGAAATATGAAAAAGCATAGAAAACTTATAAAAACGAAGTTTGCGGGTGTTTGCATTGAAAACAAAAAAGTTTTTCTCACTAAAACCAGTTTTTTGACTGATCGTTCCTAGGGCAGCTATATGCTATAGTCATCCGATCCGGCCGGTTTTGCCAAATAAGCAGCGTATTTATACCTAAACACTTTTTGCAAAGTTTGGTTAAGATAGCTTTAAAACTGACGAAGAAGATAGCTATCATAGATCAGACGGACGGACAGAGGGACATGGCTATTTCAACTCAGCTTGTCATGCTGATCAAGAATTTATATACTTTATGTGGTCTGAGATGCTTCCTTCTATGCGTTACAAACATCTGAACAATATTAATATACCCTCTTCAAGGGTATCGACGGGAATGACGGAATCAAGACGGAACTGAATTTATTTCGCACAAATTTTGTGATTTCAAACCGGTTGTCAGACCTAATTTTGGTTTCAAAATCGCAAAATTTTTGGGAGCACGTTTCAAGCATCGCGATGGGACAGATTGGCGTTGAATTTATATAAATGTTTCTTCTTTAAAAAGCTCAGACAGAGTATATCTCATTTTTGGGGATCATCTTTATGCTCAAACTTATTGAAAACTGAAAAACTGACAATAGCTATGCTCCGAAGGCTCTTATTTGTAGAATTTTTTAGTTTCGGCGACATATACTCAGCTTTTTTTAAGGTTTGAACTAAGAATTTTACCAAAACCTTGGATTCAGACTTCAAACCGGCCTCTGATGCCTCGTTATCAGATTTACTAGAATGAGCAGGTAGTAAAATGCATTCCAGATGTTCCTAAAATATTTCTCAATTAACAAATTATTACCCCGAATAGTCGGTAAAATGACCCTTATAGCAAAGATAATCTTACTTAGTTTCGTTCGTATTCGAAAAATATATTTTCAAAATCTTGCTTTAAGTATATGGGTATTGGCAATATTTACATCTGTATTATTAATGCTTAAACGCAGATATTAACATGCCTGGCCCGCGGGGGCCGAACACATTTTGCTATTCCGAAGGCATGCCAAGGCTTATGCCAAGAGAGCAGTTTTTTGCACTCTCACTTTTTGGTCACGCTCTTGTTGACAAACCCTGCTTTAAAGTTTATGGTCCTGATTGATTTGTACTTCAATACCACGAAAACAGTAGAACAGTAAATGTAAAATGTAACTTTTCACTTTCGTCTAGATTTTGTTTAATCAAATTCGATTATAGTTGTTGAATCAAAAAAATTATATGACAATTTGATTAACAATGTGTCTTTTGAGCCCATCACCTATAAAATTAGCCTTTCTATCAGACCGATTACCTTAATAGTTTTATCAAATCTGTTTTTCGAAACCGAAATTACGTTTCGTTTTGAGACTATCAGCCATGCTCCCATTTTCACTTTCGCAAAACTTTTGCAATTTAAAACCGAAAAGCGAAAGCGAAAATGGAAGCATGGCTGATTGTCCTTGTTTTTAAACTAAAGAAAAAGTAAACTGCATGATTAAATGAGTGAATCTTAATACTAAGGGCAAGCATTGAACTCAAGGCAACTTAGCACATAATCAAACACAAATGGCGCATTCCGTTGACTATGGTGATAAATAGTGGAGACAGACAGAGAGAGAGAGAGAGAGAGAGTAGAGGACTTTCGTTTAGGCCAACTACTTACAAATCATAATTATTGTCATTTTACTCGAATGTTGTTTTTTTTTTTTTCTTTTGGAAACTGCAAGTTGTATTTGTTGTTGTTGTTAGAGTAGTAAAAGTTGTTTTTGCGGCAATAAATGAGTATTTGACAGAGAGCGAGAGAGTTAGAGAGAACTGTACGAGTATTTTTGCTTGCGTTCGCTTGAATGATGGGGCGAGTTGGATGTAGGAACTAAGTAGATACATATATATAAGTCGACTTTGTACGAGTACTGGGTAAAATTGAGATATACGTATATAATTTATAGACATGAGTGATTGTAAGATTGATTGCTTGTAGTTAACTAGCTAAAGCTAGCGAGTACGAGCATTTGCCTTTACCTAAGTAATTCAAGCCACTAGGCTGGGAGCCACTTCTTAAAACGGCTGTGACCATATCTGCGAGCAAGGACTCATAGTTTAGGGAGATACAAGAGGATATGCTAAAAATAGGGCTTAAGTTCATATACACTGTGGAGCACAATACGTTAAATTATCGATATATATCGTAGATGTGTTTCATATGAGCGAGTGAGAAGCCTTTCGTCTAAAAATTGCATTTCATCGCGATGGGATGACCAAGTGTGTGTTTGAGTGTGTGTGTGTGAGTGTTTAACTACCGTTTGCCCAGCTCATCACTCTGCTGCTTGAGATCCTTGACCACATCATCCGCCCCAGAGACGAGCATCAGTGGCAAATTGAGCCAAGGACCCGCCAACTCACTGAGATCAGAGGCATCTGAGGCACGTGACGATTTGCGTGAAGAGGCACGACTGGAACAGGCAGTGCCGCGTCGACTGACCTGAAAATGCACAATTTTCATTTGTATTAATGACATTTCTTTCGACGTTTCACTCACCTGCAGATGAAAGAAATTCAAGGCCGAAAGCTTTGATTGCCAGCCACCTGGACTAGAGGTCTGTGTGGCACTATCTCCCGAGTTCGAGCGATCCTTCTCCCTCTTCCGCCTAAGAATACAAAATCAAAAGTTGTTTAGTTAGTTTACCCCACACAATAAAACACAAAAAAATAGCTGGTTTGGGCTCTGCTGCAGTACCGCAAATAGTCCTTCCAACCCATCTGTATGGTCTTGGCCGCCTTCTCCTGACGCTTCCAGATCCGCGTCGATGAAACAATTTCCAATTCTTTGCGCGTTGGAAACTGTTTCTTAAACTTGACATCCATTTGTTCCTGCAACTGTTTGAAGTTATCGGTCTCCTCGACATGACCTAACACGTGCTTCACGAGCGCGTGCAAAATGTCGAGACAGTGTATTTTATTACCCCTTGATATGGGGAGATTAAATGACACTAGAGCGATATTATTGGGCTTCGAAACGCCCAATGGTGGATCGAGAGAGGCAATAAAATCGGACAGTTGCGAGAAGTGTATAAATTGGGTGGCATGTGGATCATATCTGGAATACAGTAAAGTGTTGTTGGTGGGTTGTGGTTGTTGTTGGTTGGCGCTACACCTACTTGGACCAGCGTATGTAAAACATTTCCAAATCATCTTCAACAATGCCGATCTCCTCCTCCTGATGTGCTTGATTGAAATTCTCCAAAATGATGGCAATGTACATGTTAATCACAATCATGTAGCTGATGATGATAAAGCTCGTAAAGTAGGTGATGGCCAGCAGTGGGTGGCCACAGTCGCCGTTGGTCTGTCGATTGAAGAAGGGATCGCAGTCGGGCGGTTGTATCATCAGCGATTCAAGCACATCGTTCCAGCCGGCAGAGGTCATCAGGCGAAACAGCAATTGCATGCTGCGTCCAAAGGTCTGAAAGTTTACCATATCATCCAAGGCGCCCTGCAGCTTGACATGCCCGAATAACGACATGCCCAAGATGGCATAGATGAAGGTGATCAGACCCAGTAAGGCGCCAATGTTGAAGAGAGCAGGCAGCGATACAACCAAGGCGAACAGCAGCTTTCGTATACCCTTGGCAGCCTTGATCAGTCGTAGGATCCGTCCAATACGAAAGACCCGAACCACTCGGAGCAGAGTGGGGCTAATGGGCAGATCTATCATAATATCCTCCATTAGTATGCCAAAAATAGAGGCCAGTACTAAGAGAAAATCAAAGACATTCCAGGGTACGGTAAAGTAATGATAGCGCAGACCCACTATCTTGACAATGGCCTCTGAAGGGGGGAAAAGAATGAGAAAAGTATACAACTGCAACCAAAGATCTTACAGTTCACACTTACCCAGGCCAAAGACTGTGGTGAAGAAGGCATTGCTTACTTCCAGTATAAAGAATACTGCATGAGGCTGATCATAGTGCTCTATGCCCATGGTAAGCATATTTAGAAAAATCAGTACAAAGATCGCAATTTCGAATCTGCATTTGAGGTTGATGATGAGTGGTAGTAGTAGTAGTAGTAGTAGTGGAAGTAGTGGGTAGTAAAATGGAACCACAAATATTTGAGAGATTAATTCATGTGTTACAACAAAGATCAGTCAAACTTCGTGCGTGCCGAAGTCGCAAGGCTGCTAGGGGGTTCTATTTTGGGGATTAACTACACTATGTACAGGCATTTGAATTGTATATATATATGGGTAATATGTTTAGGGAGCAGCTTATTCTAAGTACATAAAGTATTGTATATACATGCTGAGAGACAGCCCCTTATAGGTACATAAAGTGAGTGGCTAAGAATTAACTTTAAATGGCAATTATTTCCCTTGTAAATGTTCAGCGAGTACCAATATTTCTACTTTGAAATCAATTTTCTGAGATATCTGGAATCTAAGATTTATCGAAGATTTATGTATGCTTATAGGATACATCAAAACTAAGGTTAAAAGTCTTACTGGAAACCTATTAATACTGTTGCGAACCTGGGCTCCGGCTCCGTGAACCAGTCCCCTGCGACCGCAGTCGATACTTAGTGCTAAGTGTCATAAATGGAGTGATCGATACATCGATTACAGCCAATGACGACTTGTCTGTTATTTTTAAGCCCTCTCTAGTTTTTCTCTTATAAAGATCTCTCGGGATTTTCAACTAAATAATTGGCCTTTCAAGTACCGCGACTCTGCGACTCGATATATGGCGAATCTGAGCGACTGGAAACCTTAGCACTTCGAAAACGGTTCCTATCAATGATATCACCAAAAACGAAAAGACTGAGCTGTTTCTTAAGTCGATTTTTCTAAAACAAATTCACAAAATTTACAATGACATATAGCTTTATCTTTATCTTTAGCCGCTTTACTTTTTCAAACTGGTCGATAAATGAACCAATTGCAATATTTAAAATACGCAGGTTCGGTTCACGCTTTGGTTTACGATCATGAATTAGCTGTTCGGTTCAGAACCGGGTTGCATCCCTAATAAAAACGTTATTCTGAAGATATTCAAGGGTGATGCCCTCTTTCGAAGAACGAATCGAGCGCTATACAAGTCACTTCTAGTCCCAGTATTGTAATATGTACAACATCCCACTTAACGAATTAATTCTAAATACCTTTGACTAGGTTTAGAACCTCGAATTGAAAGAACCTCTTTTAAAATTAAGGTGTTTTTGGTACTCGATTCTTATTTACAAGGCAAACATTGTGCCTAAGCACCCCACTATACATGCTGAGATATAAAGCCCACCCTTCCTTCCCCATAACCCACAACATCCCATATATGTATATATAGAGAAATAGACTAGGACACTAGAAGAACATCAATACGCATTCGATAGAAAAACAGAGAGAGAGAGAGAGCGAATAGTTGATACATTTTTGATGGTGTTTACTGCAGCCGCAAACACCGCATCTAATCAAAAATGCTGAGAATTGAGTTAGTCAAGTGTTTAAATGAATTCTATCACCAAATCGAAACAGTTGTGGTTGGTTTTAATCGTGTCCTAACTCGTAGCAGTAGTGGGTTGTTAGTTTGGTAGTTGGGTAGTTGAGTAGGTGGTAGAGAGAACTAAGATAGGACTAAGTAATTTGCAATTTGTAAGTAAGTTTTGATTGGTTTACCTTCTCGAATTGGATAAATCATAAAACATAGCTAAAAAATGATTTATGGGTCGCTTAATAACTTTCTGTGGTTTCTTTCGTCCCAATTTTTTCATAGCCGTGTAATAGTGTTTTTGAGATTCGGTGAGAAACATTTCCAACACTCCTCCTTCATACTATTGTAGGATGTACATAAAAAAAAGTGATGAGAATAGAAGTGAACATTTAATCGAATGTATATAAATATATACACCATATAATACAGAGAGATAACACGCTATATATATATATAGAGACACAACGACATAACGAAAGGATGAACATGTATATTGTATTTCATATGCGATTAGGTACCTTTTTCTTAGGTGAAGTTCATAGGCCAACTGACTTACCTTTTTCTTGAGCATATTGAAATTATCAATGATAACTCCAATAAACAGATTCAGGGTAAAGAACGATCCGCAGACAATAAATATAACAAAATAAATATACGCATATAAATTGGCTTCTCTCTGTGGCTGAAGATCCACGCCACGGGCATCCACCGCATCGGCCATCACCTCCATCCAACCCTCAAAGGTGGCCACTTGCAGCAGGGCCAAGTAACCCATGCCGACATGATCGAACGTGATCTTTGAGTTAATCCAGGTATAGTTTTGCTCTATGCAGTCCCATTTGTCGTTCACCTCCTGTCGATTTCGAGAGAGAGAGAGCGATTAGTTTGGATGACTTCGTAGAGACGGGCAGAATACTCACGGTGATTGGCAGCAATTCGCCTATTTCATTGACGCATTTGAAAAATTTACCACCAAAAAATTGTACACCCATTATGGAGAATATTAACCAAAAAACCAAACAAACCAAAAGTACATTGAAAATTGATGGTATGGCATACATGAGAGCATTTACTACAATCCGCATTCCTTGCCACCTGGAATAGAAATGGGTTTGTTGTTTTGGATTGGCTGTGAATACTAATTAAATACGGGTTGTTGGACTTGGGATCTCAAATCACAGGAATAAGTGCTTAGTAATGGAATGAAATGGTTTCACTCATAACTCAACTACTTGTTTTGGATATATACAGAGCTACCGATTTGCTGACGATGCGATTCTACGTGTAATTTCTATTCGAAATCCATAAAGAACACGAGATTGTATTAAACACTGCGCAGCTCTGGCATAGTTGAGGTAGATCCCATCCCTAGGCTTCTTGTATGCAGTAACTAAACCAGGCAGTAGCAGCTCAGCAGCAAGTGAATCCACACCGAAACGCATGCTGCTGAACTGCAGCTGCCTCATTTAGGTAGTGCCTGTCTGTTTCCGGTTGCTCATCCTATTTCTTTTCGTGGTGAGGTTCACAAGAAAGTGCTGCCTAATAGCCTAGTAGTCCCATCAAGGCCTCAACTTACCGCGAAATGGCTCTCAGGGGTCTTAAAGCTCTGAGGGTGCGCAGTGAACGTAACACTTTCAGATTCTCATTCTCCTCAATGAGCAGCGAGAACACCGATACCTAGTGCATGAAAAGGGTTAGCTCATCATTTCACTCGCTTGCTACTCCAACTACTTACAAACACTATGATAAAGTCCAGTATGGTCCAGAAGCTGGTAAAGTATTTGGAGAAGCCCAACGCCAGCCACTTTAGTATCATTTCCACCACAAAGATCAGGCTGAATGAGAAATTGGTCCAGTAGAGCACACGCTTTAGCGTCTTATTGCTATCCAAGTAGATGTCCTCGAAGCAGAGCGTAATACTTGACGCAAAGATCAGCACTAGCACAAACCACTCAAAGGCCGGAGTATCGACAATCGTCAAGACAGCCGTCCTAACGCTCGTCCAGTGCTTGGCACTCTGGGTGTCCATGCAGGACATGAACCAGGGACAGCGAAAGTATAAGCTGCAAGGAATAGAAATGTGAACTCCCGAGCGGTTGTCATCCCCATCCCCGGTTTACTTACTGATCGTAGCACTTCTGTGGAAAGCAGTCATCTGGCACTTTTGGCGGCTTCGCTGTTCCGAAGCTCGGAAAAGTCATGGGATCATTGTAAGCTCCCTGCGAGTTACGTCTCCCACCGACAGTGAGATCGTCTACGTAGGAAACCAAACAATGCCATGGTTTTTCGGTCAGTCGCGAGAAAGCCGAAGGTTTCTGCGTGACAGTGGCGCTGTTGGCGTCACCTCCAACCGCCTGCATGGGCTCAGTCTTCTGTGCCAGGGCCAGGGCCGAGCTGGTGTCAGCCGCACCCGAGCTATGCGACTCGGTGCGCGCGGACTGAAAGGAAGCGGCTTTGTCTAGAGTCGATTGTGGATGCTCCGCTCGTCTTTTGGCAGCCGTTGGGTGTGGATGTGGGTGCGTGGTGTGTGGCATGTGGGTCTGTATGCTGGTGGCATGAAAGTGCTGCTGGTGCTCGGTAAGGGCAGCCAGCGGCGGTGTGGCCTTTAGCGATGAAATTTGCGCCAGTGTTGGTGGCTCAATGCTCGACTTCAAGGATGTGGGCGGCGTGGCCGGTACAGCGGAACGGCCCAGCTTTTGTTTCGCGATAAGCAGATTCTCATAGGAGTTGGTGCTCTTCAGCGAGAGACTGTCCAGGCGCAGCTGTTCGCTGTTGGCAAACTTGCGTGGCATCTTCTCGGACTCGATGCGTAGCGTGGAGATGGGCTTCTCCTCCTCGGGCAGCTCCTCGACTCGCTCGATCAGGGACAAACGCTTGAAGCGATCGAATTGTACACTAAAAGGATCGACCTTGCGGCGCAGGAAGGGTGATCCAGCACTGCCGGTGGTGGCTGCCACTGCCATGGCTTCCATGGCCACGAAGGGGGCATGGATTTGATCACAGATTTTGCGTATCTCATTGGAAATGCTAAAGTCCTCGTCGATCTTGCGCTGCTTTTCCAAGCTGCGTCGCTTAAGCTTGACGGATTGACGCTGAGCGGCTGCGCTGATGGACTGGGACCGTCGCGGCACACTGGAGAGATCATAGCTGTCATAGGGATTAAGTGGATGCACTACCTCATCGGCGGCAGTGCGATCGGAGGCGGCTGTTATGATGGCTATGTGTTCCATAATGGCCTTGGTGGCCTCATCAGCCGCCGGCGAGGGCTCAGCGAGCGTGGATAGCTTTCGCTCTAGAGAAGTGGTCGAACGCTTGATCTCCTCCAGCTCCTTTTCAAAGCTCTGTATAATATTATCAAACTCCGAGTGCTCCACCAGCGGATCACTGTCCTGCTGCTGCGTGGAGGAGCAACGCGTACGCAGGGTACTGCTTATGCAGCTCAGATTCGACTTGTGCACATCGTCCTCCTCCTGCAGGAACAGGAACAGCTCTTTCTGATCACAATTTAACAGCTCCTCGCGCAGATTGCCTCCCTGCTGGGAGAGCAGTTCATCCTGTTCAATGGAGTTAAGCGAGTGACCACTTGAGTGTCGCCTCAGGTCACCCTCCTCCGATTTGAGCAGTGAACGTTGCGATTGCCCACTGGACTGAGAGAGGCGATCCAGTGACTTTCGATAGCTGGGCGAACGCGTGAGCAGAGATTTTTGATACTTGAGATAGGCCTCATCATGCTCCTCACTGCCATAACGACGCGAGGAGTTGTCCTGCAGCGAATCACCACGAGCAAAGGAGCCACTCCTTTGATCATTGCCATAGGGATCTGTGTCCGTGGAGTTGTATTGGCCCAGCAGACGCAACTCTATGGATTCGGTATAGGTGGCCTCGTCACGAGAATCATTGTGTTGAGTACCCACACCCGAGGAGATTTGATGCTGCAGTCTGGGCATCATAGAGAGGGTTGCATCATAACGACCACCATTTTGAGCCAAAGGACAGCTGGTGGCTGCCTCATAAGTGGGTGGCAGGGAATCGGTAGCTGTTGGCAGTGCCTGCTGCTGTTGCTCTATAGCATCCTGTTCAGCTGCGGACTCTTCAAACTCCAAACCATCCACAATGGTATGAAGGCCATCGCGCAATGGAATCTGAAAGCCAAAATCGGAGCCGGACACAGGACGGTTCATAGATTCCTGAAAAGAGAGTAGAATAAGGAGAACAGAAAGGGTTTAGTAAAAACTCACAGAAAAGAAATCTTGTATTTTTACGTGAACCAAGAACAAGTCATAAAATACCAAAATACTTGATTCAAGTACAAAATTTTCATAGTCTGGGGAACTATTTAAAAATTACCGCCATGATGTGAATATTTATAGATGATTTAGTGTTAAGGTATTTTTAAGAAATCGAATGATGGTCACACTGTAAAATGGACGACGAGAGCGGGGCAGTAGAGAGACAGTGTAGATCAGAGCCTGCCAGCCATAGCTACCAGGAGCCAAAGTCAGTCGAACTCATGATTCGTGAATCGGTGAACACTGAATTGCAAGTAAAACGGTTGTAGTCTGGAAAGAGCTACACAAGCACACCTTTTTGTCCTCTCCATTTGACCGGCACTGGTGTAGACAAACCGTGTAGAGCAGAGTTCCCCAAGCAGAGAGCGCTAAAATGTGACTGTGTCTCTCTCTAACACACAGTAATGCATGACTTCGGCAAGCATTCGGTGTGAATTGGCGACTATGTTCGGCCCCCATGGGATATGGATTGGGAACTCTGGTTTAGAGATAAGCCGTACAGACTAACCGTAGTGAGACATTGTAAATATGGAAGCGGAAGTGATCGCGGAGTAAAAGCGTATGTAAATAGAAAATCGTAAAAATCGATCGTTTACAAATAAAGTGTGAGGTAAATTACCCTCCGAAATTATGGATTTTAGCTTATTTTTGATGGCGAGGCAAGCGCACACATTTGTGTGTATGTTAGTGTTGGGAAAAGGTTGTTCATTTCACTGAACATGTTCACTTGTTCTTTTTTTCTAAGTGAGTCAACTCTCTAAATTGCTCGCTGTTTCAGTTCTTTACTGGTTCTTGTTCAGTTGTGCACTTGTTCAGTTGTTCATTTGTTCAGCTGTGCTGATGGCAACTCCATTAACACATCAGCTGTTCCTATTGGTGACACTTTTTGAGTTCAATAGCATATCGACAGAAAATCTAGCCTTTTAGCGGGAAAAAGCTAAATGCTGTGTCAATGGCTAGATCATCCGTGGCAGTGACTTGATCCGTCGTGGATGAACTGGCGAATGCTTATTTATCTCTTAAGGCCTGTTCTGAGAAGCGCGGAAAATTTAGCTCGCTAAATTGCACATAATAAATTTAGCATCCACATAAATTATTAGTGAGCCCATATATAAGTCAAAGAGACCAAATACAGAAACGGCCACACTGGGGATCAGCTGTTTTGTTTTGTTTACAAACAAAAGTTGAAAGTGTTTTTTTTTTCAAAAATAGTTTAATTAAGCTGGGCAACAGGAACACAGATATGTCTGTTGATGGAGGTAGCGGCATCAAATTCCGGTTCAAGGCGTTGGGCGAGGATCAAATTATTGCCCGTTTGAGACACACTTGCTATTTGTCTATTTTACGGATATTGGGAGATGATATGCGTCCTGCCATCGTCTTAATGGGGTCGAGCATGTCGTCAACAAGGCTGATCTGTTTGAGATGTCGGGCATAATCCCGGACTTCTACTTGAAAGATTATTTGGAAGTCTGCCGTTCGGGCAACTGTAATCGTTTGGAGAAGTGTGTACAAGAGATTGGGTCATCCGCCTACAGTGTGGGTCAACTGAAGCAGTTTGTGGAGTACATAGTGCTTCATGCGGCCCTGACGAATGCCCAGATATGCGACAATATGGGGGGGTAGCACTTTTGATGCTTGATTCAAAGTTGAATATGCATTTCTTTGTAGGAATGCTGCTATCGTCTCCAGGACGGCGGCTCGGAGTATCTGCAAATCATGGATTTGGGCTGTGCCATCATTTTGGCTCTCAAGTGAAACGCAATGCTAAAGATTGGAAATATATTTTTAGTTTTCATACAAAATTATTGTTTTATTTGTCGTAAATTCAAAATCCTGCTCCTGGCGTTCACGTTTGACAGCCACGCCCACACCGCTGGAGCTGGCAATGCTGCCCACAGCTGTCGCATCGCTATCCAACTCTATTTTTAGCTGGTCCTCGGTGGTGGTAAACTGGATGACCGGGTTTGGATGTCACCACCTGTTTGTTTGGCATCCACCGAGTGCGGACGCTTGGGTCCGTTGGCATAGGAGACGATTTTAGGGGTATGGCACTCCAGTTCTGATTTCGTAACTTTCTTGGGCTGATTTGTGGCCCTTAGCTAATAGTTTCCTCACAATTGAATCTCTCGGTGCGTTTTCTTTTGGGTTCATGTTTCCCGTGCATTGTCGATTTTGACGTCTAAAAAATGAGCTGCTTATATTTCCGCCATGGCATCAGCTGTTTATTCAATCCACTCACGACCCACACCGCTATCGATACGTCAACTATCGATAGGCCAATTGTCTATTTATTTAGCGCGTCTCAGAATACAGAAACGAATTTTCGCCGCGGAAAGTTTCCGCCACTGTTTTTTTTATATGGAGTGCGTCATAAAAATTTATTTTCCGCGCTTCTCAGAACAGGCCTTTACGAGGAAATCTACAGAAATAATGAGGTCATTAAGATCATTCACGGGATGACCTCAAGAATGTGCTAGTGTAACAAGGCTATAAAACTCCAAGAAAACGAGCTTTTTTAGAGATTTTGACAGAAACATTGTTGATTCAAGCACAAAAAGAAAAGTATGGCAGTTTGTGTGACCATTTGATTATCTTCGCTTAAACTTACCTGATAGCTTAATCTATGGAATTTCGTCTCGGCCAACAGACTGGGCTTATCCAATTCTAAGCCAGCTGAGGCCTGTGCCTGTGCCTCCAGCACAATCTGCTGAAATTTCTCCGCATATTTACGCTCTTTGCGATCCTTACGCTCCTGCCGCTTCTTGCGTATCAAATCGCGTACTCGTTCTATACTCCTGGCCAATTTCGATTCTTCGCCAACTTCCTAAATGGGAAAGGAGAATCATCGCATTAGTTGTGCTTTCAATGTGATTGTTCAACTAACTACACAAGAATCCACTACAAGATCACACGAATTACGGGCAACATAAAAGCTATAAACAACAATTATTTGATTAAATATTATTAATATTTGGTTGACTATTTACACACATTGGAATTTCTAGTTTCGTTTTTGAGCAATTAACAAAAGGAGTTGAAAGCAAGCCAGTCTTTAAAAATTTTAGAGCGATTTTTTTTTTGTATTTAAAGGTTTTAGTTTGGAAAAATTACCTTTTTCTTGAAAATCTGTTTAACGGTTTTTAGGTGTGTGTGTGTGTGTGTTTGTATTTAGGATTTATGTATTTGTTTTTGTTGTTGTTTAGTGTTTAGTGTAAATAGTTAAGATTTAAACGCATGGTGCAAAGTTGACAACAGAAGTTTTAGTAAATTGGAGAAGATTTTGGTTTTTAGTGCATTATTCAAAATTGGATTAATTATTTGTTTTTTTAATTTTTTGATTAGACCTACAAAATTGAGACTTAGGCAAAAGTTGAAAATGTAAACATAAAGGTAGCAACAGTGTTGGGAGGAGATGTGAATCGAGGTACTTGGATTAAATAGTCAAATTCGGACAAAGAGCACTGGAGTATTTAAGCCAGAGGTGCCCAGAATGAGCTTACGGCCGAGTGGAACACCAATACAAGAAAGAGAAACCCGATTTATGTTTGTGTGTGTGTATGGTGCTACTGCTGTTTGATGCGCACGTAGCCAACAACAAAGCCTTCACTCGAAGAGAACGACAAGAGAGAACACATTTAAAGTTGTTATTGCTCCACATGCTTTGAGGGACGGATCGACGCGCCGGCAGCAACAAAACCTTCGCTCGGAAAAAAAGAAGAGGAGAGAAAACATACGAAGTTGTTGTTGATCTATGCATTCTTATGGCACGTGTGGCCCGTATACGCGCCAGCTATTGCTTTGCTTGGGCACCCCTGATTTAAACAATGTCTGAAGGGCCGTTTCAGAAATACCTAACCGAACAAGGAAGAGGTTCCTTTTAGCTGGACACTCTTTGACCAGAGTTTCCTCACCTTTTCTACCAAGATCAGGTGGTCAGGTATAGCTATTTTAATGATCTTTCGAACCTCCCATCAGAAGTTTTTTAAAGTCTAAAACTCTATCTATCTATACAAGATATTTGAAGTTTTTAAACAGTTTGATACTCCCTTTTAGACTGACTAAAAAAGGCAGCAGCAGTGCAGCAGCATTCGTATCGGAGTGCCTTCAAGTTGCAGCCTACACGGTGTAGCATTTTGTGAACTTATTTTTCTCGCTGACTCTTTTTCTGTCGTGCGTACTAGAGTAGTAGTTTTTTGTTGCTTGTGAGGAGTCAGATTGGGAACTAATCCCAATCTAAACATAGTACAAATTGATATTCTCTCACTTAAAAGAGTTTAAGGCAGGGGCCGGCAAAACACACATGCACATTTTGGCGTTGTGTGTGTGTGTTTAGCTACGCGAGAGCGCGCTCATTTAGCACATCTTTGTTGTTGCAAAAGAGAGCAATATAAGCTCGTATACTGTCGGTGTGTTGACGTCGCTGCCGCAGAGCCCTGTTCAATACACTGGAGACTGAGACCTGACGGACTCTGGTTTAAGACAATGTTTTTAAAGTAGTTCACCATATGCAAGTCCAAACTTGTTGGTAAGGAAGAAGAATGGTTCTGCTAGACTTTGTGGTGACTATCGAGAATTGAATACAAACACAATTTCCGATAGATTTCCACTTCCCCTTATAATGGATCAGATAGCAAGACTTCGTGATGCAAAGTATTTTACCTGTTTAGATATGGCCAGTGGATATTATCAGGTACTGCTTTTATGACCCCTGACGGACAATATGAGTTTTTGGCTATGCCATTCGGGTTAAAGACTGCGCCCTCGGTTTTTCAAAGATAATGACTACTTATTACTCACGTAGCTGTAGAGCTGACGGCTGCTTAAAAGCTAAAGCATACAAATTGCATTCCTTGACCCTGCCTTTGTCTACTCCTCGATTCCATACCACAACACTGACTAGAGATTCGACCAGTGCCGAAATTCAGTTAATACAAAATCTGTATCAAAAATTTTAGTTTAGTTATTTTTTGATTTATTACATTATTATTTTTAAAACTTAGTCAGGCAAAGTCATGAGGTGTATGAGAATTTAGGCTTAAAGTGTAAATCATAAATATAATTTGTGTATTTAACATTATCTTTTAGTGGAACTAAAAAGTGCTGAATCTTTTGGTGTATAATTCAATTGGGGGTTGACAGTGCTTGACAGCATCAATGAGAAGCTAACAGATCACACCCACACACAAATTGGATTACGTAGAACACACATTAAAGTGCAAGGCAAAACACGTAGGATATTTTATGTTTAGATTTAGATTTTGTCATCGTAAATGGATTTAGTTTTTTGCTGGTTCACACATACACACAGTTTAACATTTAGATATAGACATATACATTCCACCAACACATTAAGAAACTTGGAGAAATACATAGATAATAATGCAAAAGCATGTAGCTTAAAACTTACCTCTTTCTTTGACTTAAGCTCCTCGGAATTGAAACTATTGAGCAACAAGGCCAAGAACAAATTTAAGACCATAAAATTTCCCATCACCAAAGTGGGCAGAAATATGGCGAAGCAGGTGGAGGCTCCTTGCTATAAATTGAAATAAGATAGATATATAGTTTTGTACATTTCATTTGTAAATTTCAACACAACTGTACCTCCTCTTCGGCTCTCATACAATCCCACAGCGGTTCTATCCATTCACCGCACAATATGCGAAAGATCATCATGAAGGAGTGAAAGAAATCATTGAAATTCCATCTAAATAAAAAAAAGATTTTAAACATAAGTTAGAATAAAGTTGAATCTAAGCTCACCTAGGAACTGGATCAGGATCAAATTTCTCGGGCGTATAATCTTTGGAGAACAATTGCATGCCAATCACAGCGAAAATGTAAATGACAATGACCAGAATCAAAGTCAGATTACCCAGAGCGCCTATGGTGGATATGATAATGCTTAATAAAACTTTTTCATGGTGGTCCAAGACTGAGCCAGCTTTAAAACACGCAACTGAACAAGAAAATAAAGGGTATTTTAAGTTATTAAGTGATGAAAACTTTTGGATATATCCATTAAACTCACCAAACGCAGACCTCTAAGTACACTTAGACCATCAACCAACTCAAATATGATATCCAACAGGCTGGCCGTGACAATAATCAAATCGAAAATGTTCCAACCGCAGAGAAAAAAGTCTTTAGACAGAGCCATCAGCTTGACTATACACTCAAAAGTGAAAATAGAGGTGAAGACCTGGAAGAGAAAGATTACATTAAATATCAAAAATATTTTTATACCCTTGCAAAGGGTATTATAATTTTGCCCAGAAGTTTGCAACGCATAGAAATATTCATTTCCGGCCCCATAAACTATATATATTCTTGATCAGGGCGACGAGCTGAGTCGATTGAGCTTTGTCCGTCCGTCTGTCTGTCTGTCTGTCTGTCTGTCCGTCTGTCTGTCCGTCTGTCTGTCCGTCTGTTTCTACGCAAACTAGTCTCTCAGTTTTAAAGCTAGCGAGCTGAAATTTTGCACAGAGTCTACCGACCGGATCGGATGACTATATCTTATAGCTGCCATAGGAACCATTGGTAAAAAAATGGGTCTTAGTGAGAAAAACTTTTTTGTTCTTAATGTCAGCGTTCCCAAACACGGTCATTTTTAATATTATAAGCTTTCAAACAGATTTGCAAACTTTGGTCAAAATCGGATGACCATATCTTATAGCTGCCATAGAACCGATCGGTCGGAAAATGGGTCTTACTGAGAAAAACTTTTTTGGTTTCAATGTTAGCGTCCTCAAACTCGTCCCTTATTAATATTATATGCTTTCAAACAGATTCGCAAACTTTGATCAAAATCGGATGACTATATCTTATAGCTGCCATAGGACCGATCGGTCGGAAAATGGGTCTTAGTGAAAAAAAATATTTGTTTTCAAGTAAATCGTTCTTAAGGTCGGTGATTATCAATATTAAACGCTTTCTAGCTAATTTGAAAAATTTGTTCGAAATCAGATGACTATATCTGCAGGCTGCCATAGGACTTATCGGTCGGAAAATGAGTCTTAGTGAGAAAAACTTTTTTGTTTTCAATTTTATCGTTCTTAAACTTGGCGATTGTTAATTTGATATGTTTTCAAAAAGATTCGCGAAATTTGGTCGAAATCAGATGTTCATCTGACGGAAAATCGATTTTAGTTACAAAAGTTTTTGATTTTTATCCAAGCGTTCTTAAACTCTGTCATTTCAAAAACAGCTTTTGCAAGGGTATAAAAACTTCGGCACAGACGAAGTTAGCTTGGCCTTCTCGTTTTTATTTATGCTGTTCGAGTTGTACTCGAATGGTTTCCAAAAAAGGTTCCACAAAAGATATATAGGTAAAAGTTACCCCAAGTTATGAGAATGAACATATCTTGCGGCTTTTTTTGAAAGTTTATTCAACTTTTAAATTTCTAATGGAACTTATGTGTTTTCAAAATTTGAATCAGGAATGCAAGCTGCTTTCAAGTCGGAAAAGGGTTCACTGCAGGCCTTAAACTCATTTATCTTTATCTGTTGAAGTTTGCGGTGCACTTTTAAAAGGTCGGTGAATGTAGGAAAGTTTTTTTTTCTGTCGTTCTTGTTCCAGAATAAAGGCCTATACTCAGATGAGATAAAAAATTAGTTCGGCACTATATTTCATATAAATAGGAATGCTGTTCAAAAGCAACCAGATTTCAAACTGTTCAAAATTGTTTCCATTTATTTGAATACAGATTTTTCGTCTACGGAACGTCTCTGCACTTTGTTATAAATGGAATTTTTCTTGGAACTATGCTCTGTGCATACTTTCTATAGATACATACATATTAAAGTGAAATTATGTTTGTATATTTGTTCCTTATAGTCTAAGCCGCTGAACCGATCTTCACGAAATTTCAACAGATTGTTCATGCCGATCAGGAAAGAGTCATAGGCTATATCTCAAGTGTGCGAACCGGTTCGAAAGCGGTTCAAAATGGTTAACAAGTGGTTCTGAGCCATATCTCAGAAGCCATTCAAGAGATGAACTTGTAATCTGGTCTGTAATTTGGTAATTTGACATTTTTGAACCAAATCGAAACAGTTTCGAACCAGTATCGAACCAGTTAAAAAGTTACTTAAGCTTTGAACTTAAAATCTGGTCTGTAGGTTGTTGATATGGAGTTGCATACTTTACTGAATCACGACCGGAATCGAACCGGTATCAAACTGGTTAAACATGGTTCAGAGCCATATCTCAGAAGTTATTTAAGCTACGAATTTGAACTGTAGGTTGGGAATATGCAGTACGGTTTTAAACAGGTTCAAAAGTGGTTCAGAGGCATTTCTCAGCAGTTATTTATGCTGTGAATTTGTAATTTTGACTGAAAACAGGTATTATATAGTTGTACTAGCATACAACCCGTCGCGCTTCGCTGCGTCGTCATCAGTATAGTCTATCGCTATCGCAATCGTTATCGTTATCGGTATCACTATCGCTATCGTTATCATCGTTATCGTTGCATTTCAAATTATTTCGAGTTCTATCCTTACAAACCGAGTTTCAAGCCAATCGGATGAAAAACAAATTCTAACCTACAGAATTTTCCAGGTATTTTCACGCCAGGGGGCGGATTTTCCGACATTGGAAAATCACATATCAAATTATTTCGTATTCTATCCTTACAAACCGAGTTTCAACTCAATCGGATGAAAAATAGTTTTTTGCATGCAGAATTTTCCGGCCATTTTCCTCCTGGGCGAATTTTCCAAAATCGGGAAAACACGTGTCGAATTATTTCGCGTACTCCGCTTACAAACCAAATTTCATGTCAATCGGATGAAAAACCAAATTTTTCCCATACAAACTTTTCCGACGCTTTTCCGACTTTTCCGGTTGAAATTTTCCAAAACCCCGTCTTAGTACGCACTTTCACCACTAATGGAAACTCCTGTCCAAATTTCAGCCCTTTATCTCTTACCGTTTGCGCTCTGCGTTGATTGCCAATCAGTGAATCAGTCAGGACAAACTGTTTTACATATAGAGGAGATATTTTACTGGTTCTGTGTTGGTATTGAAAAGTATCTGTTTTAAAAGTATTTCGGAGCCATATCTATATGGAAACTTGATGGAACTAAGAACTTAGGCCTACCAGGCTGTTAAACCACTTTAAAAGTGGTTCAATTCCACATCTCAGAAACTATTTAGGCTGTGATATGGAAAATTGTGCTGCACAGTTAGATTTAAAATTTCTCAAAAATTGTTTAAGCTATGAACTGGATATTTGATGTGTGAGTTCGCATGTTAATATCAACTTGCAGTCAGTTCAAACTTGAATATAAACGCTTTCATAAGAAACATATTTATTCAATGCAAAGCACCCGGGCAACGCCGTGTAAACAGTTCCTAGTTCCTTATGAAAATTAGTCGTTGCAGTCTTCAAGTACATTAAGGGCCGATTTCTCATTTCCTAAATAGCTGCTATGTGTCAAAAAAACTACGAATTTACTTTGTTATTTGTTAGAACAGATGTTGCTATATAGAACATGTGAAATAGCCCCTAAGACAGTAATACACAATTTTATGATTTCTATTAAGCAACTTTAAACACATATTTCCATAAGAAAAATATAATCTGGTAATCATTGCATTGTCTCTTGTAGTCTTTAGTCTTATATAAAATCATATAATATATAGGATCTTTTATTATAAGAGGGTAGATTTTGGTTGTAAATCGTATGAAAATCGACCCTTTAGTTCAGCGTTGGTCAACGAGAGCGAGGCCAAATTGTGAGAGTGTATTGGTGAAACAGCTTTTCGAACGCTAGCCAACGACTGAAAGGCAGTTTACTCTCTTGGCCTCAGCTCCGGCTTGGGTTCGGCTCATATATATATGTGTAAATAGGGAAATGTCTTCGCCCCCCAGGGGGTACTGGTGACCATCGCTGCTTTAGTTCCCTAGTTCCATTCAAAGCATTCTGTGGTTTTTACTGATGAGTCTTGCGGTACCTTCCTGGTCTTTACTTTTATATAGGATCCTAGAGTTTCTTTGCTTTAATTCTGATTGTACTCTGATTCCCATATCGAGGCGTTCTTAAACTCTATTTATTGATCCCTAGCCAAAACAATGTTTCGGTATTAGAAATTCTGTCCATATATATCGCTGTCAGCGAATAAATCATTATCATAGCAGAAGGATTGACACGCAGATTCGCGGACCTTTTTCTAAGAACAACAAATTGTAACATTTTGCATCAATCGTCAAATGTGACCCACCTTATTGCCCACATCGAGAGCATTTCGAAAAGTTTCGCTCATGCCATGATGTTCCATTGCCAGAAAGGCAGTATTCAAGACAATACACAACGTGATGGCCAGCTCAAAGAGTGGATCACGCACCACCTTGTACAGGCAATTCTGGAATTGCAGCCAGCTCTCGTAGTCGGAACAACAATGAATGCAGCGATCACAGTTGCGATCAGGCAGGTCATCTAAAGGAAAAAGCAAACATAAAGTCATTCTAAAGATAAATTATATATCCATTTAAGACTCACCTATCACCACCACCTCCGAGGAGAACTCCTGATGCAGGGCATAGACATTATGATTCTTGATGCGTGCAATATTCCCATTGCACTTGATCAGACGCACCTCGCGTGGCGACAGGGCCAACTCCACTGTGGACACGTGGCCCAATTCATGGGTGGTATCCTGCTCCTCATGATCATCCACCACACCAGAGTCATCCTGTGAGGATTCCCGATTGACACCACTTGAATTGGAGCTGGTCTGGCGACTACTGGCCACCAGTTGACCCTTATAGTCCGAGGGATACAACATATTTGGATTCTTTACACTAACACTGGGATCGTGGAAGCTAATGCGAGACTTGGGCGTGACCGCTGATTGGGCCACCGTATCCGCCTCGACCAATTGTTGCTGTTGCTCTTGGTCCTGCAGTGTCAGATCCGTGGGTCTCTCGGTGGCGCTGTGACGTGGACTTGGACCCGGACTAGGGGTGGCCGAATGGGAATTGTGACCATCATTACCATTGCTGTCATTGCCATTGCTGGCACTGTCCTTGCCCCCTTTGGTACCCTTTTTTCGACGCGTCTTCTTTTTACTATACGAGGCCAGGAGCACACCCTTGCGGGAGTCAATCTTCTTTTTGTTATGCTTATTTAGTTTCTTGACGTTCAGAACCGAGGGATCAAAACTAAAGGTGGAATCATCCCGATGATCGAGCAGATCCTTCTTGCGCTCCTCGTTCGTAATCTCCGCCTCCTCCTCGTAACTTAAGGCGACTACGGCTAGCATCAGATTAATTAGGTAGAATGAGCCAAAGAACACAACCACCGTAAAAAAGGTAACACTCATGGGACCACATGTGGCCAATACCTGCAGAGATAAGGGATAAAGTTAGCCAGGAGTTAGCAGTGAGAGATTTGAGGGGTTCACCCACCATATTATACACATTCTCCCAGTAGTCCAAAGTGATCAACTGGAATGTGGTTAGCATGGACCACATGAAATTGTCAAAGTTGGTGTAGCCATGATTAGGATTCTCGCCCACACAGATGCATACGTAACCCATGGGACAATGGCGGGCCCCAGTAAGATTGCCACACAACACGGGCATCTCATCCTCATCGTACAGCCAGTTGTCCGTATCGTTGACCCAACTAAAGGGAAACAGATCAAAATGTTAATACGGTCACACTTTACAGCCCTAGAAATCACTTACAATTGCCAATCCTGGTGAGAGACATTGCCCCATTCGGCTGGTACCTGACGCACACACTTGTTCCTTAGCTCACCCATATACACCTGCAGGGCAAACAGTGCGAAGACCATCAGACAGAAGATGGTCAGCGTCATGACCTCCGCCAGTTGACGGAAGGAGTGCAGCAAGGCATTTATAATGGTCTTCAGGCCAGGCATAATCGATACCGTCTTGAGAGCCCTCAGCACTCGGAATGTACGCAACCCCGCCAGATTGCCCACCTCCATGCCAATGGTGGCATATCCACTGGTGATTACCACAAAGTCCAGCCAATTCCAGGGATTACGTAGATACGTGTACTTGTTAAGCAGAAATCCTTTGGCAATGATTTTAATCACCATTTCGATGGAGTAAATGGCCAGGAAGATGTACCTGTAGACGGAATCATCAGCAGATTAGCATGGTGGTAACTACTTAAAATTGGGAAATACTTACTCCGCTTCCTCCACAGTCTCGGTCATGGCCAAAAAAATGCAATTGAAGAGAATTGTGGCCATTACACAATAGTCGAAAAATTGATTTGTGGCTATATACACGCACACGCGTCGTGCCGGGCTCCAGGGATAGAAGAGGAACAGGCTTTTGGTGCCCGTAAAACGATGTATATAGTTTTTACGGAACCTTTTCGAGACCACACAGAAAGTCTGCAAGCAAAAATAAAACACAAAAAATTCAAAAATTGCGCCTTTTCAATCGATAACAATATGTGTCTGACAACTCTGCTAAGCTATCGCCATTAAGCAACCCTGGCTCAGCTGTTAGGTATCGAGTACTCGATACGTTTGCGCTGTCAAAAAGACAGCCACGCTAGGCTGCCAGCTCAACTTCCGTTTGGCAATCGTTCTTTCGTTCTCAAACCGTCTTTGTGACCAGAAGGAAAATGAGAGCTAAGGTAAAAATCAAATATCAAAAAAATTCAATCTCTCTATAATAAGTGCAATCAAGTGTTTAAATTGAAAGTAAAAGCATTTAACTAAAATAAAATTAATTGTTTTGTTGTTTGCTTGTATTTGCAGTGGCGTAAGAAGCGTATGCGTAGGTTGAAGCGTAAGCGCAGGAAGATGCGTGCACGTTCCAAGTAAATGGTACGCCCTGACACTTTAAATGGTAAGTAGCGGTCACCCGCTTAATGCCCCCACCTCCGCCTCTACCCCAGGCATTGCCCAGGTCACTGACTAATTTTGCGTGTTTTTCTGTCCATTGCAGGAACTTTTGATTTGACCACACACACGAAAACTGAAAGCACGCCGCCTGGGCCCTCTCGTCCGCCTTTTCAAGAGAGCGAGGGCAAGCCCAACGTAATTTTGCCACAAACAATTTTCATGCAAAACGAGGAAATGTGCATTTAAAATTCACTTACAATTTTCACGTTGAAATTGCTTCTAATAAATTACTTGGATTTTTCACAAAAGTTCCACAAAAAACTAAAATGCATCGTGTGTTCTCCATTATTTTGCGTGTGTGTGTGAGCGGGAGAGTGGAAAAATTTGAGTTTCAACCTAACCACATTTGTATTTCATACATGTGTGTGTGTATGTGAGCACGTTTTGCTTAAAATGTCGTTCCGTTTGTATTTAGCAGAAAATTGTTTACAGTATTTGAATGCAGCGGAATAATTTAATTTGAGGCTAAGAGATTGCAGCAGCAGGGGAAACCAGCATCAGTGAGTACCATTTCATCCAACATCTTTGAGCGCCCAAGGCCAAGAAGCAGCAGTCAAATTCTTGGCTAATGAAATTATTCCAAGCACAATCAGTCTCTGCTTACCCCCTACCTCCCTCTGTATTCGACGTCTAAGCTTCAATTTCTGTCGGAAATATCGATTTGTTGCTGAGCCAACCAGGAGAAGGAAGAAGGAGCACACCAAAGAGGCAAGCGTTTTGTTCATTAGCGCCTTGATTTCTTCCTCAATTATATATGCAGATGCGCACACCATCCAAACCCCGTCCCCCCACCCCAACCCTTGCCTGAAGGTCGTTTGTCACTGTAATACACACATAAACGTCTCGTTCAGGGCGCCAAGTAAGCAGAAATTTTAATGTAACAAGCAGAAATTACGATTTTTTAGTTAGGGTGGCGGCGGCAGCAGTAGCAGCAGTTTATACGCCTTTTTGTGGGTTTTCAGTTGAGATTAGTGGATGGAAGGGGGCAGGAGCAGAGGCAGAGAAAACTTGAGCCGCATGTGCAAAAATGAAAAGTTGTGGGTTCTCTTGGGTCTTTGTCTTGTGCGGCTTTTTGGACAAACATGCGGCGTCTGTGTCGTATCACTCAAACAAGACGTGTCCTCGTTTTAGGTAGAAATACGCTTTTTCAGCCGGCTTTCAAAGCTGCTTAAAGTGTTGCCATTAAATGGCATTAAGATTTTGAAATATATCCCATGCATTAGGAGTCAATTTAGTATGCTAGATCCTGGCTTTTCTTGTGATTCTTAGCACAGGGATTTATTTAGTAATTTATTATGTTAGTTCATTTAAAAGTGGGATAAGTTCTTAGTGGAATTGGCTATCGTTATCGAGCGCTTACTATGCCATAGAGATGAGCTACCATGACAAAACGGTGACCGTAAACGTGACAGTGACAGGGATATTTGTCAAATTTTACAACATGTATAAATGTGGCATCTTATTTGTAATTAATGGAACAGTTGGCATAATAGACGTTGGCGACCGCCCTAAGTACAATAAATGGTACGTTTATTTATTCCAAAAATGCGTCTATTCGATTGAAAAATCATCAGTCACAGTTTTACGTTTTACTAGTCACTGTGACTCTCGCTAGTTGCTCATCTCTATGGGCCAGCCCGTCGGTCACTTGCATGTTATGTTTATTTAGCCCGACCTACACCCCTGGCTTTAGGAGTCCCGTTATTTAAAATTATTTTGCCACAACACGTGTATTTCTGGCCATGGGTAATGGAACGCCGCCAAGTCTTGAGTACACTTGCATGTTCGTCTATAATTTGTCCTGGAGGGGCCTGGGCTGCTGCGGACTGGCGGCGGGCAGTTTCAGTTTTGTTTGAGTCACGTAAATATACTGTTACACTGTTGTCAACTTGCTGGGTGACCCATATTGCCCCCGCCACCCCGTCCCCGTCCCCTACCCTACCCTCTGTAATGTACTTGTTTGTTTCTTTGTGGCTTAAGCCTACCAAAAGTGTACACAAATTTAAATGCCGCGTCACATTTACGCTGATTTCCTTTTTGGCGTAGCTTCGAGGGCTGTGCTGGGCGTTTCCATTAACCCCGCCGGTTTGCCATGAAAAAAAGTGCAATTCCATTTCCCATTTTCCACTTTGGGGCACAATGCAATTGCAACAACAAACAAAGCGTCGCGTTCCATTTCCGCTGTGCCACTTGCCATTGTTGTTGCTGCTGCGGCTGTTGCTGCTTGCACTGACTTTTTAATTAGTGGCATTCGTTCCACTTACCTCCTCGTAAATAAAGGTGTCAATCTCCTCCAGCGGCTTGCCATACATGTCCTCCGGAAAGGGTTCAAATTTTCGGGGCAGAACATCCCCATCTTCCACGGAAGCTTTGGTGCGCGGATGAAAGCCATATTCGCGCACCAATTGTATGTGGCGGTTCTCGTGTTTGACCTGCGACTTTTGCGTGTAGGCAACGACTTGGTGTTTGGCAACTGCAAGGAGGAGAAAGAGAAAAGATTATATAACGATTTGTTGAAGATTTAGAACCCCGAAACCCCTTCTCAGCTTGTGATGTGATTTTCCTCCCCTTATCTTATTAATCTATTCTTTCAGATGACCCAGAACTCTCCGCTTGTACAAGGACTCCAGGCTGTGGGTGGCGGTGTGGCAGGCGCCACCACGCGCTTTGTCACCCAACCCTTTGATGTGCTCAAAATTCGATTCCAGATGCAAGTGGAGCCCTTGGTGAAAAACGAATCATCCAAATATCATGGCGTTATTCATGGCCTAAAGTCCATTTATCGTGAAGAGGGCTTGCGTGGCGTTTGGAGGGGACACAATGCGGGACAGGTAATGAGCATTTCCTATGCCTTGGTGCAGTTCTGGTCTTACGAACAGTTCAGGACTCAGGTCCATCGGACCGAATTCTTTAATGATCGGCCGCATTTATCCTATTTTCTGTGTGGCGGTATGGCCGGCTGTTTGGGCACCATAGCCTCCCAGCCCTTCGATGTGATAAGAACGCTAGTGGTAGCCTCCGATCCCCAAACACGCACCGCCAAAATGGGCACCCTAAGTGGTGTTGCTCGTGTGGCGCGAAAAGAGGGAATTATGGGCCTATCCCGCGGCTTACTTTTCACCCTGGTGCAGGTGTATCCGCTGGTGGGAGCCAATTTTCTCTTCTACAAGTATCTGAACGAGATGGTAGTTCTGTTGCGAGAGCGTATAACACAAAAAGAAAATCCGGGGCGTGTTATACCGGGAGCATTTCTGTTCGTGAATGGTGCTATGGCGGGTGTGATGGCCAAAATGCTTGTCTATCCCGCTGATATGATCAAAAAACGCATACAATTGGGAGGCTTCCAAACTGATCGCAAATCATTTGGCAGTAATCCCCACTGTCCGACAGCTATGGCATGTATAAGGAGCACACTGCAGAAGGAGGGCCTGATTGGTTTCTACAAGGGATTGTCTCCCACTCTGTTGAAATCAGGAATGACTACGGCTATTTATTTCACAGTCTATGACCATTTCAATCGTTTTTTTATAATACCCCTGAAGGAGCAAGACAAGAGGGAGGCGGAGCTAAAGAAGACAACGGCTTCGATTACTAAAGTTGGATCAATTTGGGATAAATGAAGATTTTCAAAACTGAGATCGACTGAAAAAGCTTTATTAGGGTCGCTTTCTCATGTTCCTGTTTTTGCAAATCTTTTGCAAAACCACCAAATCCACATGGCTTTCCAAAAACAGGAACATAAGAGAGCTTCCCTCAGATGGCAAATATGTTTCTTAGTTTTCTATAAATTCGCTTCGTATGAAAATTAATATGTTTTTGGGCCGGAACGAGAGAATAAAGAAAACAGTTTAGACGCGAGAGTAAGGAACAGAAATAAATTGCTCACTAAAACTGTTCTCTTTCAATTGCTCTTTATTGTTCAGTTGCTCAAGCACTTAGTGTTAGACTGCACGTCAGTTGAATAGGTTCATTATCTCTCTCCCATTCGAAAGTGATATCTCTGCAAATGATTGCGTGTGCCAACAAATTTTTGCTGATTAGGTTAATAAAACAAGGCAACAAAATTAGACTATTTCTAGTATATTGAAGGATCGATGGTGATTCTAGATGATGAAGTCGAAATTTTTAGTAATTGGAGCTTAAAGATACAAAAAATGCCTTATTTGACACTTTTTATACGCGTTTTTTGGATAACCTATACTTTTGCTTTGACTTTTTTTGATAATATCGGAAAGAACTACTCCTTAACTTTGAAATAAACTATCCCAAACAATTCTAAAAAGAAATTTAGAATGTGGATTTGCGTAGGAAAATTACTTTAGAATGTGGATTGGCGTATGAAAAGTACTTTAGAATGTGGATTTGCGTAGGAAAAGTACTTTAGAATGTGGGTTTCCGTATGAAAAGTACTTTAGAATGTGGATTTGCGTATGAAAAGTACTTTATAATGTGGATTTGCGTATGAAAAGTACTTTAGAATGTGGATTTGAGTATGAAAAGTACTTTAGAATGTGGATTTGCGTAGAAAAAGTACTTTAGAATGTGGGTTTCCGTATGAAAAGTACTTTAGAATGTGGATTTGCGTATGAAAAGTACTTTAGAATGTAGATTTGCGTATGAAAAGTACTTCAGAATGTGGATTTGCGTATAAAAAGTACTTTAGAATGTGGATTTGCGTATGAAAAGTACTTTAGAATGTGGATTTGCGTATGGAAAGTACTTTAGAATGTGGGTTTCCGTATAAAAAGTACTTTAGAATGTGGATTTGCGTATGAAAAGTACTTTAGAATGTAGATTTGCGTATGAAAAGTACTTTAGAATTTTTAGTAGTTATATCCGAGTTCACAAAAACCCAATATGTTGTTGCTGCCACAAAGTAAGCAATGTTTTTTTTTTTAATTTTCATTGAAATTCTATACAAATTACTAGCCGGTTGTACTGTTTCTGCAAGGCATACTTATGTATAGTAAACAGTTTTGTTAATTTATTGTTATCGAGATTTTGTATTCAAAATGGTATATCTTCGCTTAAAAAAATCGTATAATTCTTTGGGATAGTTTATTTTAAAGTTAAGAAATAGTGTTTTACGATAATATAAAAAAAATCAAAACAAAAGTATAGGTTCCTCACAAAACTCGTCTGAAAAGAGTCAAAATAGGCTTTTTGCAACTTTAAGCTCAAATTACTAAAAATTACTGAAATCAGATTCGTGTTCAGCACACGAAAATCATCTAGAATCCCTACCAACCTTTCAAGATTACTGGACCTTGTTGCCTAGTGTAAGTAATTTAGCTTAAGACCACACCAGTTTTGGTTTATTTAAGACTTCTGAAAAACAAAGAAATATACAAATTTTGGGATCAAGTGGGACTCGAATGGAATGGCATCTCACCGCACACCACCATCGCTCTTCTTTGGTTTTTCCAATTGATAATTATTTTTTTTTTCTGTAACTTTGTAACACTGTTAGTGACAGCAGTGCCTGCTTATTCACCTGATTAGGCTTCGTATGACTTCTGGCTGTTCAGCAAACTCAAGAGACCGCTCCGGGGACACCGTTTTGACTCGATTGAGATGTTAAAAGCAAAATAGCAGAAAGCTCTGAAGGCCATTCCGAAGGAGGGCTTTGCCAAGAGCTATGATAACTGGAAAATGCGTTGGCATACTCTGCGTAAGAAATTGCCCACTACATTTTGACTTCTTCCAATTCTGGTTGCAATTTATCTTTGACTCAAATTACATTTAGTAAAAGCACTCATATGGCCCTTTTCCATCTCTGTCCCTTCCAAACTAATTGTTTGTAAACTAAGCTATAGCGATCGATTCCGACTGATTAGAGATACCTAAAACCAAAGACACTACATATATCTAATAAGAAATAAATAATAATAATATCAATAAATCTTTGCTAAATCCAAAAAATATACAATGAATATAGATATTCTTTGCTTGAACTGTTTCGCTTGAACCTATTCATATAAATTAAGATTTTAAATGATTTTCGTCGAACATTCTCAGCTGCGTTATTTCCCAAGCTCAGCAATTGATGGAGCCACTACTCTGACCTGTTTTTTATATGGCAGCTATTCGATATATTCATCCGATTTTGACCAAACTCCCCAAAATTGTGTGGAAACTGATAATATTCATAACTGGGAAGTATAAAGACGCTACCATTGAAAACAAAAAAATGTTTTCTCACTAGAACTACTTTTTCGACCGATGGTTCCTATGGCAGCTATAGTCTATAGTCATCCGATTTGGATCAAACTGGGCAGAATTGTGTGGTAGCAAGTTTGGGAGCGATAGCATTGAAAACAAAAAAGTTTTTCCTACTTAAGACGTTTTTACAGAACTATATTTTGTATGGCAGCTATACTATATAGTTGACCGATTTTCATCAAACTTTGTGGAATTATGTAAAAGTATAGAAAACTTATAAATAATACGAGGGTTGGGCACGTTTGCGTTGAAGACAAAAAAGTTTTTCTAACTAAAACTAATTTTTCGATCGATAGTTCCTATGCCAGCTATATAATATAGTCATCCTACCCGGCCGATTCCGACAAATGTGCAGCGTATTTGTACCAAAAGGCTTCGTGCAAAGTTTTGTTAAGATAGCTTTAAAACTGACGGAGGAGATAGCATAGAAACAGACGGAAATGGCTATATAAACTCAACTCGTCATGCTGATCAAGAATGTATATACTTTATGTGGTCGGAGATGCTCTACAAGGGCTACATGCTCTTTAAAAATGTACTTTCCCAATCTAAGACTTATCAGTCAAATGACGTCACAGACACACAAAGTTATGCAAATGCGAAATGGATCAAGTGTTTGCACTACCTTGAATTCATTGTATCATGGCCCTAAGGTACATAGGGAAATATTGTTATCTTCTCTGTAAACCAGTTTCCAAGTTGCATTGATTCTTATCAGCTTGAATTGTTTTTGGTTCGAGGACTCGAAAGAATGGATCATCACACTCCATAGTCCACCACTCTTACGCATTGTTAATCGCTCTGTGGATTACATCATAACTTGGACACTTTCACTCTGCGGAATGAGTTAATTAACCACAGATACCCACAAACACACTCGCACACAGACGCTTGTCTAGTTTAAATTATTACACTACATGATTTATTTTTGTACATCAACATTTGCAAATGGAAATGGACAAGGGAATGGGTATGGGATGAGTTAACGAGTTGTATATAACTTAAAGATCCAATCAACTTGGATGAAGTGGAAGGCAATGAGCAATAGACTAGATGGCCAAAGCTGGTGGTTTGTGGAGTTTACGACCAACTGGGGCTGGAACCAGCCCAACCGCCGGCAGCGGGTGCCGAGTAACTGTAACCGGCATCTCCACCACCGCCAGAGGAGCCACCATGTGACGAAACAGCTGCGACGGCCAGTCCATCATCATGTCCGCCGTAGCCTCCGCCGCCGCCGCCGCTGTAACCTCCGCTGCTGTAGCTAGATCCTCCGCTGTAGCCACCACCTCCTGCAGCAGCTGCAATAGCGGCCACATATCCATCATCGTGTCCATGTCCTCCTCCATTGCTGTAGCCACCAGAATAACCACCACTGCTATAGCCACCACCTCCTGCAGCAGCTGCAATAGCGGCCACATGTCCATCATCGTGTCCATGTCCGCCTCCCCCTCCACTACTGTAGCCACCAGAATAACCACCGCTGCTGTAGCCACCACCTCCTGCAGCTGCTGCAATAGCGGCCACATGTCCATCATCGTGTCCATGTCCACCTCCTCCTCCACTACTGTAGCCACCAGAATAACCATGTGATGAGGAATCCGAAGTAGCGGCAATGGCTGCTATATGGGCCACTCCCTGACCACCATGATCTCCGCCATATCCACCACCGCCGCCTCCATGTCCATGATCTGAGCCAGAACCAGCGGCAGCAGCTATAGCGGCAATTTTAGCATCATCGTGACCTCCACCGCCACCTCCATAGTGTCCACCGCCGCCGCCGCCGCCTCCATAGTGTCCTCCGCCGCCTCCATGGTGACCTCCGCCGCCGGATGAAGCATGATTTTCGGTAATTATCGCATAAGTGCTAACATGTCCACCTCCTCCGCCGCCTCCTCCACCATGACCACCATGTCCACCGTGTCCACCATGCTCATGAATCTCATAGACTCCTCCTCCACCGCCGCCTCCGGCGCTATAGCCTCCGAAATCATGTCCGCCGCCTCCAAAATCATGTCCACCGCCACCCCCACTTTCGGGCAAATGTATGCGTATGTGCACATGTTCCCGTCCACCAAAGGTGGGCTTACCCCAAATCCCCAAGGGACTGACCAACAAAATCACGCTTAACTAAAGAAAAGACACCGAAGGTTAACATCCAAAACTCTCCTTCTCCTGGGTTGGTTTACTTACAATATAACAAGCCGCCATTTCACTGCTTAAGGATGTGTGGTTAGGGTTTAACGTGCGCTCTCTCTTGACTCCTACTCCTGCTCTACCTCTGCTGGGCTATATGGACAGACTGGAAATGATTCGGCAAGCGTCTCAGCGCGCCGTTTTATACACTTAGCGCGCCAGTTTGGGTTATGTAAGTGGTGCGCACAACGCTTCGCCATTCGTTGAGGCAAGTGCAAGAGATAATCTATCTCTCCCGAGCCACACGAGATGAAGCCACCAGCCATCACTGCCAAGACCACGACCCATTGAAGGCCACATTGTCTGCAGCGCGCTTCGTTTCTTTCTCTCGCCAGCGAGAGTGTTGACCTTTCACACAGTTCGCCCTTTTGCTAAAAATCCAATCTTGATCTTGCTGCTCTTCCGCTCTTTTGAGTTTTGAGTGCTCCACTTTCATCGTGCCCGGAGAAAATCTCACTATGAATTTTGTAAATCGAAATTCCAATTAATATGCAACTTGACCAGTTCCAGTTTCAGTTTCAGTCTTGGCCCAGGGCTCGTGCTGCTGCTGCTGCTGCTGCTGCTTTGTGGCCGTTGTTCACCGTTAGCCACTTTTTGATTGTGTTTACCTACGAATCATGTTTATGGCTTGGAGAGTGTCTCACATGAACTTCCTATTGGCAATTCCTTATTATTAAACGGCCTCGGACTTGCATAACGGCCACGGATCCATTGGCATATGATTGGACAAGCCAAGGGCCTGCTCGTTTAAGCCATTAATGCTCGGCATTTATCAGAGCTGTCATGGAAAATTTACACCGTCCGGCAAGGCAATGACAACAATTGAGATGGGTCATGGAAATGGTCTGATTTAGACCACAATTTGGTCATTCGGCCAGTTAATTCCCAGCTGACCATCTTCAGGCCAAAAAAAACATGTCCAGCAACAACAACAACAACAACTACTTCACCTTTCCAAAGCAAGATGTTAAAAGTTGTTCAAGGCTACGGCCAAAACAAACCAGGCCTGAAATTGGCACCCATTTGGCCTGAAGGATGAGTTGCCTGGCCATATAATACTCTATGACATTTATATGGAGACTCGTACGATTCCTTTATCTGAATACATTAATCATGCGAAAATAGCCTGCCGCGGGAGCAGCTGCTTCTGAGAGCCAGGAGAAATGAAGCGAATGCTTCAAACCCCCCTTCTTAAAGCATTATGTTAGGCTTAACGAATCGTTTTAAACTGTTAAGTAATACATAGAATAACCCATATACGGCTTCTACTCAGAACAACAGAAAATTCCTTTCATCACAGTATTTCACATAATTAGAAACACTTTCTAACAGTACATGAGCATCAAAGCAAAGCCAAGGTGTTTCTAATTATATGAAATACTGTGACGAAAGGATTTTTCTGTCGTTCTGAGTTTTTGAAATGTGAATTTCAGAAAGTTGGTAAAAATTTAGCTCTTTTCAGATTTTTATAGTTTGCTTTATACAATGCTTCTTTCTATGGTCCTAGGCTAATTCGGTGATTTTCTATGTATGAGAAATATCTTTCTTATCTTTAAATTTTAAGCCTAAAGTGTCGAGTATGAATATGATTTTCAATACGCATCCTCACCAGAAGATTCACCATTGAAAATTCTTGGAAATTATCAAAGCTCTTAAGAAGAATGTAAATATTCGGAAATTATCAAAGCTCTTAAGAAGAAACAAACCAATTTTCAAAGTTATACAGGACTGTTCCCGTTTTCGAACAAAACAATCGAAATTGGAGTTGTTAAATGTTACTGATTCCAAAAACTGACTGTGTTATTCGGCTTTTTGCCTCAAACTCCCATTTATATTCATTCAACACTTTTGATGGCAATACTTTTCAACCGAACTCTTTAATCGTTTCGTAGAAATCACAATTCTTGTCAATTCCGATCAATCGAATTCGGAAACGAGAACAGGCTTGAATATGTTTTTCAAACAAAATCCTTTTCGACATCAGTTATATGTATCATTTCAATTGCATTGTTATGCTTACATGCTTATTGTCATACGCACAACTCCCAGTTAAAAAATTTAAATAAAAGTGTATTTCATATTATTTTTCTCTACTGGTTTTATGACCTGTTTTGAATTTTTAGCAACTTGCAACTCAAGGTCATAGTTGAGTTTTTTTTCAGGCAGGTTTGCTTACACACATAACTTGTAACTAAGCTATTGTTACGAGGGGACTAACATAAGTTTGATTCGCATATGGGCATTTCCACAGAAAGGTCAACCAAAAACCGAAAACATTGTAACATTATATGCAACTAACTTATCTTTTGCTTATCAATATAAGTTTCTGAATCAAAATTTGATTGTTTTTTATGATTACGCAAAAGGATACATATATAAATTTTTGAAAAGCATCAGAGATAGGCGTTAGAGATAGGCTTGTCACGTAACATATGTCACGTTGCGTATCATAATAAGTCAAATATATAAAAAAGCAACGTTTATTTTTGAGCAAATCAGCTATGAATATATAGTTACTTCATTGCAGATCATATTAATGTTAGTTTCATTACAAAACTCGAACGCATTCCGCAGAGTTTGGCTTTTTTGTAAAAGCAGACAAAACGCACTTCCGTATGCTGTTACGTTGCGTATGCCTTTTTATCTGCCTGTATTTTGGGACCTTAATGTCTACAACTCTCAGCGCTTACATTAAATAGGGTACTACTAAAGTGCTATCCAAACACCAAAATGCGGAAATTTATTGTACAAATTTTCTTTGCTTTTCTTCATAAAAAAGACTAAGAAATTCGTACTATTGTCACGTTCGTAGCTGTGGAAATGCCCATATATTCTTGATCAGGGCGACAAGCTGAGTCGATTTAGCTTTGTTCGTCCGTCAGTCTCTCAGTTTTAAACCAATTGAGCTGAAATTTTGCACAAATCTTCTTTTTAATTCACGCTGATAATATGTCTGAACCGACCTGATTGGATGACTATATCTTATAGCTGCCATAGGAACCATCGGTCGAAAAATGGTTCTTAGTAAGAAAAACTTTTTTGTTTTAAACGTTAATGTCCGCAAACTTAGCCATAATTAATATAATATGCTCTCACACAGATTTGCATATTTTTGTCAAAATCGGATGACTATATCTTTTAGCTGTCATAGGAACCATCGGTCCGCAAATGGGTCTTAGTGAGAAAAACTTTTTTGTTTTAAATTTTATCGTTCTTAAACTCGGCGATTGTTAATTTGATATGTTTTCAAAAAGATTCGCGAAATTTGGTCGAAATCAGATGACTGAAAATGGGTTTTAGTTAGAAAAATTTTTGATTTTAACTCTGATATTTCAAAAACAGCATTTGCAAGGGTATAAAAACTTCGGCACAGACGAAGTGGCCTTCTTGTTTTTTGATTATATCCGTCTCCCTCCAACCACCGTATTTTCCTATGTCACAATTGTTTGGAGTGAAGTGTTTACATTTCACTAAGGAGTTAACATCACTCAAAATAGAGAGGCGTTTCAAATTGAGTTTCTATATTACATTTTCTTTGGTGGTGGTTATTCTAGATCATGATACAATAACTATAAGGTAGCGCAAGTGCCTTTTTGCATGCGCGTGAATTTATCGAATCACAGAGCTCAGCACTCAGTCGTTACTCAAATTTTTTGACCACTTTCGATAGAAGTTTCGCACTACATCGGTCAGATACAAAATAGGCTAATTACACTGAGCACATCTAACATCCCACATCAAGAGTTATAAACATTTGCCGTGCCAAAATTTGTCATCTTTGTTGGGTGGTCCTTTTAGACACCAACCAAATAGTTAGCAAATAGTTATTAAGCACTTTAACTCATGATGTGTGATGTTAGATGTGCTCAGTGTCATCGAACCAAGGCTGACTGAGAATATTGAAGCTGCTCGATGCGCTAACTTGTAACTGTTGTATCACGATTCTAGATGATTTTCATATGCAGAACACGAATCTGTTTTGGGAAATGGTCCATCACGTCTGTTTTTTTTTGGTAATAAAAATGCATATTTTGACCATTTAATAGTAAAGTACTTTAAAAAAAAACTTTCCCAAACAATTTTACCATCTTTTAAAGCGAAGATTTGTAAATACTTCAATAAACTGTAAAAAGTCAAATTTTGTTACCTTGAATCATTTTTGGACCACAATTTTTCTGCTGCTTTATCCCACCGAGCATTTTGTGAAATTTCTAATCACATTCGATCCTTTTTCGAGTCTTCGGTCTGATTAAAATAGTCACAAATGCGCTCGTTTTCTGATCATAAATGATACTTTTGTCGGGAGAAAATGGTACCCTAGCCGAAGAGCCGTGTATACCCCGTTTTTCTGATCAGTTTCGACGCATTTTCGAGTCATTTGCGAGTCGTTTTGTAATGAATCACATTTTGCGCAAATGCATGAGTTATTTTCAAGTCTTTCTTAAATCGCAAATGAAACTAATCTCTTTTTAATCATCAATTGGGCTCGATAAAGACTCAACAAGGTGATTCTTGTTAAAATGATCTTCCAAATGCTGGGTGGGATTAAGCCGATCCTATAGTATTCTGATCATCAATTCAGGACGATACTGATATTGAAACAAACAGTCCGACAAAGCGTTACGCATTCCTGGAATAGGTCAACCAGATTTAAAAAGTTGCATTATCTATTTATAATTCTATCCATAGAAGTATATTAAATAAAATCATAGGAAATATAGAGTTTTTTCTTGCAGCGGCATTCCACTGATTTCAAAAAATATCATAAACTGTTTCCTTAACTAAAAGGGCTATTCAGAATGATGAAATTTCTAGAAAACCTCAAAGTCTTGGGTGGGTAGTTTACACTTGATTATTGTTCTTTTATGAAGTCAATTTGGATCCTTTTGATAGTAATCTTAAAGTGGAATCGAAAATTATTGCTTTAAGAATCCTTGTTAAATGCCAAAAGCATGTAATGAACTAATCTCCAATCCCCAGCCCAGTTGGCCCTTTTTCAAAATGTAACTCTCTGGAAGTGTTTTATGTTGTATGTTGTTATTGGGTTAAGCCTTGCCTGCAGCAGCAACATCAGTAACAGCAGCAGCAGCAACATCGGCAGCAGCAGCAAGCATCAAAAATATCATGTCATGCTCTGCTGCAACGTTGGCAAAAACCAAAAATATATCAAAAAACAAAAAAAAAAAGAGAAAAAACAAAAACCAAACGAAATGTACCGTGGGTTGGTTTTTGTTTATTTTTGCCGTTCATCATCAGCAGCATCTCTCGGCTGCTCTTACATCAGAGTAGGAGAGGTCATGGCCAGCGCGCCCGCATGCTCTGCATTTTTGTATCTTTCCCTCTTGTCCATTGTTATGCTTTCGCTGCTGATTAGGTCGACTTTTCATTAGCATCGAGCGACGAGAGTGGGCTGCTGCTGCTTCTGCTGCTGCTTCTGCTGCTGCAATTTTCATTAACCGTTTTGTTTCCGACTTGGAAACGGGGCCAACAACAGACAGACCGACCGACAGAGAGACAATATCTAAATATGTGACGATTACGAATTGGTTTTTCGTTGATTAACATTTCTCTTAGCTGGAGATGGAATCTCTCGGCCCATCCATTGCCAAATATCAATTAATAGACATTTAAATTCACTCGAATAAATGTAAACAAAAGCGAGGCGAGGTGAAATGCTTACATAAAAGACGAGACTACCACAAATAAAACTGAAACACCAACGCAACAGGCTGTTACAAATCAAAACATAATTATGATGATCATGATGATGATGAAGGCTTTGGAGATCGCAGATGAAGTGCAGCCGACAAAATCCAGTATTGGGACAAGTTGGCAGATCACCCGAGGGCCACAAAGTTGCAACCGTTGATGACGTTGATGATGACTCTGGGCAACCGGTTGACGGTCGCACATTAACATTTTAATGCAACACAACAAAGACGCACATCTTCCCCGTATTGCATAATGTCCCAGCTCTCTGGGCATCCGAAAAAAAACCCGCTTGCCGCATCTTCATGCGGAAGCAAAATGATTCTCAAAGAGCTTAAAACAAAAGGAAATTCACGAGGTCGGATGGATCGGAGTCGTGAAGATTTGTGGATTTTCCAACAACTAGTTGCAGCTGCACCCTTGCACAAGTTCAATGGTGACTGGGACGGTAGATTTGGATTTGGCTTTGGCTTTGGCTTTGGCATAATAGTTTTATGTCTGCACTTTCTAACTGTTTGCATGTACGCTAACTGGCTTCCTGAACTGAGTGAAGTAGTGGAAGGAACTCAGCGGCAAATGATTTTGTATAAATTTAATTTTATAACCTTACGTAAATTGCTTTAATTTAACTATAACACATTTGCATGTGGATAATTAAACGAACAATATAAAATTTAATGGTAAATCCAAGTGCAAACAGCTGGACTTGCATTTTTTGAGTGCAGCCGAAGGTAAACAGAGAGATGACTAAAAAATGCAGCTGCAAAAATTGTTCTCTACATATTTAATTAGTTTCCGTTTCCGTTCCGTACATATGTAAATCCGTCATCCGCCCCCACGGTTTCACTTGGCCTTTGTGTGCTGCTGGTGCTTCTGGTGCTGCGTGCATTGTGTGTGCCTTAACCCTTCCCCAATGGCCCATCCTGACTAACCATTCAACAGGATTATTGCAGGCACGCTCGCCTAATGGTTGCGTAACTTATGGCCAGTCATCAGTTGGAAAGTTTCCTCTCGTTTTTGCAGGAAAAGGCCCATTTCCATTTCGATTTGTTTATCATTTATTTAAATTGCCCCTGGCAAAAGGGTCTGCCGAGAAGCACCATTAAGCTGGCATGGATTCCAATTTTATTGACTTGGGATGGGGTCTATGTGGTAGGGGATGGTCTATGGTGTGTCCAGTCAGAGGGAAAACGCACACAATGAGCAATGCTATTTAATTATGCTGATGAGCACAGGGCCAGAAGCCAAAAACGAAACGAAAAAAAAAAAACGGCACAACACGCACAAAATCCTGGACACAACCAACCAACCAACCAACCTAAACTCTGCACAGTGGGAGGAGGAGGGTCTATAAACAAAACATGCTGTGGCCATAAATAGAACGGCTGGTTTAAGTTAACATTGATTGCGGAATTGTTTTAGGAGGTGTTAAAGCAATCCACTTCAAAACTAACATTTTTCGGTTATTACGTCGAGATTATGTAAAATTTTTGTGAAACTAGTCAAAACTATAAAAATAGAATTTGAGTCTGCCGTTTACAAAGGTTTTGCGCAACTAATGCATTCAGTAGTCTTCACTTATTAGTACTTTCAGTAAGAGAGAACTAGAAAATATGCATCGAAATGAAGTTTAAAAGAATCTCAATTCTAAAAGTTATTGATTCAGATATAAAAACATATAACCTAGACTTTGCATTCGTTTAAATGAAACTACCTATATTTATTATTTATTACAAACAGCAAAGAGCTTTATTTATGTCGTGTGGTTTTAATTTCACAATCAATTTTTGCGAATTTTGTACAATGGAAACAAACTATTTTCGTTTGAAATCATTTGTCAAAACATCAATAGAAATCCAAGTCGAGTGGGATGAAGTTCACGGCACATTTGCCATAGCGTTTAAAATGGTTTACAATTGAGTGAATGAATACAAAATGATCGAAGAGTCATCATGTACTTGTATTATGCATGGTTCGGGGAAGTGTATTTCACAGTGATCTATTGTGTTGAACTATTGATGTTGCGGTCCAAACTAAATTGCTTTAAATTGATTTTACATTAAAAACTGGCTATGAAACAGATATAGCCTCATCAAAAAAAGCCAAAAGACAAAACAATTACAAATAAGGTGTACCAGACTTTGCACATCATCTGGCTATGCGGGAAAAATTCTCCAACTATAGAACCTTGGAATCGAACAATTACCGTCAATTTAATCGTATACAATCCGTTTCCAAAGTCATGACCTGTAGATAGTCAAAGATACAAATATGCCAAAATATGCACATTGACAACCCATGGCTGCTAGCCATATTGGAAAATCTATATGTTTGCCCATCAAAAAAGCACAGTTGAACCGTTTTATGAATAATTTTGATTTCCTTTCTTACTCTCCTCCATTCCCTACAGTATTCTTTACCATATACCATATATAACAGAGCTGTAAACGACAGATTCAATTTTGAATCAATTCTGAGAATCATTCAGGCATCGAATTGACATATTTTGAATTTTTTCATTTTGTTCCAAAATTAGAATTGAATTGATTTTGATTTAATTCACTTATAAAAAAAAGAATTGAATTGATTTTGTACAAATTCAAATGAATTAGAAAATTTGTATGTTCATTTATTTGATTTAAAACAGAATTGAATTAACTCTGCTACTTCATTCATTTTGTCACATTTGCTTGTTTAAAAAAACAAATATTATTGTTTGAAACGGTTAAATTTGTTCTGATTGGCAGAATTTTGTTCCCCATTTATTTGATCTGTAGAGCTTGCAATCCGAGTTTCACACAAATAAGGTTAAAAGCGGTTTATTCGTGAGCCCAACATTTACCGACCTTGGTAGTGGATTTTCCAAACTTTGAGGAAAATTTCCCCATTTGTTGGTGGGGTTGGTGACCTTATTTATGGTAAGCCTTTGTTTTTGGCCGGCTCCAGGTCAAGTTTTTGATGGTGTGTTTTAATGAAACAAAAAACGACACTACTTTATTCCGATATATTTCGATTTCCGTCGGAAATCGTCCTCAGAGAAGGAGTCTGCTGTGGAGTTTTGAAACATCCCATTTATTTTGACCGATAGAGCTTATATACCGAATTTCATTCAGATCGGTTTTAAATTAACGTTTGGCCTTGGAAAATTCGTATCAAATCATTTCACATACTTAGTTTGCAAACCGAGTTTGAAGACGATCGAATGAAAAGATTCTTACCCTACCCTGAGTCTAGAAATTCTAATAATAATCCTACTCATACTCCTTCAAGATTTACTTACTTAAGCAGCGGGAACATTTAACAATTCCGATTTTAGCAGCTTTGAAAACATTTTATGCCTGTTTTAGAAACTATAATAATCCTTCAAGATGCTTCACAATCTAAAAGCTGGTATTTTTTCTTATCTACCTCAAATGAATGTTGTTTTGAGAACTTTTATTGTAATTTTTGTTACCCCAAAAGTGTGGTACATATTTTTAAAAACTATAATTTCCTGGTCTATCGGGTATGAAATAGTCGTTGCTTCGACTATAGGTCTTTTCACTTTGTTATGAAGCCGGTTTTTTCTTTGGTGGTTGAACAATTACAATTAAATATCAAAGCGAAAAATATAGTTTATATATAAGACAGTGCTAAAAATTTCGGAGCTAAAGAGAGTAAATACTTCGCAAGAAAACAACAATGACGGTTATGGTCCATCCACTTGTAAGAGCTGCAGAGCTAAATCGGTTGAGAATGAAGGCGCTTTACCTACCAGAAATCTGCTGTTTAATACCTATTTTACAATAAGCAATAAGGTAGGAATGTGTGGCGTACTCAGGGGTAAGCACCCCCGAAGATATATTCTTATAACCTTAGTTCAATATCTATATAAACTAATGAATCTGAATTGAAAACAGCGGATGCAAAATTGAAAATTTCAGCCAAATGCAACATTTGAACGATAAGCGTTACTTCAAATTTTCTTCGCCATTTACGAACACATTTACACATTGAGTGCCCTCATATCGCCAGCCGAATCTGAATTTTCGGCTTATTTGTCCGACTCGAATTCTGTTTTAAATCAAATGAATGAACATACAAATTTTCTAATTCACTTGAACTTATACAAAATCAATTCAATTCTTTATTTTATAAGTGAATCAAATCAAGTTCAGCACCTGTTTCAAACCGGTTTAAAAGTGGTTCAGAGTCTTAAGGGCGCGCGCACACATGCGACTCGAGCCGCGATTGAAGTATTCCTCGGTGATAAATTGCGATCAACCTAATCAGGCTGGTTTCTCGATTTCGTTCAAATCCTGCGGAATCGGAATTGTAAAAAGCTCTCGTTTCTAAGAAGTGATTGTGTTAGACGGTCCAGTACTTCATATTTTCAATCATCTTCATTCGATAGTCTTGATGGCAAAACGTTTCCAGCGAATTCTCAAATCGCTTTTTAGAAATCATCACTTTTTCAGATTCCGCTCCATTGAATTCGGAAATGAGAACAGCCCTGAATAATTTCTTTAAAAAGGCTTCTTGGTCTTTGTTTATTATTTAATATAAATTTAATATCAGGTTTTCTACGGTTAGTGAATTCAATTTGATAAATTCGTTAATAACTTTTACCAAAGATCATGAATACCATTATGTTCTTTGCTTGTGCACAGAAATAATGTATATTGAGAAATTTCAAACAGGAATTACTCTTACTCATCTTAGGATATCTTACTTCAGGATATTTGTACAAGAGTTTGTAATTTTGTGACCCAAATGAAACCACTGTACGCTTTGGCTTAGTTTGCGTGCCGGTGTCGGTCGCTGAGTGTCAGTGGAGTACTGTGCTTGTTGGCCAGCTGGCTCTTTGCCCTGGCGACCTGCTTTTATACATGCTTGTACATATGTTTCTTTTTTTAGACATGCATGCAGATTTGATTGTTCTCGTTTCTATCCAAATAATAACTCACCTTTTTCTTCATTGGACGCTGTTTGATCATCACTCATCTTGACTGATTGTCGTCGTTTTTGTGTGTGGTTGTTGTTGGTTGTTGTCAGCCTCTTTAAAAAAGAATCCTTAACGCAGCTGCATATCCTCTGCTTACGATTGCTTTTCGCTTTTCACTCAGTTACCAGCGGGGGGATCGCTGTGTTTAGCGTTAATATTGTCATCGTTCCTTTTGTTAACATGGCTGTTGTTGTTGTTGTTGTTGTTGTTGTGGTGCTTATCACGTTTGGGTCTTTCATGATGCTGAACACACACACAGACACACACAAACTATTGGCTATGCAAATCTTATGACTATGACAGAGTTTTCAATATAATGGCATTCTCCTGTCGCCGGGCGGCTGCCTCTGCCTCCCCGCTATTGTGCGAGTCTCTTTTGCTAGAGCTTTTGTTGTGTGGGGCTGATTATTGCTTTACATTTACATTTTGTGAGGCGGCAGCTTTTTCTTTTTTGGAAGGGAGAAATAGAAAATGTGATAGTAGATTAGTTTCGTCTTCAGTTATGTAAGCGCCTCAATTGCGCTTCGTGTCATGTAACGGTAATTGACAAAGCGCTAATCCCTTGCAGCTTAAAACACCCCTCACTCACACCCACAGACGCACACACACACACACATCCACATGCACACATGGGTGTAATGAATCGACTTACATCTACGTAATGTGCGTAACGGAAGAGATAAACATACAGGAGCAAAGCATAGCACAGCATACGAGGGTTGACTTATCTATATTACGGATAAGCCCAGACTTTGGTGGAAAAAGCTTGATTTGATAGGGTTTTGAAGTCTTTGGAATAATTGAAAATTTCCGCCAAAATGTATAAATGTATCTATGTTTTAGCGTAAAGGTATCGTAATCAAATGATGGTCACACTGTAAATATGGAGTAGTAGAAAAAAAGACAGGGACAACCCGTTTTGACATTGCAAATAGAAACCCGTGGGTAAATAGTAAAGCTGTGTAAATAAAAGCCCGAAAATCCGAAAAACCCTCGTTTACAGTTTGATATTTTCAAATTTTCACAGAGAAACATTGTTTTAAAATGGATTACAAAAAATCAGGGAAATAAAAATCATATATATGTATAATCAGCCTACCTTTGTGCAGACGAATGTAAATATTGAAGATTTTGTGTTTTCCATTGATAAAAAGTACTGAGACCACAGAATATCTAAAAGTCTCCAATCAATTGCATTCTGCAGAGACTTATCAGCAATCGCAAATCGGTAATCGCTAATCGGAATTATCTGCTGAATACATCCAATGAGTATAAAGGACTTGATTTTCTAGAAATGAGAACAAACACACTGAAAACTTGAAAAAGAATAGAATACGAGATGCATTGTCTGACGTACACAATTCATTATTAAATTATGGTCTTAAGTTCTCCAGTATTAGATCCAATGAGCGCGGCATACTTTATTTAAGTAATTTTAGTAAAGTTTTCCTGTTATTGTAGTTGGACTGATCCATAACTGAAATTTCGTGCCCACCGCTGTTATACACTAACAGTTTTTATACCCTTGCAGAAGGTATATAAAACATTTTACAGATGGTTATATCAAGTATATATATTCTTGATCAGCATGACGAGCTGAGTTTATATAGCCATGTCCGTCCGACTGTTTCTATGCTATCTCCTCCCTCCTTTAGGTACAAATATGTTGGACATTTATCGGAACCGGCCGGATCGGATGACTATAGCATATAGCTGCCATAGGAACCATCATTCAAAAAACTAGTCTTAGTGAGAAAAACTTTTTTGTTTTCAATGCAAACGACCACAAACTTGTATTTTTAAGTTTTCTTTGCCTTTTTATAATTTCACCAAGTTTTATTAAAATCAGACAACTATATAGAATAGCTGCCATACAAAAGACAGGTCTGAAAAAAGTGTTGGTAAGAAAAACTTTTTTGTTTTCAATGCTATCGCTTTCAAACTGGGGGCGTGGCAAAAATTGAAAATAAACTTGATCTGCTTGCAAGTATAAGAAACCAACTCTGAGATCTCTTCGTTCATACAGACAGACAGAAAGATGGACATGGCTATATCAACTCGGCTGTTGATGCTGATCAAGAATATATATACTTTAAAGTGTCGGAGATGATTCCTTCTGGCTGTGACATACTTTTGCACAAACTTAATAGACTCTATATACCTTCGGTACGGAGTATAAAAAAAGCCATGTAGCACAGGAATCTTCAGAGAAAGGTTGGGATATGAATTAAAGTTTTTATACTTTCCTTTTCCAGATTTCATTTTTATGTATATTATCTCTATGGGGCGCATGGTACATTAGCTCGATCAATGATCTAATTTTAGGCCTATTGTAAAAAAATCGTAGAAATGTTTGGGATAGCTTATTTTAAAGTTAAAGTAAAGTTAAAGTTAGAAACTAAACAAAATATGGCTTCATTTTAAATACAACAAAAACCCTGTTTGATTGAATTGGGCAATTGAAACAATTGGCGCCTGTGTTAACTGCAGGGAGAGAATTTCCCCCACTAACAACAAAAGAGCCGATACGGGACACGCACACACATATACAATGCTTCTATGACTTAGCGTTTGCTACAGTTGTCGGAATTTTTGCTACAAGTCTGACTTGGGATTCCCAAGCGATCTTAGCAGTTCTGGCATGAGGTAGCGTCTGCCAACATATGGAAGTTGGGCAAAAGATCGCTTGTGAGTGAACTGTGGAAGTTTATGAAAATGCTATACGATCAACCAGCCTTCCTTGTGGTGTTGTGCGTCTTGTTTTGGAAATGTTATGATGAAAATCATAACTTATAGACCTAGAGCTCATAAAAAAGTTCTATGAGAGTTAAGAAATAGTTATTTACGATAATATCAAAAAAAGTACAGATGCCCCACAAAACGCGTCTAAAAAGGGTCGAAATAGGCATTTTTTTTCCCACTTTAAGCTCAAATTTCGACGTGATTGATTTCTGAAAGCAGATTCGTGTTCAGCACACGAAAATTCCTTCCAACCCTTCAATATACCGAAAAACCGAATTTTGTTGCCTTGTGTTATCAGAAATAAGAAATTTACATAAATAATAAATAAAAGTTTCAAAACTTGCTTTGAAAAATTCTCAAAATACAAAAAATTTCTAATGAAAATTCGCAAATTTAAACTGGTCACTCTAAAAGTTTCCCACACCTAAGGCTAAGTTCACACAGGCAATAAATTTGATAAATTTTTAGGAAAATTTTTATAAATTCGCCAAATTAACGAAATTTTCTGTCAAATTTGATCAAATTATAAGTATAGGGAATCATAGTTTATGTTTTAAGTCCCGCAAAATCTGCAATCATGGCTATTTAGCCAAATTTCCTCAAAAATTTGTCAAATTTGACTGTGTGAACTTAGCTTAAGAAATATAAAATCCACCCCACGTAGGGCCGGAAAATGAGCGGCGCTTTAAGTCTTAAAGCTTAACTAAGATAAAGTTAATTAACATTATGGCATCACTCACACACTCACACGCTTACAAGATACCAGAATTGATAAATGGCGGCGTCCCACAACAAAGCAGCGAAGGCAGCCAGCGCCGAGTGGGCGTAGGTGCAGAATGGTGGGAGGTTTTGCTTGGCTGCTGCTCACTGTTCAGCGCTTTGTTTGTGGGCGGTCGCTCTGTAGGCCTGTGCTTCCTGTTTGGTTTTTTCTTTATTTTGTTGCAAAACTTCTTGACACGTCTGCCACTACTACGGCTACACCAGGCGGCAGCAATGGAAAAACGTTAGATGAAGAGGCGCCCATAAAATATTCAATATCAAGTTGCCCCCGCCCCACCAACCAATCTCAATCTCAGGCTGGCAGGCAGGTGATATTTGGTGTGCGGATGGACGGAGGAGCAGGCGATGTAGCCATTAAGGTCGAAGCAGATACAGGCCTCATCTCATTTATATAAATTTCGGACCTGGCTCTAAGCACACAAATCGTCAAAATATTTTTATTACAAACAATAAGAACGCATTTTTATGAGTGAGGGGAACAGACCACCCCCCCCCTAGAGGTGGATTGCCCCCAAAAGGGCGTGACCAGACGTGGGATTTTAAAGTGAAAGCTTTGCCTGCGGTCCCCTAAAAGTGTGCTACAGTTTTTTGCACGAAAGCGAGCAACAACAACAAAAATGTTGCCTAGTTAAGTGCACATCAAGAGCTAATTTATGGGCCACCATCAGCCGTTGCGGCCGCTACACCAACATGAATTGTGGTTGTTGTGGCCTACACACACATACGCACACACACACATCTTCCCTCTCTCTCTCTCGTTTTGTTTCCTTGAAATGAATGCTAAATAAAAAGGGGGAAAATTAAGTTCGATTTACCTTCAAACATTTGCTAATTGTTGTTTACTTATGACACCAGTGCGTGCTGCAGTTGTTGCAGTTGCGGGTATCCCCTTTATGTAATCACATTGGATACATGGATACATGCACCACTCGTTGGTAGCCAATTCTATTTTTATATATATATAGAGCTCTCAAGCTCTCCACGAAGTTAAACACTATTTTTTGCACTGACACACACTTTCTTTTTTTTTTTGATTATTTTTTAAAAACTATTTTTATTTTGTTGGAATTTTTTAATGCTTGTTTTATTTTATTTTACATTATTAACATTTTTTTTATTCAGTTGTCGCTGAACTGTGCAACAATTTTAGAGCAGCAACAGCAACAACAACAAGAAGCAAAAAAAGAAACAAATTTTTAGTAAAAATAAAAAAAAGGAAAAACTTTAGGCACGCACATTGTTTGACACACATACACACACACACACACACACCTGAAGTCTGCAGACTGAGAAGTGTTATTACAATTTACTGTTGATTTCTTTGGCCCAGCGAGCGAGCGAGCGAGAGAGTGAGTGCTGTGTGTGTGTGCGTGCGAAAGAGCGCGAAAATGTAGGTTAGTTTCTGTTTTATCCTTCTTCATGCAGTAGCACATTTCACTCTATTTTTGGGCGCTCAAGAACTTTACTTGCGCTGCACTTGCATGTGTGTGTGTGTGTGAGTGTGTGCGTGTGCCTTTTAAATATTTTTCTTTTTTTTTATGTTTTTTTTTTCCACTAACATACTACGAACGCGTGCCCTTGGGCATGGCGAACTGTTCGGTTCTAAGGTTCGTCGGTGACTGAGCTGAGCAAACGGGTTTTCCTTTCCGTTTGACGTAATCTGCAGAGCGTCGGCGATGCAGAGCGATGAAATCGTTTTCCCTGTATTTCCACCTACAAAAAAAAATAAAGGACGAGGGACTTTTACTCTCTGCCAAAATGTCAAAAGCACATGTCGTGCGTGTGGCTCTGGGCACTGCTTTCCTGTAGGCCTGCCGGCATAAACAAATGCAGTCCGCGTCCGGATGTGTTACCTCCCTCTCCCCCCCTCTCTCTCTCTCTGGCCCATTTCCCTGTATTTGGTCGGCCGTCGTCGTCGTCGTCGTTGTCGTCGCTGCTGCACCGCAGGCTACTGGGCAACTACTTCTCAGCATAAAAAGAGGAAAAAATTGTCAAAATGATTAAGCTTGTATATGGGCCACTTTCTAACAAAAGCATATGGAGGCTGCAAGGCTGCTCATCTGTCTCGATTGGCTGCATTTCTTTTTGTTATTGTTCAACATGGCGTATACGCAATGTTTGAGGTAAGCCACTAAGATCAAAGTCAAAATGTTTTTACCTAGATCAGCATTTTGGGTGAAAGGAACAGCAGTTTGTTTTGTTGCTATGGGTTCACTAAAAGATACTAATACCGTTTCCTCTATCATAATTTTCATCATTTTTTAAAACCGAAAATCATTTACTTCATTAATTAGACCCAGGGCTTAATCCCGAATCGAATTTCGGTTCCGGTATTTTATTTTAACTTATTTTTAATATTGGAAAAATTAAATCTTCAAAGTCTTACTGCATACTACAAAAGCATCATAAAGCCTGTCTGGACTTATGGCTCACAGCTATGGGGAAATGCCTGTGCGAGCTGTGTGAACATCCTTCAAAGATCACAATCAAGAATTCTTAGAACACTCACTGGAGCGCCATGGTACATCCGCAACGAGTGTATCCACAACGACCTGAAGATCCCATTGGTCGAAACTGACATACAGCAACTAAAGCGTAAATATTCTGAAAAGCTTCTAGCCCACCCTAATGAACTCGCACAATCTCTCACCCTGCAACGCATTCTCGCCTCCGAAGAAAAGACCTGGTAGGCTGCGACTGAATTGAAGGGCCGCAGAACATAAACTAGCTCCAATAGGGGATGGTTGTACAATAGTTTCTAGATTAAGATTTGAAAAATTATTGTTAGTCTCATTAAGAGAATATTCAATAAATACTAAAAAAAGCAACAAAAAAAAATTAAATTCTGAGATAAATCTAAATCATTTTATTCCCGACTCAAAATTCAACACAAAGTGAATGGTTTCACAATGAAAGTAAAATTACATCATATTACGTAGTTAACATGTAAAATATTATTAGTTTTCGAATTTAATTTCCAATTTTTAATGTCCACTAACTATATAGCATTCTTGTAATTGCATACAATGTGGTTTTGTACATTCAACTTCGTATTCATTATACATTTTACGCCAGAGAAAAGGTTCCATGCTAACCTGCGTAGCTGGAACAGAAAGTACGACTTTTGAAGTCTCTTACAATTCTGGGAACATTGTGGAAGATTCTGACCACCAGTTAAGAATGTTTTCATGGTTTCAAACTCTCATAAGTGCGAGAAAAGTCTTAATGGAATCTTCTTTGCGCTCTGCAAAGGTAAAAAAAAACCGAAACTGTACCGGTATCAACGATTCGGTTTCGTACCGGTCCTATCGGTTCCAATAATAACGGTTCCGGTTCCGGTATTAAGTCCTGATTAGACCCTTAAAGTACTGAAACCATACTGAAAAGCTATTAAAATGTTTTCGAAAAAGAATCTTGGTAATAGTTCTGCCATACCATGAGAATCAACGGCTTGAATCACGATGAACCAATGTTTAATGCTCGAAAATTTAAGTATCGAGGTTTTGGTTTGAACCTTCTCTTAGCTCTTGACTTTACCAAGTGAGTTTTTCTACATCTTCAACTACTGAAAGCATTAAAAACAAAGGCAATTTCGGTATCCCACACACCGAAGATATATAAACGATTTTTTTGTAAAAAAACAAAAATGCCATTGTTTACAGCCATTTTAAAGTCGGAACTTAATTGAAAGTATTTACGGTATTACCAAGTAGAGAGCGCTGAAGTAAATCAAAAATAGGTTGACGCCTAAGAGCCAGAACATTCTCGGGAAGCCATTTCTCAGACTCATCGATCATATTCCATATTCGAAGCAGCCAAAATGCCTGAATAGCCAGTCGGCTATCTGATCCCTTTCCGCTATCAGCGTCAACTCGAAACAGCTCTAGTAGACAGACTGTTCCTTACTCCGAGATGTGATTCAGACCCAGGGACTCGAAAAACTTGGCAGCCTTCTTTGTTAATCTTCACCATCCGGTTCACAGTCAAGCCGCACCGGAGTTGTTATAATCTGATTTTTTATGGAAATCCCTAACCAAACCTGTTCCGGAGCAAATTAATTTTTATTGATTGCTGTTGAACGGCAGTCGTATTTAAATGAAATATTGTGCCGAACTAAATTATTATCTCATCTGAGTATGGGCCTTTAACCGGTGCACAAAGAAAAATTAAAGCATTCGTCTTAAAAACTTATGAAAATTTGTCTTAGCCCCAATGTAAAATCATCCATACAATCAAGGCACAGCAACAATCTTCTGAAACTCTTCGGCAAGCGTTCTCGTAACTTAAATGCAATTTCTTATATCATAATACCCTTTTTATACCCTTGTAGAGGGTATATTAAAGTGTCCAGATGCTTGTAATGCTTAGAAGGAAGCATCTCCGACCACAAAAAGTATATATATTCTTGCTCTGCATGACGAGCTGAGTTGATATAGCCATGTCCGTTCGTCCGTCCGTCTGTTTCTATGCTATCTCACTTTGCACTAAGCCTTTTGGTACAAATACGCTGCACATTTGTCGGAACCGGCCGTATCGGACGACTATAGCATATAGCTGCCATAGGAACTATCGGTCGAAAAACTAGTTTTAGTGAGAAAAAGTTTTTTGTTTTCAATGCAAACGCCCCCCAAACCTCGTATTTATCAGTTTTCTATGCTTTCTCATAATTCCACAAAGTTTTGTGAATATCGGACAACTATATATTATAGCTGCCATACAAAAGTTAGGTCTGAAAACAAGTCTTAGTAGGAAAAAGTTTTTTGTTTTCAATGCAAACGCCCCCCAAACCTCGTATTTGTCAGTTTTCTATGCTTCTCATAGCTCCACCAAGTTATATGAAAATCGGACAACTATATATTATAACTGCCATACAAAAGTTATGTCTGAAAACATGTCTTAGTAGCAAAAATATTTTTGTTTTCAATCCAAACGCCCCCAAACCTCGTATTTATTAGTTTTCTATGCTTTCTCATAATTCCACCAAGTTTTATGAAAATCTGACAACTATATATTATAGCTGCCATACAAAAGTTAGGTCTAAAAAAAGTCTTAGTAAGAAAAACTTTTTTGTTTTTAATGCAAACGCCCAAAAACTTGTTACTGAACAATACTATATGCTACCACACAATTCTGCCAATTTTGATCGGATGACTATAGCATATAGCTGGAATAGGAAAGCTCGGTCGAAAAAGTAGTTCGAGTGAGAAAAACTTTTTTTGTTTTCAATGGTTGCGTCTTTTTACTTTCAAGTTATGAATATTATCGGTTTCCACACAATTTTGGGGAGTTTGGTCAAAATCTGATGAATATATCAAATATATCTTTTCTCTATTTTTTTTTTATTTAATTTTTTAGACTTTCTGTTGAGTTATGTATGTACGTCGAGCCCCAACAAAGGAAGTTTGGGAAGTTTTCTTCCCTTTGCTTAAGGCACAGCCAGATAAGATATCCGACATTTTGCATTCGTGCTATCTAATATGTTCCTGAAACTTATAGAAACTTATTTCATAAATGTCGAATCCCTCATCTCCCCACTTGATAAGAGTAAGCTCATCATCAACATCTTACTCTTAAAAGCTTGCCTCTAGCCCTGGTTTGAACAGATAAGTAAGCAATCCACACACCAAGCCTTACTCTCAGTCTGCCTCGAGATTCTGTAAGAGTCGGAACAAAACAAACCTAAAAACAAAAGTCAAGAAACGCAATTATTGTGAAAAGTATTACGAGATAAGGTCGTGACCAGTCGACGTTCCTTGCCTAATTATCAACCCCGGAGCGGAAGCAAGTCTGGGGGCAACATGTCTTTGAATTGTTTGCCTCTCCTGCTGCTCCTAGTGACCTTGGCCAGTTTGGGTAGCTGTAGATCCAACTCTTCCACTTCGAAACACACCAACACATATGAGCTATCAACGCATCGCATTTTGGACAGAGCCACCGCACGTATGAGCAACGTTTGGGCCATGAAGCGAAGCATCTTTCTGCATCTCACCTCGAAGGGCAAATCACGATTGGGTGGTCCGGCGCCCAGCAGTCTTCAGGTGGAAATGGAGACTTATAGATTGCTGTACGAACTGGCGGCCAATCTGAGTGTGGTGCCCGTGGATCAACTGGAAGATGAACTGCTACGCAGACGAGTGCAACGTCTGGCCAAGCTGCAGCTGCAGGGTTTACGTCCCAAGAGTTACGAGCGTGCCAAGGATCTGTTGCGTACTATGGAAAACTTTGTCAGCGGTCCTTTAGTCTGTCCCAGCGATGATTGCATTACATACCGGCGGCCAATGGCCATGTATCCAGAGATCATGAACCATAATAGGCTTGCCAAACAGTACAGTAAACTTTTGATCAACTGGCGCAACTGGCGACGTGCCATCAATGACAAGGAGACGGCCAAGTCTACCTTTTTTGATTATGTGCGTTTGCTGAGGATTGCAGCCACCTACAATGGACATGTGACGCCATCGCGTACCTGGTATCTGTACTATGATACGGAGAATTTTCAAGCCGAGCTGGAGGCGGTGTTGTGGGAGATAATGCCCCTCTATAGGGAACTTCATGCCTATTTGCGAAATGAGGTGCGCATACACTATCCCAAGGCGGATACAAAAAGCGATGGAGCCATCTCGGCACCGATAATGGATCAGATATTATCACAGGTAATTAATAATACCTTTCGTTAAGCCCGTCGCAACTTTTTTCCTATCGTGGGCTGACTATTAAGAGCTGGGCTATCTGAAATTATTATTATTATTTAGGATTGGTACTCGCATCAGTTCTTTCGCACACCCCATCCCAGTAGAGAGCATCAGTTGCCCTCTGTGGTGCGTCGCCTAGAGGAGGTGCTGGTGACGCCGGTAAAGATTAACAAGAAGGCTGCCGAGTTTTTCGAGTCCCTGGGTCTGAATCACATGTCGGAGTAAGTACGAGTCACAATGGACTATGCAGATACTTTCTCATTCTTCTGTTTTCAGCAACTTTTATGAACGTTTCTCGCGGCGCATGAATGACGACGAAGGTGGTCCCGAGTGCAAGTCGCAGGTGTACTACTTTCCGCCCGATGTGGCTCTTCGTTATTGTCCCAAGTTGGATTATAAGAAACTGATGCAAGTTCATGGCACCATGGCTGAGTTGCAGTACAATATCTATAAAAAGCAGCTTTCCTTTGGATTGGACACCGAACCGTGTCCCGGTTTTGGTAGTGCACTGGCCGAAACTGTGGTACTGGCCTCGGGTACGGCCCGTCATCTCAATCGCCTGCATATACTGCTCAATGATAGCCTCTCTGAGGAGCAGTCGCTGAATCGACTCTTCCGCATGGGTGTTCATACGCTCATAGCTGTGCCTCAGTATTTCATCAACGACAAATTTCTGGTGGATGTCATGGACGGACGCATTGGTGCTAAGGAGTCCAATTGTGCCTATTGGCGCTTGCAGGACAAGTTTGCGGGTGTCCAGCCGCCTGGCTCGCTTTTGCCTCAGAATTTTGATCCCGACTATAGATTCTATCGCGGCCTGAATCCCGAAACCTCCAACACCAAGTTAGTTTGTCCATGTTTTCCGGCTCCATCAATGGCCCAATGGTTTTGTTTTTATTTTTCAGGAAATTTCTATCGGAAATTCTGGGCTTTCAGTTCTATCGTGCCTTTTGCCTGGCCAGCGGTCAGTATAAGCCCGGAGATTCCAAGTTTCCGCTGCACAATTGTGATTTCTACGACAGCAAGGAAGCGGGTCAAATGATGCGCGAAATGATGGAGCTGGGTGCCACCAAACACTGGAGAGATATCATGCAAATAGCCACGGGTGAACGTAAGCTAAGCGGACGCGGCGTGTTGGAATATTTTGCACCACTCTTCACTTGGCTCAAGGAGCGCAATAAGCAGCTGGATATTGAACCCGGCTGGGATGCCGATGATTGTAAGTAAAGCAAAACGAATTAATGTTCAAATTTTAAGTATCTTTCGTTTTTCTTTTGCAGTTTGTCCCAATGAATAGAGGGGATAATTACAATAAATATGGAATATATTTTTTTTAATAACAATAATAAACAATGCAGTCGAGTATGACGACTGCAGATAATCTGTATACTAAATTCATTTGCTTGCATACGAAAGTGTGCATGAGAGTAAAGCTAAGCTCCCACAGGCAAATAATTTGATCAAATTTTGCTAATTCGATCAAATTATTTGCATATGAAAAGCTTTGCATATGGAGCTTAAAGTGAAGAAGACAGGCCAACAATTTGCACAAATTTTGATGAAATTTGGAAAATTTAACAAATATTTATAAAAGTTAAGTTAATTAAGTAACTATTCGGCCATATTTGAGTACATTTTTTTGCTTATGGAACCTTAGTTTTAGTTTTGAGTCCTGACAAATCTGCAAATCCTCGATATTTACCAAATTTTTCATCAAAGTTTGGGCAAATTATTTGACTGTGCGAAAGCTGAAGCTTAAAGTGAAGAAGTGAACAATTTGCCCAAATTTTGATGAAATTTTGAAATTTGAACAAATATTTATAATAGTTTGGCTAAATAAGTAACTATTCGGCTATATTTGATTATATTTTTTTGCATATGGAACCATAGTTTTAGTTTTGAGAGTTGGCAAATCTGCAATCATCGATATTTAGGCAAATTTTAATCAAAGTTTGGGCAAATTATTTGCCTATGTGCAAATAGCTTAAAGCTGGGGACCAACTAAAGCTGAGGTTCCACAGGCAAATAATTTGCACAAATTTTCATTAAAATTTGGTTATATAGGTAACTATTTAGCCATATTTCAGCTAATTTTTTGCATATGGAAGCATAGTTATTTGCATATTATTAAGCATAGTAGTTTTTAGTCCTGACAAATCTGCAATCATCGATATTTAGCCAACTTTTCATCAAAATCTTGGTAAATTATTTGCCCGTTTGAATATGATTTGATTAACATTTGCTTAAATCGACTATATTTGAGCAAATTTGTAGTTTTTGGAACCATAGTTTTAGTTTTAAGATCAGCAAAACATACAATCATGGCTATTAAGCTAAATTTTTATGAAAATTTTGACAAATTATTTGCCTGTAGCTACTGTTTTCTTTCCGCTCCAGCTGAAATCGGTGTCTCTAACTGTTGTCTGTTAGTACTGGGACCTCCACTCCAAAAATACTGCCATGTGTCCACACAGCTGTGGTGGGAGCCATACTTACATGGTAAAGGTAGTAGTAGTAGAAGTTGTATTCATGGAACATTAAAAAAACTTGGCATTTCTGCCGTTAGCCGTAAATTAAAGTTATACAATTTACATATTTGAAAAAACTAGAGCTACCGGAGCCCTTCTTTCTGAGTTTCACCACCTACCGTCCCCCCTCGTCTCGAGTTAGTAGATCTTTCACTCCTCAGGAAAGGGCTCCACTAATTAATAAAAACAATTATCAGATTTCTCTTTTAGAAAGCGTCTTGCAGGATTCTTGCCCCGTATTTGTGAGCATCCAGCAGGTATTTTGTCAACACACTCCATCTTTGCGTGCTCTCATGTTGCAAAGGCTGCACAGCTCATTTTCAACGCGTCTATGTGGTGAATGGTTAAGTGCCAGTACCTCTGTTCTTGCTCTGCGATATAGGAAATGGTTAAAATGTCATAGTCTTCCCGGATTAAACGCTTGTACATCTCTCGAGAGGTGCTTTCACGGGCTCGCCTAACATATTGAGTATAGTAGTGAGTGCCAGTAGTGTAGACTGACTCTATTTCCAGGTGTTAGAGTCGGTTAGGTCTGGATTTACTTCGTGCTCCGAGGCCAGTTCTGTAAATTTGCAGAAGCTACCATTTTCGGGTACCTATCAGCTGATAAAGACATGATTTTGTTCATATATTTGAAAGGCGCTTGTATTGTGTGATGGAAATGTATCGCAAATGTCGGTGTATTGTTTGGCAGGTAAAATATCTTTTTCAGAAAGAATCTTAACAATTTTTATGCATCTGCGTATGCCTTCCATCCCCAGACTTCGGCAGCATAGCACATAATAGTTCTCGCCGTAGCCTGAAACATTTTGTACTTTATACTCGGGCTTACATGTTTCTTCTTCATAAAGGATTTACATGTTTGAAGATAAGCTCACTCCAAGATCTTTGAACAGTTTTAACGTTTCTAGTTCTATATTCCCAAATGTCCACTTCTCATCTTGCGCCAGCCTCCCTCTGCCATTGTTTTAGACTTCTCCGTGTTGATTACCAGTCCCCATTTTAGGCAGTATCTTTGCTTTTCATTAATCATACTTATACATATATGGAGCACTATTATTGTTTATTAAAATGTTTTCCCCAATTTTATTCGCGCTGGTGTTCAAACCCAGAAAACTCTGTTGGTTCAGGTTCGCGGTGCAGGTCAGTGAACCTAAGTTTAGATTCAACACACAGTTCAGGCTGCAATTTTACTAAGACAGACTAGAACTTCATAACGTTCGCTTCTATTAGGCATGAATAGCAGTACCAAACTCTTGGGTGAAGAGGTCTCTCCTGTTTATGCTCACCCAGCTTCTGCATTAAAATTAGACTCGTGGCTTTGGATTGTGTTTAGTGAAGGAAGGATGGATTCATTTGAATTTGTTAGACTGTGGGTCAGTCCGGCTGCTTTCTCGTTTTTAAGAATGTCTCTACGTCTGTGTATCCAGACATGTTCTGGGAGCTGGCAACTATGTTTCGAGTTGACGCTGATAGTGGAAAGGGATCCACGTAAATAAGAAGTTGGTTGCTTCGAATATGGAATATGATCGATGAGTCTGAGAAATGGCTTCCGAGAATGTTCTGGCTCTTAGGCGTCAACTCATTTTGGAGAAATAGGTGTACAAGATTACTTCAGCTCTCTCTATTTGGTAATACCGCAAATACTTTCATTGGCAGTTTTTTTTTTTTACAAAAGAATCGTTTATATATCTTTTATTTACAAAGGCACTTTGGTAAAACGACAGAAACTTAAAGCTAATTTAGGCTTTAGACATTCATACATAAGTTTTTGTTTGCTTAAATAATTAAGTGTTAAGTATACGTATGTGGAAGCTATGGACCTGGGCTGGTGGCACAAGTATATAAATAGGTTAGAGCGTGGCAGAGATCTTTTGATAAAGATGTTTACATGGTAGTCTCCGAATCCGGCGGTGTGTGATAGTTGAGATTATAGGCCGGCGGTCCATTGTTGAGAAAGGCCATGGAGCGTATGCTCTCCCTGGAGGCTGTACGCTTAGAGAAAGACATGGCGCTGACATAGACAGGCGCTGGCTCTAGCGGTGGGGGTGGAAGATAGTGTTGTTGCTGCTGCTGCTGTTGTTGTTGTTGATGCAGTGGATGCTGCTGATAAAGCGGCGGCGTGCAGGGAGCTTGCGGCGGACTGGCACTGGCACCGCTTAGGCCCGCAAAAACATTCTCCCCAGTGGTATAGGCGGTCGACAAAGGTCTGGAGCCATGGAAATTCGAGTAACTGGAACGCACCGAAGGTGGACGATTGTTATACAACTCATCTGTAGCATGACCCACATCATTTAAGTGGGTGGTAGAGTGCTGATAACTGGGATTGTAGTGACCACCAGATTGTAAACTGATGGGTGGAGGCGGTAGCTTGGGTGAACTAGGCGGCTCCAGCATACCCTGGCCATTGGTGTTGTAGTAAATGGGATCCAGGGGTATATTCTTGCGATAGCTGTTATAATAATGACTATTACCCAGCTGCACACTGGACACATTGTTGGTATTATTGACAATGTCATCGTTCAACGACTGTAGATTGGTGGCCGTCAGTGAGAGCTTATCCTGACGATGAAATGAACCCAAGTGTGGATGCTGTTGCTGCTGCTGTTGTTGTTGTTGCTGGAGTTGCTGCTGCTGCTGATCCAACAGCTTAGTTACCGGATTCTGTTGATATTTGCGACGAGAACTACGCGTACTGCTGCGCACATAGCTGCCACTGCTACTATCTCCACCTGCTCCTCCACCGCCATGTTTAGATCTCAAGGTACCACTAGAGCCATGATGCGAACGCCGGCTGCTACCACCACTTGACTGACGTCCCTGCGTGCCACGCGCCATAACCGAACGCCTTTTAACGCGTCGCGGTGTCATTGGTTTGGGACTCAGTTCACCGCCATCCTGATCTCCACGTGGATCGCCCAGACCCAGTCCCAGCGCATGACCGCCATGTCGTATGGTATCGCTACTGCTGCCAAACTCGATGGAATACAGCGACTGGCGATGCTTGGACTGCTTGTTAATGTGCTTCACTAGACACGGGGGAAAATCAAATGAAAAGTAAAGCATGAATAAATTTCCATTTAGTTAAAACTATGTAAAAGCCAAAAGGTACTCAACCTGAAAACGATTTTTGCCAAATTTAGATAAAATAGAAATTAAATTTTTGTGGTGACTTTTTTTTTGAAAATTTTCAAAATTCCAAAATTTTTGAATATATTTGTACTATTTTGAGAGAAAAGCTGCTAAAGCCTTAGCGAATAGTTTGCATTGAAAATAATGAAAATTTTGTATCAATGATTTGAATTAAACAAAAATTTGAACTACTCAGTTTATGATCTTAAGCAAGCTATCTATATAGTGTTTTGATCAAGCCCGAATTACATACTTTTACTGTTCTTTGTAAAGTTTTAGCTGGCAACAAACCATTTGAAAATATAGACTAAAGGAATAAAACTAACAAACTGAAGAAATACAAATCAGAAACCAACATTTTTCGAACTTTTTTCTCCAAAAATACCAGTTTTTAATAAATTCTACCAATTCTGATATTCAATGGGTTCTTAGGTTCTAATCGTTTTACGAACAGAGAAACCTTGATAGAAGCAATAAAACTGAAAAACTTAAATCAGAACCGAAAATGTTTCCTTTCTTTTCGACACCATAAATATAGGATTTCGAATGCCTGTTTTCAAAAAAATCAAAATATGGTTTCTGGTTCTGATATTTAATATGGTTTTAGGTTGTAATTGATTTACGGAAAGAATCATTTTGATTGTAGCATTAAAACTGGTAAACTGAAGAAATAAAATAAGAACTGAAAATGTTTTCGATCTATGCGGAGCAGTTTCGGTTTCAAAAATATCGGATTTCCAATCCAAATTCAAAATATTGGTTCTGGCTTTGATATTCATTAGGTTCTTATATGGATTGAAGCAATACAACTGAAAAATTGAAGAAATAAAATCAGAACCGACAAGGTTTCTGATCTTTTCGGCTCCAAAAATATCGGATTTCGAATGCCGGTTTTCAAAATATCGGTTCTAGTTCTGATATTTAATATGTTTACGTAAAGAAAAATCTTGATTGAAGCAATAAAACTTAACAAAAAATCTGAAGGAATACAACCAGAACCGAAAATGTTTCCGTTCTTTGGGGCCGATTTGGTTTCAAATATAAAAAAATGTAAAATATCTGTTGCGGTTCTGATATTCATTGGGTTTTTATCTGAAAAATTTAAGAAATTTTCGGTTCTTTGGGGCCGATTTGGTTTCAAATATAAAAAAAATGTAAAATATCTGTTTTGGTTCTGATATTCAATGGGTTCTTATCTGGTTTAAAGCAATAAAACTGAAAAATTTAAGAAATTTTCGGTTCTTTGGGGCCGATTTGGTTTCAAATATAAAAAAAAATGTAAAATATCTGTTTTGGTTCTGATATTCATTGGGATCTTATCTGGTTTAAAGCAATAAAACTGAAAAATTTAAAAAATACAATTGGATAAAGTTTTCGTTCTTCTTGGTTTCAAAAATAACGCATTTCAAAAACAGATTTTCAAAAAAATATCGGTTCTGGTTCTGATATTCACAAGGTTCTTATCTGAATTAAAAAAATAAAACTTAAAAATTTAGAAAATCAAAATTTTATAAAGATTCCGTTCTTTTCGGTTTCAAGAATAAAGGATTTCTAATACCGATTTTTAAAAAATTCAATATATTGGTTCTGGTTCTCATTTTCAATAGTTTATTTACGGTATACAGTTCTGGTTTGATACCCAGCTGTCAATATATAGCTTTTAAAGCCTCAAAAAGTTAAAAATTTCAAAAAAATCTTCTCACACAATTGTTTTTAAAATCATTTTCCGGCTGAGTACAATATAAAATTTCAGTTATCTGACATAGTGTAATCAGCGACAGTTTACCTGTGGGGTTAAAGTTTGTGATTTTTGGTTTTTTTTTTTTGGAGCTGGTTAAATGTTTACAGGTTGATTAGCTACATCTCAGAGAGAGAAATTCGTGTTGATGGTTAGCATTTGGGAGGGTGTTAGAGAGCCACAAAAAAAATAATGCTACATACAAGCCAGCTACCAGGTGAATAGACAAACTCCAGACGGGCAGAGTTTTTAGTTGTAAATGAACATTTATTTGGAGAAACGCAATTGGATTCAAGATCATATTTCTATATATATATATATATATTTATGTATAACTATAACTGCAGTTGGCATAAAGCTTAAGTCTAGACTTAAACATTGATATATATTTATGTATCTCGCACTTATCTCAATAGGCAACTTCTTTATAACTCTAACTATATTTCGTTTATCGTATCGCATAGCGTCAAAACAACAAAAGGCATTTGTTAAACGGCAGCATTCACGTTTATCCTGGATAAAAGTGTCTACGCCTAAACATGGTACAATGTTCATCCATATGTATGTATGTATGTGTAACGATTCCATTTAGTTTTCTTTTTCGAAAAAGGCATCTGTTTGCATTGGCTTTTTATATTTTTCCGATTTCTTTCTAATCGTTTATGTAGTATCACAGTTGAACATAAAATGATGTTAGGCATTTCATTTCATCACAATCCCCCGGGGGAAAGTCTCGTATTACATATGTATGTATCTATTTATGATTTGTGTGTGTGTGTGTTTAAAGGCATCCGAATTAAGCATTTTAACTTTTCTGATCCTAATCCTAAATGGAACATCAACACTAAGGGTTAGGCACAACACAAAAACGAGGGGGCAACAACAAATATGTGTAGTATGGAGCATTAGTAACGAGGACACAAGTGTAACACAAGCGGCAATTCGCCCAGCACCTGCACAAAGAGAGAGAGAGATATTGATAGAGAGAGAGGAGAGTGGGGGGAGAGAGAGAGCTACATAGCTAGGGACATTTAAATAGCACAAATGAAAGAAATCCATTTACCCAAATTTTCTAAAACACCTACTTCAATAAGCAGTGTAAAAATTGAAGAAACGTGTACGAGTAATCCAGGATTTATTCAATTTCATATGTAATTTGGTACCCGAATGTTACAATTCCGCTTTAAGACTTTGGATAAGTTCACACACTCGGGCAGTTTGCCAGATTGTTTGTTGTCAGTCATCTGGCAGCCTGTTCAGACTGTCATGACAGATTTCTCTGAACATATATGGCAACAGTCAACTGGTACTACCTCTGGCAGGCGTGCACACATGTATGGAAGCAGCTGACAGCTGAAAATGTGACAGACTGTCAGCGTGTGTAAACGCATCTTTAGATCTATATGACCCTACTTTAATGCCTTAAAGCATTCACATTTCTCCTTATCTAGTTCTCATCGTTTTGTTCTCCTTTACTTAATTTTCATCCGTTTTTAGGTGGTGGTTTTTTTAGGGAATAAACGAATATATGGATATATTCTTGATCCTGTTTTAATTTCATTCATTTTGAGCTCAAATGGGTCGAGGAATCCTTAACACCCTTGATAATAGAAACATTTTTAATCAATTCAAAGAAAAAAGCAACATTCGATTGTTAAAGCTAATAAAATTGCGGACAGCTCTAGGCAAATAATATACAAATTTCTTTAGAAAGAGCGATAATTACAATCGATTATATCATAGTAAGAAAGAGTAAGCATGACACGCCCAAACATAGTCGGAATGTGTTGAAACAACGTGTTTTTAAAACAAAGATGGGCAGTCAATGGCCCGATTCGTCCTCAAAGCTCTATTTTGAGTTTAAAAATATAACTTTTGACGGTTTTTCGTCAAGTAATAAGCTAACTTAAGGGGTTTAACAATCGTTTATAATGGCAGCTAGTGGCCCTTTTCTTAGCTCAACACTGGTTCCTATTGCTGTGCCCTTCCGTTAGATTAGGTTCATTTGTGCTATTTTCAATGTCTAATGTATAAATATGAAACTGGGACCTACTTGGGGACGAGAAGTCACTTCAGCCTAGGCCTGCACACCCACTATGGAATTGCAGAAGGAGCGGGGACGGCTCTTGCCATTGCGGCCACTGCGTCGATTGACATGAGGAGCAGCAGCTGTGTCTGGGTTCTCCACCAGTTGATCATTGCTCTGTGTGCGCACCACATAACCAGGCGGAGGAGCGCGTATCTGATCGCAGAAATTGGCCTGGGCTGGGATATAGGCGCGTGGCCGGCGTTGACTGCGTCTGACCATGGGTGAGCCATGTGGCGGAGGACCAGTTATATGCTGTGTGGGCATGGCATATTTCTCAGCTATTTCAGGGGAGAGATCGGGATAGGGGGCCTGGCCCAAGCGCTGTTGGAATATATGAGGACGTGGGGCAGGCGGAGGTGGAGGTGTCAATACGCCTTCTTCTTCCTGCTGTCGCTGCTGCTGCTGCTCCTCGTCGTCTTCCTCCTCCTCTTCATGGCATTTGTGCAAGGGCACTGTGGGCATGGGTATCTGAGTGGGTCGCGTTGGTTGCCTCGACTGCACCATCCTTAAGGGCGGTGGCGAGGGCAAACCATTCTGATCATAGGGATAGTTGTTATTGGGACTAGCTTGAAAGATTATGTGGGGCTGAGCATTGTTATTCTCGCCCACAAACAGACTATTCGGAGTGGGACTCTGAAAGGGTACATAGGTCACACCATTGTTGTCGCTGGGCGACAGCTGCTGCAGTGAGAAATTATCCTCATCCTCCTCAAGATTACGCGATAGACGGTCAAGAGGCAGCTGGTTGTACTTAACCGGAGAGGCAGGTGGCAGGGACTTGGGCGGTTTGGGCTTATGGTGAATACGAGCGAAATGCTGACCACCTGGTGGACTGGTGTCACCTTGGAAAATGCTATAGTTGCTGTTACTCAGCGAAGTGTTGGCCAAATAGGGATTGGAGTTCTGCAACGAGGCATAGGACAGCGAGGGTGTGGTCTGTGGGGACATGAGAGATGAGGGTCCGGGACTGACTTTCGCCTGATGCAGACGCTGATGGCGTCGCTGATGGCTACGACTCAGGCTATTGTTGTTGCTGCTGCTCTCGCCACTTGTGCGCTGTTGCTGTTGGGTTAGTTGATGTTGGAATGATGCATGGTGTTGGTTATTTGGCTGGCGCTGCTGCAGCAGGTGAAGATTATTGTTGTTGAGTGTATTATTGTTGCTGTTGTTGTTGCTCATTGGCTGTTTGCTGTGGTGGCTGTTGTTGTGTGGCTGATGATGATAGAATTGCAGTGAGTTTTGCTGATGCTGCTGCTGCGACAGATTTTGATGCTGCAGTTGCAGCTGCTTGTTTGATTGCATTGTGGCGCTTGCGGATGTTGTGGGTATACTTGTATAGCTCACGTACATTGGATGGACCACGGTGTGCTGTGGACTCTTCGCGTCACCCTTCATGAAATCGACTGTAAACCAGAAATTATTTATAATAAATTTAACAATAACAATAGATGGATATTTGTTTTTAGATTTTGATCAAGATTACACTGGGCAACAAAACACAAATGAAAATTACGAAAATTGATCAATTTCCAAGGATTTGGAAACTTCGATTTGTAGGCTAGACCAAGAGGTTCAAAAGAATGCTAAGAATAATTGAAGGACCCCCTTACCAAAGCTTCATTTAGATTAGGGGCCGGCCAGCCCTTAGCCCACCGTTGGGTAAAGTCACTTGTATTATTCACACAGACGCGAGCCGAACTTATGAATGTCTGAAGTCTTTCGTGCTCACTAACACAAGCACTTTTTTCCCTGATTTAGAGATTGAAGTTTACTCTCAGTTCGTCGCTCTTGATGGCAACGTTAACGTTGGATAGACTAAGGGAAAATATTTTTGTTTGGGGGGAATCGAATTTGGTGCCTAAGGTAGGCATATAATTGAACGCGTTTGTTCAATCATAATGGTCCTATAGACTTAATGGAAACTGTCAGGGATCAACAGGATTTTGTGAATCTTCTAATAGCCAGCAAAACGAGAAGGCTTAGAAATGGGTTTAACTCGATCGTGGTTATAAAGTGGCCTCCTGCTCACTTAATTACTCTTTCTCGACAACATAGGAGAGATCTGTTCTTCCCCTGGCTTGAGATAAGTTCAATCTCGGCTTCCGTTTTAAAAATATCCATCACCAGATCAGGCTCCTCTAGAGCCAATTTCTCTGCTGAGCGGTACAATTTTATGTTAACCCTTTTGATAACCATAGTTGGCTGTAGTACCTCCCCGTCTGTTTTTGAATCCCTATCGACTTTTTGTTTAGTATAAGAATGATCTGGCGAAATGGACCAATTCGTCTGCATGTCCCGCAAATCATTTCTAACATTTCTAACTAAAACCATTTAACGTTATATGAGGAGAGACCTTAATATGCCCGGTTACAAGATGAAATGAAGAAAGTTGAGCGATTTGAAACTGTTCAAAGATATTTGAACAGTGCATTATAAGCCCAGGTACCTGCGCATGGGACTCAAGTACAAGGCGCATAGAAATATACTAGAATCTAAAGCCCTGAAAGAAGGGCTACATCTGTTATCAATAAATTACAAAACACAACCAAAAAATGTATAAAAAGAGAACCAATATCAATATATAAACCAGCGGTGGACAGCAAAAAATAACAGAAAGGGTACAACAACACTTTTTATACACTTGAAAAGTGTATAAGGAATCATCTCAGAAAACAAAAAGTATATATATTCTCGATCAGCATGACGAGCTGATTCGATTGAGCTTTGTCCGTCCGTCTGTCTGTTTCTCCGCGAACTAGACCCTCAGTTTTGAAGCTATCGAGCTGAAATTTTGCACAGAGTCTTCTTTTGACTACACGCTGCTAATATGTCAGAACCGACAGGATCGTATGACCACTTTTTGTAGCTGCCATAGAAATGATCGGTCGGAAAATGGGTATTAGTAAGAAAAACTGTTTTGTTTTCAATATTAGAGCTCTTGAACTCTGTCTTGGTTAATATTATATGTTGGGGGGCAACCCATTCCGCAAGCCACGCACTCGTTGCAAAGGAATAGCTCGCGCGCATACATTCCAAACGCTCATAAGCCGGCATAAAGCAACAACAATTTCATATGCGTGCTCTCCTCTCCTTCTTTCCGAGCTAAGGATTTGTTGTTGATGCGTGCAGACCTGCAACAACAACATCATATGTGATTCTCTTCTCTCTCTATGTCTCAGGCAAATGAAAAAGCAAGAACAATGTTGCCTTTGCGTAGTCAGCGCTCGCCTTGCACGCGTATGCTTGAGACAGCAACGACCGCAAACTACACTCTCTGCTTCTATTTGATTGTCAGAGGAGAAGAGTGACGCATTTTTTTGTATTTTTCTCTTAGATCTGGTGGGCCAGTTTGGCAATTTTCACGCATTCAAAAGGTCTTCTTCGTATGAATGCATCGGCGTATAAGGCTCTCTCTCTCTGCTTTTGTTAAACTCTGGCGCAACTCTTGAGTGTGCAACCTTTTGAACTAACATTTTCGTAGATTGGTCTTTGAGAAGTGCTCATTTTATGACCGATTGACTGACTTAGGCCTGTTATAGGGTTGCTGTCAGATAAATCAGTGCTGTGTGTTTAACCACAGTGAGCGCGATAACAGAACACATTCGGTTGAGGGAAGCCCGAGAGCGTTTTTGTTTTGTTTTTTTTTTCGGTCAGTGACGTGAGGAGAGCGAACTGAATATAGGGTTATTTGCGAGCTATGGCTTTTAGACTGATTTCCGAAGTTTGGTAGAAATCGCTAACCGCTGAAGCAAGCTTTTTCAAGTGTATTAAAACTTCGGCACAGACGAAGTTAGCTTTGCTTTCTCGCTTTTTCGTCGTTTCTTTTGATCGCACTGATATTTGTGGGCTGCCCACCGCTCATATAAACCATTCATCTTCTGGAAGAGAACCTAGTCACTCACACCATATATGCATTCTATTCAGAAATCAACTGAAAGCGATCTAGTAGCCTTATTCTTGTTCACTTCCCAGTAAGTTTAGTTGACTAGTTGGGCACCCGGATAGACCTCTCCAAGGGCAGCAAGCACAGATTTTAGCGTTGACTTTCGCATCGCCTCTCTTCCTCACAGCTTTTCGACTCAACTTCATTGGTTTCGTGGTATGTGTCCAGCACACCAACGAGTATCTTATCCTACGGCTTTGCGTTTCCTCCACAGAACGTTGATGCTTTTGCATTATGGTTGATTCAATGGGCTGATTTGGCTTGAAATTGCGCAGTTTGGTTTTGGGCTAAGCTATAAGTTTTAGTCACTCAGGTGAAGAACCTGGTAAAGCATTGGAATATCCCATTTCACCTCTGGAAAAACAGAGATTTGTAAAATAGTTTTCTATTCTACCGATAACTTTCGTTTCTTTTCTTTCAAAGTTCGTCGTTGAAAAACTGTTTTAATGACAGAATCTAGGCCTATTTTTGGATTTGTTTATGAATTTCCGAAGCTAAATTGGTAAATTTCTCGCATTTTTCATGGCTTGTGTTGCACAGTGTAATCGTTGATAAGACATACAATATTGTAATTGGTTTTTGTAGTTATGAGTGAATGACGCTTAGACATAACATGGGATAACAATAACGGTTATGTATATAGGTTTTGTATGTATGTTTGTATGTATATGTGTATGTACGAGTTCACATGGACACGATCACATTGGTGTTAATATTTATAGATATTTTTTTTTTGTTCTTTTATGTTTATATATATAATCATTATGTATGGGTACAATTGCATTCCAAGCGTTGGGTGGTAGGGAATGGTAGGGGAACTTACAAATCGATAATCTTGATACATGATAATAACAAACAATTGGTACACTTCTCATCACAGTCGCTTCATAAACATTCGTTTTACATGGAAACAATGCTGGTTAGATTGAAAGAATGGTTGGTGAGAGATGGAGGGGGGGGGGAAAAACGATTATGATATACACAGTGCAGTTGGTTTAGGGGAAGGGAGAGTTGTGTTAGACAATGCCAATTCCCAGTTAGTGACCACACAAAAAACGTGCAATTTGGTAATGAACGCGCTCCACTTACATCTGTCGTCCTCATCGAGAAAGATGCAGCTGATCAGTATCGCACCAAGTATGCCCAGAATCTGTTTATGAGTGGGCGGCAATTTAACAATTCCGGGCACTTAAATCTGATTAACTCTACTCACCGCCAGCGCGCACTGCACGCCCGAGTGCACAACCTCCATCAGTGTATAGTCCAACAGGCAATCCTCCACACGTTCCGGCCGTATGGGACGGATTGGATCATCCGCTGTGATGTTGTAGGTGGGCTTGCAGCCATAACCGTTCGCCTCGAACCACGAAACGCTGCCAGTGCCCATGTTGATCAAATCGCTATCCTGTTTGATCAACCAAAAGCAAAATAATCAATGATTATGCGTACTAAAAGTGGGTTATGTACACTTACCCTATCCAGCTCACCCACATTCAAATAGAAGCAAATGAGAAAGGCATTCCAACCAATCCATAGGAAATTCCATATTAGATACTGACACAGAAAGTAAACAATTTGGGTTATCGCGCATTTGATATGAAAATGAGTAGATACTTACGGTTATGATGTATTTCACTCTAAAATGATATGCGCCATAAAATCCAAATATAATGAAGAGTATGTGAAAAAAGTTGACCAGGATGGGTGCCCACATGTATCCAAGGAAATCGAATATCTGCCTTTCGATAATCGTTATCTATGTGCAAAGAGAGTGGGGGGGGGGGGGGGGGGGGGGAGATAAAATACAACATTAAATAGACATCAGGCATTGTTCAAGCGAAATTTTTGAAAACATATTTCGTCAACAAAATGAATCAAATTTAAATCTATGCACATTTGAAATGAATCATTTGTTCAAAATTTGTTTCTTTTAATTGATGGTTGAGTTTGTGAGTAATTCATAAAGAAGGTAAGAGGGCGGTTTGATAAGTCGGTATTTTTATTAATCTTCTTAACAGCTGTGTTTCACATGTTTCACTTAAACTTACAACAAAATGATAATTATGAGTCCCTTCTAAAATCTATCTAATGTGTATCCATGATTTGTCCACTGTTTCGAAACAGCTTCAGCCCCCTCAAGCAGCTTACGTGTTCGTTCGTTAATATAATTCTATAGATTATATAGACAATTTCTGACTTGGAATTCCGAACACTACTTCACACTTGGATTGCACTTGGCTTCGGTGAAATTGTTTTACTTAAAAAAAATAGAGGAAAGCTAACTTCGGCTCGTTCGACGTTTATTTACCCTTGTAGCTTGTATAATTTAAGGAATTAAAAGATTTTCGTCGAGCATTCTTAGCTGAGTTATTTCCCAAACTCAGCAATACATTGACCATTTGTTTGCCAGTTTGTTATATGGCTATACGATATATTCATCCGATTTTGACCAAACTCCCCGAAATTGTGTGGAAACTGATAATATTCACAAGTGGAAGGTATAAAGACGCTACCATTGAGAAGAAACAAGTTTTTCTCACTAGAACTACTTTTCGACCGATAGTTCCTATGGCAGCTATAGTTAATAGTCATCCGATTTGGATCATTCTTTGCAAAATTGTGTGGTAGCATATAATATTGATCAGTAACAAGTTTGGGAGCGATAGAATTAAAAACAAAAAAGTTTTTCATACTAAGACTTTTTTTTTAGACGTATCTTTTGTATGGCAGCTATACTATATAGTTGGCCGATTTTCATAAAACTTGGTGGAATTGTGTAAAAGCATAGAAAACTTTTAAATACGAGGTTTGGGGACGTTTGCTTTGAAGACAAAAAAGTTTTTCTCACTAAAACTACTTTTTCGACCGATCGTTCCTATGGCAGCTATATGCTATAGTCATCCGATACGGCCGGATCCGACAAATTTGCAGCGTATTTGTACCAAAAGGCTTCCTGCAAAGTGTGGTTAAGATAGCTTTAAAACTGACGGAGGAGATAGCATAGAAACAGACGGACATGGCTATATCAACTCAGCTCGTCATTCTGATCAAGAATGTATATACTTTGTGTGGTCGGAGATGCTTCCTTCTATGCGTTACAAACATCTGGACAATTTTAATATACCCTCTACAAGGGTATAAAAAACTGCTCGGGGGATTCACATTCCCATATTCATTAAAAAGCAAGATGTTGTATGCTTTCAAAGGCCATTTTCAGCTCCCTGCTCTCAGCTCAGATCCAATGATTCAGACACAAAGAGCTATGAGCCGTTTGCTGATTTCGGCTCTAGGGTTCTGATTGTCACCAGTGTCAGCAGTGTTGCCACAAGATCTAGATCTGGATCTAGCTATTCTTTAGCTATTTTTTATTATATATTGCCACTTTTAGGTGGATTGAACAGTCGATTTAGCTACTTTTGGGCAACACCAGCAGGGTTGCCAACTTATATCGAGTTTTTTTCTCTCCAATTGATAACCTCTTCACTCAAAGACTTGATATTTTCTTCGTTGTTCTCCCATTTCACTAAATGTATATAATTATATTGAAACTATATCTTCCCAATATCTTCTACGGATAATATTTTTAACGTTAGAGATGGCAATTAAAGTCTATAAAGACGAAGACTGACAGAGGTGACAAACTATCGAATAAATCGATCGAAAATAAAGCTGAAAAAATCAGAATTTATATTTAAACGAGAGCGTAAGATAAAGTCGGCTCTAACCGAAATACCAGTTACTCAAGGGATGAAATGTGAGATCTAGTTGTTCATATCAAGATCAAGAATATATATACTTTATATCAGTGGTGTCCAAACTCACACAAGCAAGCATTGCATATGTGTGCGTAGCTGCGAAATACGAAGTAAGCAAGTTGACATTTCCACATGAACAACAAACAAACGAGCAAATGTCTTGTGAGAGAACACAAAGCCGAACACGCGCATCGTAAGAGAGCCAGCCGCCGAGCGTGCTATTTATAGAATACACATATTCTCTCTCTCTATATATGTGTCGGCTGCGACGCCGGCAGAATTTGGCTTGCCAACCACGCGTGGCTGCCTTTTCAAATTTTGGATAACGATGCTTTATATGGTCGGAAATGATTCCTTCTGCATGTTACATACATTTGCACGACTTTAGAATACACTTTTTACTCTACGAGTAACGGGCCAGAATTCCCGCTGTTTCTAAATTTTTCCCGCAATCCGATGTTTAAGTAAGCTAGAAATGACGGCGAAAAAAGCTGATTTGGGAACACTGGTACCAAGAGCTGAGAGCCATTTAGTGCTCTCGGGTTTTCATTTGCGGCTCTCAGCTCTGAGCGAGTTTCGAAACCAGGCAAAGTTCTACTTAATAAGCAGGCATTGTCAAAACCTTCTTTTCCATATGATTAAAACTTCCCAATTTAAATCCAAAAGTAGGCCATTATTTTGTTTCACAGTTTTTGGAATTTCTTTCGAAAACTTCAACTAAAGATTTTAAACTTTTGAAACTGACTTAAAGTTACTGATTATTTCACCACATTTCCAAATTAGGGTCACTGGCGTTTTGCGCACATTTTACATAAGCTCTAGGCCCTACGATTTTCACCTTAGCCAATCTATACTGTATTCCGTTTACTTACCATTTGCAGGAAGCATGTTGACAGCAGAAAGTGTCGCCGCGTACACGAGCCCATCACAAATCCAAATATCACATAATTATTCCATTCAGAAAATTTATGTCAGAGATTAGGAGTTCTCTCGTCTCTTCTGCTCTACTGGTTCGTTGCAGTTTTTGTTATTATTGCATTTCGATTTATCTGGCTTTGTGTGTTATGCTTTTTATCTGCTTCGGTTTTTTCTATTGGCATTTCCGGATGCGGCGACGATACGACGACGACGACCTGCTCCCCCGGCTGCAAGGCAAAAAGGTAAAAATGTGGTCAAGCGTGGCAAGTGCAACCTGCCCTGCCACTTGTTCTTCTCTTTTGCACCAACAACTTTTAGTGTAGGAGAAGGAGATGGAAAGAATGCAGCTGCAGCAAGGAGGACGACTGCTGATGGAAAACCTGATCTGTGTGAACTAAACGTAAATAAAAAGAAATTAAATGAGCTACCGAGAGAAACTTGGTGCACTCAAACAGACACACACACACACACATGCAAATCGAGCATATCTACAGCAACAACAACAATACGCTATCGCTCACGTAACGTAAAGTAAACTAAACTATTTTTTCTTTTCAGTATACACATTGTTTTTCGTACTTCTGGCCAGTGTCCAGGTCAAGTCTGAGCAATTAATTAATTAACACGGGAGCAGTCTCTCTCTCCATCTCTTTTTATCTCCCAGCAGTTTCAATTACGCCATTCTCCCTGTTTGTTTGGGGTTCTGCATACTAATTCAATTGTATGACTGGTTAATGCTAATCAAATTTGAACTCAACAACAATAATTCAATATAGAAACGAATGACGCGTTTTGTTACTCATTTCACAATTGTTTTCCGCTTACGACACACACACAACCATGCACTCTTACTCTCGCACACACACACGCGCACGTTTATGCTGCAGGTCAATTTGTCTTTTGTCGTACAATATGTTACAAGTGCTTTAACGTTATCAACCAGCCAGGTTCGTGTTTGTTTTACATAATATGCTACTGGTGGGCCTTTATTATCAATAAATTAACACCCTTTTGCTTACGTAGAGAGCAAAACGCATGAAATTTAGCTCCGTTACGAGTACGTGCGGCAACAACAAAAATGTTCAACTAACGGCAGGTGTGACTGTATTTGAGAAAGTCAAAAATACTTCAAAGTATATTTTTGGTATCGATAGGAAAATACTAAAGCTTGGTTAAATATAGTTTTTTGAATAATTTGCGCTCAAGCTCAAGTGATTGGATGAAAAGCTGGGAGAAAGTATCGGACAATAGTCGCTTAAATGAACTGTTTTTTTTTTTTCAATTTAACGGCTCAACCGATTGTAAAAATTCTGTGTCTCGATTAAATATGACTGACTAAATGCGAACCGAAGTCAGCTGCCACGACTGGCTATTATTCAAGAAGCTAACTCTTGAACATTAATTTTCTGACAGCAGTCACTTATTTTATTCGATTTTATTTACTAGTTAGCTCATATTAGTGTGACCGTTTGCTGTAACGATATCGACTAGGTGCTGGCAATCGATGGCGATAACTTCACTCAGAGGGTTGAGCGCGTAAACTCAAATTTAACAACTTTTAAGCTAATTTCACACAAATTGAAAATTTTTTAGATAATTTTGATAAAAATTAGGCTAAATAGCCATGTTAGCAGATTTGGCAGGACTTATGGTTCGATTCACTAATAATTTGATCAAATATGGCCCATTTTTCATCGAAAATTCCTAATAAATTTGTCAAATTAGCCTTTTTTTCCTACCCCCCTTAAGTTAAACAAATACCTTTTTCGCTTGGTTTTGTGTTTTATAATAATTGTTGCATAATTGTTTATTAAATGAAAATTCTTGTTTAAAATTGTTGTATTTCTTTTGTTTTTTTTGTAAATTTTACTTGCCATATAATCAAAATATGCTACTCTGCTTTTTTTTGAAGAAGTGGAAACAAATCGGTATAATATGTGGGGTGGGGTGGGGGGGTATAGTACCTTAAAAGTAAGCAAAAGAACTAAACAAATTTATCCAATGGTTAAGTGTAGATAGTGGGGTTAGAGAAGGGTCGAGTGATTGGGTAACAATGAATTATGGAAAATGCTGTTTTCGAACCGAAATTGCGCTTAACTTATGTATATTTAAAAAAAGGAATGACTTAAGAGTTAGTTAAAAGTTTTTCTTAGCAGTAAACCATTTTGGGGACAGGTGCAAGGAGGCAAAAGCAAAACGGAAATCCTCAAATTTAACAGGAGAAGAAAGTGTTTTACAAAATTTTTACAGATAATCTGTTAATCCTCAACATCCTTGTGTTCAACTTAAGGCTACGAAAATTTTACAGTTCAACGGTTGAAAATGTGTTTTTGTTTTTTTTTTGTGTCGGGAAATTGGAACTCGGTTGCGGGCTTTTGGCTTAAAATTAAATGTTCTTTTGTTTCATTTCTCTCTGTGTTTTTGATTATTACTTTCTGTTGTTTTTGTTACGGAGAAACATATAATTAGGGGGAACAGGAGGGACAAGATACTACTTCTTTTCTATCAAAATATGATGTGTAGTTGGGGTGTATGTGTGTGTGTGTGTGTGTGTGTGGGTGTGTTGTTAAATTTAGAACGCACAAAAGACGATACAGTGGTTGATCCTGAAGTTCACTTAACCATCATGCTTTCTCTTCTTGCCCCTAGCTTGCGACTCTTCTGTAAAATAAAAACAAGTAAAACTCAAAAGTTGATCCAAAGACTAAGAATGGGAAGACACTTACCTGGCTTCTCGCCCTCCTTAACTTTGGCAGCTGAATCGTTTGCCACCACCTCACCATCGGCCTCATCAATATCCGAATCCTCATCTTCATCCTCATCGCCGCCGCCACCCTCGCCCTCCTCCCAATCAGAGTTATCCTCCTCTAGATCATCATTGTAAACCTCCGAAAGTGAGACATCGCCATTATCCTCTTCGTCGCTTTCATCGCTCTCGCCTGCCTCCTCATCGTCATCATCGCCCGAAACTGCAAGTATGCAAAAGAAATAGAAAGATTTGTGTCATCGGCAAGTGTAAAACAATGCTTACAATATGCGGCATTCGCCAGATTTAAAATGGCAAAAAACCAATATAATAAAATTGCAAAATTTATGCTTGGCTCTGGTGGTGGTGGTGGTTGGGATTGGGTCGTTGTTGGTGTTTCTCTCAACTGCAATTCTTTTAAATATTCATCTAAATCGTCGACTTCATCGGCAACTGTTGCTGGCGCTGGAGTGGAAGTGCTGTTGCTGGCGTCGCTTTGTTGCAAACGCTTTTTGGCTTTCACACGCTGCTCCAGGACCTCAAGCTCATCTAAATCGATTTCTAAGCCATTCAAACAGAAGGCACCACCACTGCGCTCATCTGAAAGGCGACAAACAAACTGAAGCTAGAAGCCAAAATAATTGTGGGGAGGAGGAATGATGAGCAACTTAGATGGGCGAGTAATTCACGGCTGTACTACTAACCCCTCCTCTTCCTATCGCAGGAATTCAAAGTAATTAAACCAGACAAATTCTTATATTTCTTGGGAACATTTTCAGAGGTGACCCAGTAGAAACAAGTCGCTCCCACACTTAGGCCTCACTGCCAATACCAAATTTATTCCCTATCAGTGATTGGAAAGGTTTTAATTTTTCTTACTTAGGTAAGGTACACGGTTAATATCAAAAAGTATACAAAGTATCAGAGTTATATAGTACCTAGGTAAAGTTAAAGGTCAAAAAAGCCTTTTAAAGCATGGTTTATCCACCACAATCTAAAAATTTCAGAAAATTCGGTAGACAGGTGTACGAAAACAGATCAAAAGATTTTAGGGAATCAGTAAAACCGTTCTGTACTGGGACCATACCCTTTGAAATTGTGCATTACAGCTAATAATGCTTAAAAATCAAAAGAAGATTATGCTCCATCATTTGCGCGAGTTTGAGTACGACGATGATGACGAATTGTACAACGTGGTGGCATAATTGTCAAATCATTCGATATTTGCCTCACAGATTAAACTAACTTTCTCTTCCCCGAAGTTTACATTCCCTTAAAGCACGTATGAACCAATATAATTAAAGATTTTAAAAGATTTTCATACAACAATTTAATTATTACTTGGAACTAGCGGTGGGCACGCCTTTGTTCCCATTGCTCCAAGAGTTATTTTGCGTCACTAAGATGCCGAGGCGCCGTCACGCACAAGCAAACGTCACAACAAGAGCCATTGTCACCCTTCAAAGTGCTTTAAATCGACAAAATCCTTTCATACCAGCTCCAACACACACTAACAGACGGCGCAGCAAGTGCAGTGTGCGCGACCGAGACTCGCTGATAAAGCTAAGACAAATAATTTGCGCGAATTTAAACAAAATAAGCATAAATAAGCCAAATTGGGGAACTTTTCGGCCATATTTAATCAAATTATTTCAGTATGGCACCCATTATAAAATAATTACAGGGTAGCGCACTGCCCAGCTTTAATATTCTCAGTCGGCCTTGGTTCGATGACTCAAAATTGAAATATGTTGTATCGAATCGACATGGTCGCCTTCGATTTCCTGGCGTATGGGGGAAACTTCTATCGAAAGCTGTCGAAAATTCTAATTAATAGCTGAGTGGCCTTGTATTTTGTGCCTTTTTAAGCCCTGTGGTTCGTTTAAATCTCGCGCATGCGAAAAGGCACTTCCACTTGCGCTACCTTGTAGTTATTGTATCATGTATGGCACCATAGTTTAAGGTCCGATTTCTGTTCTTCCAATTAGCTGCTATGTGTCAGATAAACTTACAATTTACTCTGTTATATGTGACATATAGCTCTATGTAGAAGATGAGAAATCGGCCCTTAGTTTTAAGTCCTGCAAAATTTTGAATCATGGTTATTTAGCAAAATTTTCATCAAAATTTGTGTAAATTTTGTGCCTGTGGGACCAAGGGTTGAGTTTTCTATTGTTGTTGGACTGCTTCCAAACTCAAATTTCGTGCCCAATGCTGCTTTGAACAGTGATAGCTGAGTGATTTTCCAAACTGATGGTATTTCATCTGTGACCATTTGTCCGGGCTGGCTCAGACGGCAATGCTCCTATGTAATCTTTCTAAAGGTCAATGATAAGCGCGTGTATCGTACTGAGATTACGAAGAAGATTTTTTCAACATTTTATAATTATGGTGATGATAATTGTGGAATTATCGTCATGTCGATCAAATATTGATTACTTTAGGTTAACTTTGAGTAGCTTAAGCCGGGCATCCACATACGAATTTGTTCGACGAATTTGTTGTGCTCGACGAAATGTTCGTCATTAGTGGAGGTGTTCGTGACAGATTTTTGTGTTCGACTTTTTGTTCGCAGAGAATAGAAACGTTTCTATCTTGCGTGTGTTCGTGAGAACATGTTCTTCAATGGATGGGAACAAGTGCACGAACATCATTTGTCAAAAATATTTGTAGAGTGAACACGTGCCCAAATGAGCAACGAATTGTGGCTGAAAGTTATTGAATGCCCCCAAAATGATGAAAAATGGCATTAAGCTAATTTGTATCGCCATCTAGGCCATGATTGTGTTAGTTTTCGCTGCCATTTATGTTCGTGAGAAATGTTCGCCTGGTTAGAGGGCAAATTAATTCTAGTTTGACAAATTTGTTCGTCGAACAAATTCGTGTGTGGATGCCCTGCTTTAGGTAAAATTTCTCAGAAGTACTCAGTTTGTTCGGAGCGAATACCAACATCATGAATTGAGGTACATCCATTTAACATTTTTATTTATATGGGAGGCTTGTGTCACATCACATCACATCCACATTTATGTCCATCTGTGTGTGTTTAGTCCCCTTCGACTAAAAGCAGTATAATGGCATCTTCCTCTTTTAAACCATTTGTTACACTGACACATTCTAGAGGTCATTCTTTGAAAGATCTAAATGATCCTATTCTTTTTGTGTATTTCCTCAAAAGAGATAAATGTCCATTCGGGTGGTTATCCGCTACGGATGATCAAGTCACTGTCCTAACATTTAGTTTGTTTCTCTATCGATTTGCTATCGAATTCACAAATGTCAGCAATAGGAACAGCTGCTGCGTTCCTACCGACTAAACCATTGTGAGGACGATAAGAACTTTAGTAGAGACAGAATCTCTGTCTCAAAAACTTCTGAGAGGTTGAGTAAAAAGGGGTGATCAAGTGTTTTGTGTCTCCTTCTACTAAGAGCTTCGCATTGGAAAACAATATGAAGTACTATTTCTCTTTTTATAAATATATAACATTTCAAAATCGAATTTGTAGTTTGTGAACAATTGCTTTTGCCGCAGGTACCTAATCTTACACCTATTTGTTAACTTTCCGAGGCTGGCAAAAGATCAAAAAAATTATTGCTTCATTTTACAGTATATTAGACTCCTCTCCCTTTAAGGAAAATATCATTAGCCGGCATCGATCGAGACCCAACTCGAGAAAAAGTGACTTATGTGAAAACAGTCAAGGTTTGTTTGTGTACGTCTTAGGCCGTATCGTCGTTGTATCGTATGCAACGTGATGTTCGAGAGGTATACGAATCAATTTCGCAAGGGAAGAACCGCTCACGACTTGTCCGCTCTGCGTAATCGTCGTAACATGCATGCTGCATAACGAATATCTTCATTTTTATATTTTTCTCGAAAATGTTTGAAAAAATTTATTTTTTAACTTGGTAGAAATATGAAAACAACTAATAAACTCATTTAAAACCCAATTTACACAAATAAAAATAATGGTTTTCAAAAATATTTACTAAAAATTCGAATTTTTCCATAAAAAGTTTGTAAAAATATTGAATTTGTATGGGAGCTATATCTAAATGACGTCCAATTGGCTCAAAACTTGGTAGAAATCTGGAAACAACTAAAAAAAATAAGTTTGATAAAAGTTTTGAACCTTACACTAATTTTTGTGGATTCAGGTGCAATAAAAGTAACACCAGGTGTGAAAAATTTGAATAATATATTTGAATAATAATATACCTAAACCCTGACCGACTAAATTGTAGTTTTTAAAAAACAGCTGAGCATTTCCCTTTTTAGATTCTGACCAAAAATCAGCAGCTTAGCTTTATTATTATGGCTTACAGGTACTTGAAAGCAAACATATGTTACAAAATGTTGACTTTAGCTAGTTTGTACGAGGCTAAGCTAAGGGCATTTCTATCGAGCTCTTCTCTCTCTTTACATAGAGATAACAAGCGATCGCAATTAAGGATCTACGGCATACCGGGAGCGTCTTGGCATAGTTATAATTTGTGTACGAGTCATGTGGACTTACAGCTGCTTGACTTTCTTCGATCATGAGTGTGTTGGTATTAATATAAATAGCGAAAACTGGTTATATCGTGGAGGTACTACTAGAAAAGCGAGCTGCTTGTCATATGGATGTCGAACTTTGATTTACAATTACAGACAAAGCAATCAAGTCAGCTGGAAAAAGGAAACCTCAACTCTTTGAGACTGATGGAATGTTTGCCAGTTTAACCAGGCAGGTATATTCAAAGGAATGCAATGCAGCACTGAAGGAAAGATGATACCAACTAGGCGTAGGGCTACATCTGAAGTATGGAATTTGAATGAGGCTAGGCATAGCCCTATTGTAATACCCTTTTAGGGAGGAGTTCGATGGTCAAATCATTGAAAGAGTTCACAGAAGACGAAAAATTTCAACCCATAAAATGCAATTTGAGACAATTTGAAAGCAATCAAAGTGCTTGGGATGCCATTTCTAACCAACTAAGTAAAGATGGCAGTGTTTCCCAGCCATAGCCCCGAACCCACTCGGTGTGTCAGAAATAGAGACTGTCCTATCTTCGTGTGGAACTTTAAGAGACGTCAACTAAATGCCACAGGGCATTTTGCTGTCCGTCCGTGAAACCTACAAACAAAACTGCAAGAAACTTCAAAAAAAATTGGCTCTGGTGCTATAGTTGAAAGCTCTGCTTGGTACTCCTGCAGCGCTACACAAATTGCAGTTATGAAAACAAGCAGGGCAAGGCCCATTGCCTTCATTTTTAGATTATTTTAAGTTAAACAACATCCTAACATAAGTCGTACAAACTATCCTCTACATACCTTCATCCTCGGAATCATTGCCATTGACCTCATCATCGTCATCTCCATCCGTTTGCGCCTCCTCATCGTTACAATCGAAGCTGTTGTAGTGAAACAATAATTTTGTTCAAGTCTTTTGATTTGCATTGTCTTTTGCAACCACACACACACACACTTACCCATCGAGAAAGTTTAGCGAAGGCAACATCTTAAAGATCTTCTCACGATAATTTTCCACTTGGGTGGCATCGTTATTAAACAAATCCAAAACATCTAGATTTTTGAATTCCTCCAAAGGCTTTAGTGTTTCCAGATCCTTAATCTTATTACCAGACAAATTAAGATATTGCAATTTGGGGCTGGTGGTCAGATAATTGAGGCCATTCGATATACGATTATCGGATAATTCCAATTTCTTCAAATTGGGCAATTTGGGGAAACCCTTGAGGGTGGTAAGGCCCACATTGATCAAACTTAATGATTCCAAGGCGGTATATTCATCTGTAAGGCCAACAATGCTTGTACTCCGGCAATTGTCCAAATTCAACTCTGTAATCTGTAAAAGAGAGAGATAATTGAATTCAATAAGTGGTAGCAAAAGGTAAATTGGGTATTAAAAAAAGGAAAGAAAGGCATGGTCATCTGTCCGTCCGCAAAATGCAAGGATCTCAAAGATGGTAAGAGCCAGAGGAACAAAAGTTGGTATGTAGACTCCTTATATATGCAGGAAGATCAAATTTATTTTCTATTTTTGCAAAAAATTGTCATATCTCTCACTAGTTTTTACTTAGATGGTTCAGATGTTCAATATACAAAGTCATTAACCTTATTATTATGAACTTTTAAGTTCGGTAACGATCAAATGAAAGATTATTATGTTATACGCCCTCAAAAACTCGCGGGAGAGCGTCAGATAAATCGATTAATGAACTCGCAAAGAGTTATAAACTTTGAACGGTACAAAGAATCAGGCATGTTCTCAATTCCACTTCCACGGCAACTGTTCGAAAGTGGAATTGATTAATGCTTGTATAAAAAGTATTGCTTGTTGGTCGGTGGAATGAAAAGTAATTGCCACACACACATCCTACATTTGTGTGTGTGACGTTTGCGTTTGCACTCGCCCGCTTCAGCTATTCACTCACACCGTCGCCCTCTCACTCTCTCATTTTGACTTGACACACACAGCCATAAACCTGTGGGAAACATTTTTTTGTGCCAAAATTTTCTTCTTGCATAACTAAACGAGGTCTATGCCAAATCTTAGATCTCTATGATAAGCCGTTTTGGCTGGGGCTTGATTGTTTGATTGTATTATGTCATTCAGTCAGACGGGCCTACAGATTTATAAGTATAGAGGTCAAGAAAGTGTTTTGACACAGGAAAAAGTTCAAATTTTTCACTTATTATGCTAAAACAGGGGCTTTCTATAAATGGTAAAATTTTGATCTTATTTTAAACTGATTCTGAATCTGTATTTCTAAAAATATAAAACAAATAAAATCCCCATTTTAAAGAGTCAAGAAAGTGTTGGCATTTACAGGGTATATCCTAATCTGGCTTGGCCGATTTTTTTTTTTTTTACTTGTTTTTGCCACCATTTTGTAAAAAACGTTGTGAAAATGGTCACACTAACCATCGATGCCGTTTATCGATATGTGCATAATTGCTGGGCGCTAAACTAAATTGATCAAATGCCAAAATTTCATCAGTTTGGCGTCACAACAAACAATTTTTGCCATCAAACAAACATACAAAGGGCTAAAACTTGGCCCAAAATCGTTTGTATCTGTGGGCAAGCAGAATGTGCGCAAAATGTACAGCGCAAAGAATAAGGGCTGATAACATGGCAGCCGCGTGGGTGCAAGGGAATGGGTAAGCCGGCAAAGCAACAACATGTTTGACCGTGACGTAGATAGTTGTTGCGTTCATGTTGTTGTTGTTGTTTGTTTGCGCCTGTGATTGATTTCTGATTACCCAATTATGGCAGAAAGTCAGTTAGGTTGCGTCTCTTTCTTTTTACCACCATGTAGTTAAATGAGTGAGCAGCAGCTTAGGCTTTGCTTGGATTTGTCCATGTGTATGTGGGTGTGTATGCGTCGCTGTCGCTGCCTTTTTATAGTGCAAGTGGCGTTGGGATTGGGTGGGTGCTTGCTGTCGTAGTTGCCTCTGATTGAGTAGGCCTTGTGTGCCCAGAGAGCGCATGTTTATTAATCAGCCGAGGCGGCAGGTTTGTCTTTTCTTTTTTGCATTTCTTTTGCTGCAAGAGCGGGAGCCACACACACACACACACATAGCTGAGCCGCCGGTTTTTAGTATGTGGCGGTGGCGGCGTAGGGTATTATGACTGACGCAGTCAATTTGCCAGGGCCGGGCCCTGTTCCCTTGTTGAGAATGTGTCGATTATTTGTGCATACGTTTCTTTGGCCGGGCTGCCCCTTATGCCTGTATGTGTGTGTGTGTGTTTGGTTCTTGCGTATGGATGATGCGCGCGCTATAATGTTGTTATAGATACATTTTGGTATCAAATAACCTGAAATTACACATGCAACACACACACATACACCATCTCACACACACACACACAGCTGCAGTGTTGTTTGTCACATTTGAAGGCCGGCTGTAGGCTAAAAAACAAATATGTAAGGTACTAACTGCGCTGCTCGTCTCTTTGGCGATCAGCAGGGATTTGCATGATGCTTACACCTGCTCTTAATTCTTGAGTAATTGCTGAGAACTGTGCAATTTTGAAAAAAGCCCAGGCGCACATGGTAACACTGCTCTCTCTCACACCCACACACATACATGCATTTGAACGTTCGTATGTAGAATTTGCTTATGGCGATCAATTTCTTTTTTTTTAATACGTTTTGTTGTTGACGATGGATATCTTCTCATTTATATGGCGTCGCCGATTTACATGATGGCGTAGTTTGTTGTTGCACACTCACACACACACAGTCAAACGCATTGTACATGAAAAATTTGTGTAATCAGCAAACCAAAAAGCCATGTTTTAGCGCGTTTTTTTTTTGGCTACCTTCATTTTTCAATATCAACAACAAAAACGAACACTCTTACCTGGTTTGCTTTGCGAGCGCGTCGCTCCAATTCTATTCTTTTCTCCATTGTAATGCGGCGGCTTGGCTTGGCTTGGGTTTGAAGCTTAAGAAGTTCTCCTCTCGACAGCAAGTGCACACTTTTGTAGTTTGTAACTTTAATTTTTTGGTAAAATCTTTGATTTAAAGTTTTTCACGTCGCACGTCCAAGCTCCCAGAAAGGATACACCAAAAATACAGTGGGCAAGCGATTTGTTGGTCCCTACTTTGCGTTGTGCTATCGAATGAAATGAGCACTCGATATATCTATCGTCTTTCGATAGGCGGCGATAACTATCGTTACATGTTAACTACATGTTAACTACATGAGTGAGAATTAATGCAAACCTTTAATAGTTTCGGCTACAAAGAAATAAATAATTTATTTAATTTGAACATAAACACAAAACAAGGCACCCAAGGTGGGTAAGAAAAATGGGGAGCTCTTAAAGAGAAACGTATTTTTTTGTTCAATTTGTACATTTAATATCGATAGCAAGGGTTGCTTTTAAGCGTATCGTACACTACAGCTGACTAGAGAGGGAACTTTGAATTTGAATTTAAAACCAATCAAAAAGTAAAATTGTGCATAAAGCCCAAATATTGAGAACTTGGATTCAAATTTGGCACAGATAATGCTTAGACTAAATGCTAATTTGGGAAAACCCACCCACACGAGCACATTTTTAGAATTTATACTTGTTCAAGCTTAAGATTTTAAATGGGCACCATAGGCTCGTTGTGCACGGATCATATAAACACTAGTGGTATTCCTGAAAGCGATTTAGATATGATTTAGATATCGACGAACAGCTCCATACAAAACGTCGAGTGTGCCCAGAAAAAGTGAGGAAGTAATGGTTATACTAAAAGATTTAACGAAATCAGCTTTGAAACTGATTTTAATTTGACCGATTTTCACTGATTTGCAATTGAAAAGCAACAATTGCAGCTTATGCAGTTTTGCAAGTGATGAACGAGTTTGCTGAGCCGAGTGTTGCGTACGAAGAGTCCCACCCACGTAAGATTTGGTAATTGTAAACTAGAAACAATTACATTAGTATTCCAGTTTTGATTTCTTTATTATTTCTAGCCTGTTCCTTTTGAAAGACACACGATTTTCAAGGAATTCTTTCCTGTGGATGACAAACATTTCAGATGTTAGTGGAGCTGCTGCCTGGGACTTTTCGCTTTTCAACCCCACTGGACCGCATGTACGTCGCTCTTTTTACGATTGGTTCATTTGCAGAATAGTGATCGACTGGGAGACTATTTGGATTATCCAAATTCAGATGGTCTATTTTTATTCCCAGGTGGCAGGCGTTCTGTCAGATGGGCCACACTTAAGGGTACCGCCTACATTAGAGGATAAAAAAAAATCGGTTTTTTTTTGTGCTTAAATCGAAAGTCCTTCATGTATAGAATATGCTCCTAAGGTCCCAAATCTGAATCTCAACTAGAAAAGGTTCAAATAGCCTGTGTATTGTTCGTGCTCCGGGCGCTCCGAAACGAGCGCCAGGTCAGAATTTTCAACGGTCGGTGAGGGCAGATACACAGCCACTTGACATTTCTACAGGCATTGTCAGTGTGAAAGTTTAATACATACAGTATTGATTGTGTGTGTTTCAAAAGGAACCGTGATGTACGTAGTATATATTTTGATGTCCTTCCCGCCGAATTTTAGTATGAAAACCGTTGCCGCAGCGTAAACACATTTCATATTTTCTGTATGCTTTTGCTCGCTGTTCTTCTCTGGTTTTCCGAATTATTCAAGTTCTCGCGATTTTTGAGCCATATCTTCATATCCGAAAAGTGCGAAAGACGATTTGGATCGTGCCCCGCAGGAGGAGACAGCTGGTGCAAGTTTCGTGTCGCAGAAAGTCGCGGAATTCCATACACCCACCCACCTCCACTGTCGCGAAGAATATTTTCCCCATATTCGAAGAGCTTTCTAGAAAAGACTTGTTGGAGAGGTGTGTTTCGAGAGTTTCAACGCGATGATTTGGCGACTGGCACCGAAACACCTCCACTGTGGTCGTAAAATTGTCGAAATCGCCGCTTGGATTGCCGCGGGGATTTTCAACGAAGGCTATATGTCTGTGCTACGGATTATGGCGAGCATGCAGATTATAATTGGGCCGGTTTGCCGAGAAGTCGCGTCCAGGGTCGACGAAGAGCGCACGAGTATTGAAAACCGTCGAAGCAGATCGGTCGGACTCGCAACAGCAAAGATTCAAAAACAACAACAAATTGAATTAAACGAACTATATGAAGATGAGGAGGGACTTCTATATGGACCGGGGATAGCAGATTGATCGAAAACTGCAGGTAAATAAACGATAATAAGTTTTAATCAACTATTTTTCGGGTCCGAATACTTTGAACGCGTTTTTCTCGAAACGACATTTTTCAAAATGGCGTACACGATTAAAGAAAAACTACTCAACGGATCGACTTGTTTTTTTAAATTGAAGCTTATTAAATTGTCTTCTATGTGAACTAAAGAGTTCGATTTAAATTCTCGCTGAAAAATAGTTATTAACAAAATAAAGTGGAAATTTTCCGAAAAATATCAACTTTTTTGTTTGAACAGGGTCTTTTTTTTTTATTAATTTCAACAAAATAATGTTTTTTCTTAGTTCACATAGAAGGTATACTCATAAACTACAAATAAGATTTCTATACATTTTTGTTTCAGATGGTTCTATGAGGCGGTATCGTGTACGCCGTGGAGGAGAAAATATTTCGGATACTCCAGCTGAATCCGATATAATCCGTCGCCGAATTAATAAAATTGAATAAAAAAATTTGTATATATACCTATAGATTTACACAATAAACAGTTAAAAATTCAAAACGATCCGTGCTGTACCTTGTTTGAAAAAAAATCATGAAAAAGTGCTTGATTTTGGCCTCCTAATGTAGGCGGTACCCTTAACATTCTCCTTTCTGAAACAAGTATGAATGACATTATCAAATAGTAAACCATTTGCAAATGATTGCATCTCTACCTGTACTTTTGCACATCATTTGAAAACTTTATTTAAATAAATCAACAATATTTAAACAAATTAACATTCTGCCAATTGTTGTGCCAGGTGGTTTTGTTATAAAAATGTCTTATCGATATGCAAGTTGGCAGTACCAGCGTTTAAAGTGGACGCAACTTATTGCCGCCCCCTCGCCACCCCATGGGCAATCAACTGACTTTTTTATATGGAGTTCAACGCGCGTTTGCCGATAAGTGGATGCGAACGTGGACGCAGCTGTAGTAGAAACGCACTATTAGATTTGATTTCGTTTTAGTGTGGCCGTTCTTTGGTTGGTTTACATTTTGGTCAGACTTCAATATTGCGATCAGTTTTAATAGTTTAACAGTTCATCGGCTTGGTGAGGGAGGAGAAGAATCGGAAGATGCTTAAAATGACATTTCCAGCCTACTCTGTGAAGCTTCACGACGACTAGTTGGTCACAGAGGAAGACTTTTGCTCACAATTCCAGGCTGCGCGCGAGACCCTAGGGAGCAAAAGGGCCGGGGCGTCTCTAGAGCGCGCCCGTGCGCTACAACCGATAGTAGATATATCGGCCGACACTCAACCGATCAAGAAGAAAACCAAGGACTTCTTTGGTCAGTTCAATGTGGTGGTCGTGAATGTCCAGAACAATGAGGAATTGCAGCGCATAGATGGTATATGTCGTAATCTGGGCGTAAGGTTCGTAAATATGGTTGCCAATCGATGATTTCGACCTTTAAAACCACTTTCTGTCCCCTTTCAGGGATGTCATCAAGTACAAGATAATCTCAAAACCCAAGGAGAAGGTTAAATACGAAACGGTGTCCACGCCCGTGCATCGTGAAGTGCAGTATCCAGACTATTCGGGCTGGCTGGACTTTGATTTGACTGCCCGCGCAAGTTGAAACGCAATGGTCCAAACAGAGTTCTGCTTCGGATTCTTCAGCAATTTCGTTCTTCCCATCAACTGGGAGACAGACCATAAACTGTTACAGACCATCCGTGATGATCTACTGCTCACATTGGCTTTCAATAACGAGGCATTCCACGTACTCTTTGCCCAGATATCGCCAGCCGAGGCTGTTGTGGGAGGCGTTGTGGCCCAGGAGGTAATCAGGTTCCGTCAACTGATTTAGATTAGCTTTCACGAAATCTAATCGCTTTCAGTTATACCACTTATATCTTTGAGTCAAACATATAACTTGGTTTTATTCAACTTTTCTTCAAAAAACGAATGATCTTGCAAAAAGACCTATCCCACTATCAAAATTGGCTCCCAAATCCCAATCTTTCTTTGCTTTTGAAGCAATATTGATTTTGCAATTATTTCGCATTTCGCCATTATTTGAAATTCTGTACATTTTGTCCATTTGTCTTCGAATGTCCTCAATTAAGTTAATAATTGGCCGTAGTGCAGTTTCTATGCTTTCTTTTTACTTTTTTCCGACTGTTTATTACTCGGCAATTATTCTGTCTGCAAAAGCGAGTCCAAATTTCAAATGCTTTTCATTTGCTATTGCTATTTTCTCACTCTTACTATATTTTCTCCTAGAGATTCCAATCTCCGTCACTTTTGCTGACAATTTTTCAATTAAAACCTGTTTATGTTTGCCTTACTAATTGAAAATGTCAGACATAGAGCCAGGTGCGAATTCATTCTCTCATTCCTTGTGCTGTTGCTGTTGCCTTTTGGCCTTTCCCTTTCTGCCTGTGTGTGTTTTTTTAAGCTTTAATTAAAGTTGAACCAAGTGCTAAATCAAATCATGCGTAAAGTCAATGAAACTAACATAAAATCGTCAGCACCATTTCAGAATTTTATTAGAAAATCGAGAGCGAATTTATGCGAAAGCGATTAGGGGCACATTAAATGCGAAATGTTGACGGAAATGTGAATGAGGTCCCTGGGCGGCACGTGCGGGGCGTGTTGGCAGTGGCTTGTGTAAATCATAAAACAGCGTCGCGCCTAAAAGCAGGCTACAAAATGCTCGCATATGTGTTGGTTGAGTGTGTGTCGTGTTGCGAGTGCTTAAAGGATTTCAGAGCCTATTTTAATGACGCTAATACAACATTTTCCAATGGACATAAAAATCCTATGAGTACGAGACATAAAATGCACAGCGGGACCAAATCTGTGGCCAGAATTTCCAATTCTTGGGAACGCGTAAACACAGTTCGCTCATGCTGATTGTGAGTGGTGTCAATGTCTATGTCTGATAACACTTTATGTTGTTTTGCAGCTGGGAACGGCAAACAATCAGTAAATTGTGTGCCAAAGTGTAGGAAGCACAATTGTGTACAAAAATTTTTGTTTTGTGATGTGAAGACAACAAATTTTCGCTTTTCATAGTGCCGGAAAAATATCGATGGTAAAGACTGCTTAATTTAGATTGATTCTGCACCCAAAACAAAGTAATCATCAAAATTTCCATATTTAGACATCAATTTGAAACTATTGAGTATCAAATTCTCTTTAATACTCCAAGTATTAAGTTGATATTTTCAAAAGTATTAAAATGATATTTCGAGTATATCAAATTGATACTAACTTGAATCGCTTTGACACTTTTTTGTATAAATTTGATACTAGGACTTATCAATTTGATATTTCAATTGTCAAACTCAATGTTCTCAATTCCACTTCCACAAAAGTTTTGTGATTTAGACTCCAAATTTAGTACTAAACACGGTCTTACATCACAAACAAAACTTGCAATTAATCTGCAGTTACGATATTTTCTGCATGTATTCTACACATCTTTGTAGATTGCCTGGCTTATCGGCCCAACGTTTGCAGTGAATCTCAGTGTGCTCTGCACTATCTATTTCTGAGCTTTTCCGAATTGATTGTAGGAATGCGCTAAAGTAGCCGAGTCCTGTCATCATCTGTGTTTTGTAGAAATCGACATATTCGTGCCTTCTGCGAAGCTAACTTTTGATATCTGGAATGAGCCCTTTTTTCCATCTACTTTTTATTTCGTTTGCCCATCTTTCTTGCCATGTGGTAAGGGTTTCTTCTTACAGTTTGACTTGACAGTTGACTTATATTTGCCTTCGTTCTCTGGCTAATGGGTCGTTCGGCGTTACGATTACCATCGCTGCCGATCCTGATACTGTCCGATATGCACTAATTATTGTCAGCGCACTTCTTCTTTGAATCGATATGAGTTGATTTGCTGGGCATTTTGCGATCAGAGCATTTACCCAGATTTCGCATCCATATAGAAGTAACTTCCGACAGCCCACATTCGCCATGAGTCTACTTAGCGAGCGTGTCGCAGTGGCGAACTTTGTTACTGAGTGCTGTACATGAGCTTGGATAGATAGCTTTGAGTCAAGCCTGACTATCAAGTAATTAATGATCTTCTGAGCACTGATAATGCTATCGTGTAGCCTCATGTCTACTTCTAGTGGGATTTGCCGTCTTGTAACAAGAAGTAGCACTGTTTTTTCTGTTGCTAGCTGCAGTTCGTGTGAGTTAATACAAGTTTAGACCCGGATCATCAGCAGCTGTTACGCGCCGCTGTGACTGCCACAATGTGGTCTGCATATCCTACCAGAAATGCGTCGTTGGGCATTTCTATGCGGAGAACCTCGTCATAGCTGATATTCCAGAGGTTCTGTCCAAGTATGGATCCCTGCGCAGCTGCTATGGTCTTTCGATTTTCGAGATAGCTGTGTATTATACGCAGCAGATATATCGGTATTCGGAAGCACTTGTGCAAAAACTCGATCACATCCGTCCATCTTGCGCATTTTTCACGCTCAACGTTGCCAGCAGGACTATGTGATTAGTGAGTAGTGATTGCCTTGGTGGCTCGCCATCGCCGCTTGAGTGATCTCATAAATTGCTCCGATTGTGAACCTGCCTGGTCTGAACCAGTACTGTCTGTGAGAAAGCTCTCCTGAATTTTCAGCCGCGGCTAACAACCGGGGGTTAATTAGCTTTTCTAGAAGCTTTCCTGCGTGTTTAGCATTTCTAAGTATCAAATTTATACACAAAATATTAATTTTTGAGTATACTTTGAGTATTTGCTTGTCAGTTTGTTATATGGCAGCTATACTATATATTCATCCGATTTTGACCAAACTCCCCAAAATTGTGTGGAAACTGATTATATTCACAACTGGTAGGTATAAAGACGCTACCATGGAAAACAAAAGAGTTTTTCTCACTAGAACTACTTTTTCGACCGATAGTTCCTATGGCAGCTATATGCTATAGTCTTCCGATTTGGATCAAACTTGGCAGAATTGTATGGTAGCATATAATATTGATAAGTAACAAGTTTGGGAGCGATAGCGTTGAAAACAAAAAAGTTTTTTCTACTAAGACTTTTTTGTAGACCTATCTTTTGTATGGCAGCTATATTATATAGTTGGCCGATTTGCATAAAACTTGTTGGAATTGAGTGAAAGCATAGAAAACTTAGAAATACGAGGTTTGGGGACGTTTGCGTTGAAGACAAAAAAGTTTTTCCTACTAAAACTACTTTTTCGTCCGATGTTTCCTATGGCAGCTATATGCTATAGTCATCCGATCCGGCCGGTTTCGACAAATGTGTAGCGTATTTCCACCAAAAGGCTTCGTGCAAAGTTTGGTTAAGATAAACTTAAAACTGACGGAAGAGATAGCCCAGAAACAGACGGACATGGCTATATCAACTCAGCTCGTCATGCTGATCAAGAATATATATACTTTGTCTGTGGGGAGATGCTTCCTTCCATGCGTTACAAACATCTATACCCTCTTCAAGGGTATAATTATGTTATATTATGCTTCTACGGGGACTTGATCCACGGTCTCCAAGTTTTCTAAGCGAATGTCTAGTCCACTCGATCACGGCCCTTGGTGCTCTCTGAGCATCAAAATGACAACTGCGTACATACTTAAGCAGGGTTTCGATGGCACGTATTGCTGACGGCTGATAGTCGAGTGTGTTCAGGTGCCGTCGTTGTCCATGTGTTCAGTTTTCGGGTGGTCCGAGGTTCAAGTTCCAGTAAAGTAAGTAGGTGGTGTGGCTGTTTGTCTGTGGTAGTGTCTCCTCTTCTTTATATTCTGTACCAAAGGTACACAGAGTATATTAAGTTTTGGTAAAAGTATGTAACAGGGAGAAGGCATCAACAGCCGAGTTGAGTTCCTACTAGTTTTGGGAGTGTTTTAAAAAGGTCTGGACTAGATTAGTTCAATTTAAGCATCCGGCTCGAAGGTCCTCGATAACAAAAATATAAATCAAACATAATAATAATATATAATATATCTTTAAGAAGGCTCTCTCTGAACAGCCCTCGCCCTACTTTATCACAACATACAAGAAAGGATTCAATATGTAAATTTTTCGCCTCTCTCTCTCTCTTTAAGCGCCCCCAACCTTTCTTTCATCCACAAATTAAATTTGCACACTTAAAACACACACAAAAACCAACACAGAAAAAGAAAAGAAAAAGTTGACCAAGCTAGCACTCTAACTTGTGGATTCTTTCATTTGAAATAAGCCTAACAAATTATGTTTGTTCGAGCAGTTTTATGGTGTCCCAAAAAAGAAAACTTTTTTCTTTTTTTTTTTTTGGGTAATTTATAGTTCAATGCTTGGCAGTTCCGTAAAATATTTTTTCCTTCTGGCAAGTAGAAGCTTGTAGCGAAAAACGGTAACCAATAAACGGAATTGAATTTGGGGAATGCCAAAAGCAATTGCCCTAAAGTTTTTGGCCAGGTTTTAAGCAACAAACCATACTGAATTAGAGGTGAAAAAGCTTAAGTTGCAGTGAGCAGCAGCAGTTGCCTTTGTAAGTACAGTCACGCCATGTGAGCTTAAGCCCCCTCAAGGCAACACACACACACACACACACACACACAACAAATGGCATAATTAGCCAGGAATGAAAGACTGAGGCAAAAACTTGGCAAAAACATGTGTGGTTTGCCAGCAGCTTCAGCTCCATTGCACAGCATTTGTGAAAACGTTACTTACTTGCAGCACTTTTAAAGTTCCGCCAGTCCGTGCGGACTGGCCATCTGCCATGATGTGGCGGAAAATTTGTATTGAATGAGCGCATGTTTCGTTACATTTTGCCATATTTCACTTTTGTTTCGCCTTAGATGAGGCCATTATTATCATCATCAGCAGCAGCAGCAGCATCAGCATCAGCAAGAGAAGCCTCATCAGTTGTTGTTCTTCTTCTTATTGCTTATTATGTTATTTACATTTATTATTGATTCATAACAAATTGCCGAACATTGACTAACGAGCGGACATTGTGGCCAAAAGGTCAAAGTGTCGAATGAGCTGCCTGAAATGTACGTAATTATGAGCAGATATATTCATCCGGGGGGCATATTCATTTTAAGGTAAAGAGTCCTAGTCTATTCCTGTTGGACTTGACCGTTTCTCTTACTTGCTTCGAAATATAAAAAAACCAGGCACTTTTGTTGATTAATGATGACCTCCAGTTTCTCCGGTTTCGTTTACTTCTCCATTTTTCTCACTTTGCTTGAGATTTATGAGCTGCGTATTGAAATATAAATCATGCTTAGATAATATTATTAGGTGGCAACACTTTTTGCTGATGCGTTTGCAAAATTATGTTTTTATGACCCAATTGTGGCCACTTGGTTAGAAGCAGAATAAAGCTATATAAATTGCTAATTACCTGAGTGGCCGCCAGGTTACTGGACACAAACTCCCTGGAGCAACTTTCATGGTGACAAAGCATTTTCCAATTTCAGCAGGTGCTTAATTTTGTGGTTATTTATGTTGGTTATGTTTTTTTTTTGTATTTTTTGTGTTTGCAAAAATAAATAAAAAAAATATTAAATAAATGGCTAAGGGAAAACCACAGAAAAAAAAAACGTAGAAGATAAAGTGCAGAGAACCAAAGCGTTGCCAAAATGTTTATGTACATTGCGATGACAAGCACGACAACTCGGGTGGAATAAAGTGGCTTTGGTAGCAGACGAAAGGGAATAAAAATGAATTGGAGATGTGAAAATTGTTGTGATTAGGTGTCAACGAAGAGGAAATGCTCTTGGTTAGGCAAGAGACTGATTTTGGCAGGAATTTAACACTAAATTTGTAGATCTTTCGTTTATGCAGTAAAAATCTACACCGCAAATACTGCTAACACCGCCTGATAAGAACGTTTCCATTAAAAAGTTACACCGCAATTTACAATTTTTCAGTGATGTAGATTTTGGAATTGATTGAAAATAATTGCCATGATGTAAATGTATGCACAGTGTTAAGGTATTTTTGCGACATAAGACGAGGGTCACACTGTAATTGTTATCTGTAAATGTGTTAACTGGCCTTTTTTGTTCATCCGAGCATCCGAGCTTTATCATTTCTTCAGTAAATCGATAAATAATATTGATTACTAAATATCTCTGGAAGCTACGAATTACCTATCTACAAAATTTTGGAAGATATGAGATTTTCTTCAAATTGAGCGGGCTGCAGGGGGCGTGGCAAAAATTAAAAATAAACTTGATTTGACTGGAAGTATAAGAAGTATATTTACCATACAAGTCAAACCTCTATCTCTTACCATCTCTGAGTTCTGTTTGTTCATACAGACGAACCTGGCTATATCGACTCTGCTGTTGATGCTGATAAAGAATAAATATACTGTAGAGAACCTAGGATCTGACTCTGGGAACCAGATCCCTGGAACCGGATTCAGCACTCAGGGCGGCGCCACTGATCGTTATCGATCAACGATGACAGGCGATGACGATTTGTCTATCGCTTTAACCTCTCTCTCTCGTTTTTCCTCTGGTAATGGACACACGTGTTTAACCGAATTGTCCAATTGTTAAGACTGCAAATAAATGAATTGTTAACTGATTCTGATTGGCTGTGTACTTCCTCCTCCTTGCTAAATCGCTAAGAGTGTCCGGAGTGCTACCGGCGAGAGTGTTTGCCCTACCACCCCCTAAAAATCAGTAAACCGCTCGGCTGACCATCACGGGGACGTCCCAGTGGACACAAAATTCGTCGGAAATGAATCCTTCAACCTGTTACATACTTTTTTTAAATAAACACCATAAATACCGCTTACACCGCTCTTTACTGTGTAAGCATAATGAAATGTGGCAGGATATGCATATTTAATACATACACCTCAAATTCTGCTTATCTATTGTATAGAATTATACACCTTTAAATGAGCACGATTGTAAATTTCTATTTGTACTGACTCACTCTTGCGAGCGATCTTACTTTTATTCTAAATTTCTCTACCCTTAATTTCTAATCTTAACAAATGCAGTCTGTGTAAGATACATGCTTGTGTATAAATGATCTCTGTTGGTCCACACATCACGCATTTCAAGTGGCCCCCACGGCTGGTGATGTGTCTGACCCTTGTCAGCAACCCTAATTAAATGTAATGTTACAAAGAATGATATGTTTATGACCTAGCTGTGTTATCTAAATATGATATTTTAAACTATTCGTGGTCCGAGTCGAATATCATGTGCAATTTTGAACATCTATTATGAGTAACACCTTGAACAACGCAAATACCCGTTACACCGTTTTTTACTGTGTAAGCATACTGAAATGTGACCAGAAATTCATATTTAATACAAATTGCCATATGAAATGAAATGAATGAAAATTCTGCTTCACTATTATGATCAACAGCTTGAACACCGCAAATATCGCTTACACTGCTTTCTACTGTGTAAATGTAAAATTGGCTCAAACAGCACCTCCAAAGGAAGGCCAGGGCCAAGCTTCTCTCAACTCTATCTACTGTGTAAGGATAATGAAATGTGGGCAGACATTCATATTTAATACAAATTGCCACCGGAAATTCAGCTTATCTATTATGATCAACAACTTGAACATTAAACACTGCAAATACCAGCTATGGTCCGATTTTCAACAAACTTGGTGGACTTATGAAAAAGCGCCGAAAACTAATAAATACGAGGTTTGGGTACGTTTGCGTTGAAAGCAAAAAAAGCTTTTCTCACTAAAACAAATTTTTCGACCGATCGTTCCTATGGCAGCTATATGCTATAGTCATCTGTTACGGCCAGTTCCAACAAATAGCAGCGTATTTGAACCTAAAGACTTCGTGGTTAAGATACCTTTAAAACTGACGGAGCAGATAGCATAGAAGTATATATATTCTTGATCAGCATCAACAGCGAACTCGATATAGCCATCTCCGTCTGTCCGTCTGTATGAACGCACAGATCTCAGAGATGGTAAGGGATAGAGGTTTGTCATATATGAGACTTATACTTCTTTTACTTGCAGGCAGATCAATTTTGTTTTCAATTTTTGCCAAGCCCCCACCCGCCCTCTCAATTTGGATGATGTTCAATTGGACCTCCACAGTTCTGAAGATAGATGATTCAAGAGATAGTTGGTAATTAGCATTATTTATCGATTTGCCGAAGAAATGATATAGATCGGATGAACGATACTCAAGTTATGACCAAAAGTCAGTTCCAAGCAAAGGTCAGATTTTAAAATGGTTACAGTGGCTTATCAGTTTTGAAATAATGTGACGATTTAGGCCAGATGTCACAAAAAGGCGCGATGACATCGAGAGGGATGAACTGTGATCCGCCACAGCCACTCCCCCCCTAAATGAGGCGTGGAGTGGACTGGGTTAGCAGGGAAGTTGACGCTGAATGCTGGCTTGTATCTCCATGATATGTTGTGTGTGATTCCAGTGTTTGGAAGCTCAAGAGGCTGCTTGACATGGTTGCTTGCCTGGTTGTTTGACTGATTGTTTCGCAGGAACATGGGATCCATATGTTGTTGAAATGTTTGAGCGACGTTTCTTTCGTAAGCTCGAACATCCAATTGATGTATTTAAGTGAAGACTTTACCTGAATGTCGTTGGGTTGACTGGACTTCTGATGCTGTATGTCAATGTGGCTATGTCGTCAATGCTGTGGATCGGACATGTGTGCTGTGCGAGTGTAGATACGCCGATCACCGGTCTCTTTTTGTCAAGGTGGATTGGACTGGACCAAGGTTTTTTAAGTGGCTGTTTATGACAGGCTAAAGAAGCTCATTGAGCTCTGATATGACGTCTTCATGTACGAATAAATACAAAGAATGCTAAGAGTTGAATGTGTGTAAGTTGGAAATGCACGAGTTGAATGTGTGTAAGTTTGAACCAGTTGGAACTGTGACTGGAGCTGTGATTGGAGCGGGATGAACTGTGATCCGCCACAATGTTTGAAAATGAACAACATCTAGAGCACCACAAACACTGTATTTTTTTGCTAAAGACATGCATTCCATAAAACATTTATGGCAAAAAAGGATTAGTACCGCTTTTTAATATATTTTCATACCCTAAACACAGCCTTCTGTCACATAACTTACCACTTACAAAAATGTCCCAAAAATCTCTCTATGCCACACTGCCGATCCCCCTCCCCAACCATTTTTCTATTTCACCATCCATTCGCAGATATATAAAATACCGTACCAATGGTTTTGCCTTGGCATTTTCCCTGCTTTATATTTTGTTTTTATGTTTTCCTCCTTTTTTTTTATTTGTTGATTGCATTTGCTGAATTGTTTATTGCATGGCCATTTTGTTTGCTGACTATTGACACTACCCACTACAATGTGCGGTGCACAATCAATTTTCCAAATCGTTTGACCGACACGTATTAAGTTGTCAAATGGACACCAATACTTGTATCTGAAGTCATTCATCAGTTTTGGCATGGGTAATCAAATGAAACGAAATGCGTGCGAAGCACTCGTAAATGCCAACTATTTTTAGTCAAGCTTTTGAAGTTGAAATGTCAGCGCTCTTAATGCTAAGACATATTGATTAATGGATATTATGGGGCGGTAACTCAATGGTTTGTCATTACTGTACGTGCCTGGAATCCTACACGGCTGTGGCTGCTGTTGCATTTGCACAATTTGCCAGCCAGGTAGACGCCATCACCTTGGCTCGGTTGATGTCATGCTGTCTGACTTTGTGTCTCATTGCACTCAATTGACTGCAGTCGAGGATCCTTTTTTTTTTTTGGGCAAACTTTGAAAATGAAACTACGCTGTTAAATTAGCTTCTTCATCTGCAAAGTCAACTCACGTATTCTGTTCAATATTTTATAATACCAACAAAGTTTGCAAATTGAATTTGGCACTCATGAATGCTGACAATTGTATGGAAAAGTAATAAATTTTCCAATTGAAGTTGCTAGAATTTTCTGTGCATAGTTGATTTATCTATACGAAATAATCGAAGTAAAATAACACGCATTTTGTGTTTGACACTCAAAATGGAAACAATGTTAACATTTTGTAAGCAATTGGGCAGACTTCTTTGTAGGTTGAAAACAAACTAAAGCTAAGTTCACACAGGCAAATTATTTGCCCAAATCTTTTATGAAAATTTGGCCAAATGGTCGTGATTGCTGATTTTGCAGGAATCAAACCTTTATAATATAATTTGATCAAATATGCCCGAAAAGTTCCCCATTTGGCCAATTTACGAAATTTTTTTAATCAATATTTGGGTCAATTATTTGCCTGTGTGAACTTCCCCTTGCCTACTTTAAGTGTAAACAGCTACCACTTGGCCACTTTTCTTAAAAAGGGGTGGACTGTATATTCCTAATCTGTTTCCATACGAACTATGAAAAAAGTTTCGGTTGAAGAAAATTACTTAAGTCGGTAAGCCATGGACAACAGGCATGGGCAACAGCCATGGGCATCGGCAACAGGCATGGGCATGGGCAACAGGCATGGGCATGGGCAACAGGCATGGGCATGGGCAACAGGCATGGGCATGGGCAACAGCCATGGGCATCGGCAACAGGCATGGGCATGGACAACAGGCATGGGCATGGGCAACAGGCATGGGCATGGGCAACAGGCATGGGCATGGGCAACAGCCATGGGCATCGGCAAAAGGCATGGGCATGGGCAACAGGCATGGGCATTGGCAACAGACATGGGCATGGGCAAGAGCCATGGGTATCGGCAAAAGGCATGGGCATGGGCAACAGGCATGGGCATGGGAACAGGCATGGGCATGGGCAACAGACATGGGCATGGGCAACAGCCATGGGCATCGGCAACAGGCATGGGCAACAGGCATGTACATGGGCAACAGGCATGGGCATCGGCAACAGGCATGGGCAACAGGCATGGGCAACAGGCATGGGCAACAGCCATGGGCATGGGCAACAGGCATGGGCAACAGACATGGGCAACAGGCATGGGCAACAGGTATGTGCAACTGGCATGGGCATGGGCATAGTTAGTGTAAAAAGCTGTGTTAACTGGCCGTTTTTTTGCTCATAACTTGAGTATCGTTCATCCGATCTTTATCATTCCTTCAGCAAATCGATAATTAATTTTGATTACTAGATATCTCTAAAAGGTACGAACAATCTATCATCAAAACTATGGGAGATATGATGTTTTTTCCAAATTTCCGGGGCGGGAGGGGGCGTGGCAAAAATTGAAAATAAACTTGATTTGCCTGCAAGTATAAGAAATATATGTCCCATACATGTCAAACCGTTATCTCTTACCATTTCTGAGATCTGTTTGTTCATACGGACGGACAGACATACGGACATGGCTATATCGACTCGGCTGTTGATGCTGATCAAGAATATATATACTTTAAAGGGTCGTAGATGATTCCTTCTGGCTATTACATACTTTTGCACAAACTTAATATACTCTGTGTGTACTTTTGGTACAGAGTACAATTTTCAGAGGCAAAATATAAAGAGATTCATATAAAAAATACATTAAGCAATCAGCCCATTACTTTACTTTACTGATGTATCAAGTTGCACAAGGTCGTCCACTCTTCTTATATCCAATTGATATCTTTATATGAAAATAATAATTTTTGCCAGCAATTGTCACACATTCGCAACTTTATCTGCCATTTCCAACCAAATGGCATTAACCTTTTGATGGTCCTTAGCCCCCTACTGATCCATAAATGTCGCTGACTTGTATACTACTTGACACTCTTAACAGGCCAAATTAAGTTGGCACAAGAAAGAAAAGTTTCGGTCATGTATGGTTAACAGGTTCATTCGCCTGCAATCATAATAACTGAATTATCTAAAGTTATGTGCAAGTCGTTGACATTTCTTTACTACTTACAATGGCATAATTTCAAGCGCCTTAAGATGATGGCCCAGGATCAAGGATTTGTATTTAACTGATGTGTCAAGTACATTTTGTCTGCAGCAGGCAATTTCCTTGAGGTTGTTGAGTTATAGCTAAAACATAATTTGCTCCTGTCACACCTGTGGCTAGCTCAGACATGTGAGAGGTTTAATAAAATAAATTGTGAAAATGTGGCCAAAATTTAAGAGAAATTAACAGAGTTGTTGCACGTGTTGCTTGGTCCATTAGCAGCATCTCTCTCTGCTCTCTGTTAAAATTTCCCAGCCGCTGTTATTCCTTTTGACTTCTGCTGTAAACAGACAGCTTTTAGTCGGCTTTCTCAAGGCCTTGTCATACAACGCAAGTGAGAGCTTAGACCAAACTGATACTTTCACTTTTTTTCTATGCCAAAAAATACGCACATTTGTTATTGTGAAAGCCGCTTAGGTTAGCTGATGAAAACAAAAGAGCGAAATATTTGTTTTACTTTGGTGAATTTTTTTTTTTTTTGGAAAAGTCTTTGTGAACGATGCGCCGCTTTTGTTTGATTTTATATTGTTTGCAAAGTTGCAAATGTGTAAAAATTTGTCAGAAAGAAAAATGAAAAATATAAAAGTTCTAGCGGTCAAGGGCAGTGAAACGGACAGTTTTTCACAAAATATTTTACGAGCCAAGAATTGGCGAAACAAAAATTATGGAAAATATCAAAAACACACTCCAAATATCAAAAACATACTCGTGGGTAAGAATTTGAATTGAAAATTAAGATGAAAGTAAATTTCAAATACTTGACTTAAAAAAGTTCGTGATCTGCGTGAAAAGTCACGAAAAAATGTCTGAAACATCTCTGCTCTCTATATTAGTGGTGTCCTAACTCACACAATCAAGCATTGCGCTTGTGTGCGTAGCAGCGAAACACGAAGTAAACGTCACAACAAATAAATATAATGAACAAATGCCTCGTGAGAGAACAGACGTATTCTGTCTCTCTATAGGAGTGTCGGCTGCGACGCCGGCAGTATTATGAGTTCCTATCCTATGAAATAGGCTTTTAGCATTTTGGACACCATTGCTCTACATATAAAAGAGTGTGTCCTGACTGATTCATTCACTGACTGACTGACTGATTGGCAATCTACGCAAAGCGTAAACGGTAAGAGCTAGAAGGCTGAAATTTGGACAAAAGTTTCCATTAGTGTTCCACTTAGACCCCTGTGGGGTGTAGAAGCGTCGGTAAAGTTTGTATGGGAAAAATTTTTTTTTTCATCCGATTGACTTGAAACTTGATTTGAGCTCAAATATGGGGAAGACAAATAAGCGACGAGGCAGATCAATTAGCAATAGAGGCGGGACTTGAAGATGGGCACATTTACAGTTTAACTCTTCATCTTAAATACTTGGCACGAGCACTATTTGAGTATGAAGAATCTCGACTCCTTGACTCCATATACTGGCTAAGCAAATGATGCGCAATAACTTGGGATGGTTTTCTAGACATGTGAGAGTAAAATGGAGTAATTATGGAGAGCCACACATCTCATGCTGCATGGATTGAAGGCTACTTACAGCTTTTCATTGTACGAAAAGAAGAGAGCCGTAGGCCTCAGAAAGCGCAGTAAGAATATATAAAGTTTTAAACCATGAGGTAGGACTTTCATACTGCAACGAGCAGATCCGACAAACGGACCTAACCTCGATAATGAAGGCGAGAGGGTATTTGCTATGGTTGAACAGCTGTCCAAGAAGGACTGTTAACTGTGGCATAACAGCAAGGAGTTGGAAAACATGCAGCATTTCGTAGGGCGATGCCCTGTTCTTATAAGAAACTTGAAACTTGGTTTGTAAGAACAGAATTCTAGTTCATTTGTGATTTCATTATCTAATGTTGGAAAGTTCGCCCCCAGATCGTGAAAATGCACGGAAAACTCTGCATGCAAAAAACTATTTTTCGTCCAATTGTCTAGAAACTTGGTTTGAGATGATAGAATTCGAATTCATTTGTGATTTCATTATCCGATGATGGAAAATCCGCTATTTTTCATCCGATTGACATGGAACTCGAAACCAATACCGATTGTGTCAGAGTTCACCTATCTGGGAGTGGTATTTACACCAAACTTATCCTTCACAAAACATGTTGAGCAGCGAAACAGGTCAGCAAAAACTGCATTAACAGTACTTAAGCTCCAAATGGAAATTATTCCTTGCGGTGTGCCGTTCCACTCAATCTTATGCAGCACAAATATGGGGATCACATCATTTTGAAGAGGTAAACAAACTTCAGCGATACTTTGTTAAAAAGATTCTAAGGCTGCCGGACAATACTCCTAATTACGCATTGGCGATTGAACTTGGCACGGAAGCCAACCACTTTCGTACACTCATGACCCACTTAAACTATATAGGCAAAACCTTATTTGATTACCAAGAGCATAGATTACCTCGAAAGCTTTCCACGTACATCATCCAAAAGAACGTCTTCTGGGCAAAGCGCTTAAACTTCCTAAAAGAAGGCCGCGATTTTGAATGGCAATGGGAAAATGGAACTAAAGAGTCGTGGAGTTTCGGGTGTAACGAACTGGTAAACCGATTAAAAGCTGAGACAATCAGAGAGTATCACGAGCAGGCAGCAGCAAGTACGCGTCGCATCTATAAATTTCTGAATTATACCAATGGAATCACATATATCACAGACGACATGAAGGTTGCAAACATTACATGGATAGTTAAAGCCCGATGTGGTCTTTTGAAACTGAATGATGATGGACCAATCAGCACTTCGCACAATGTGCAATTTGAAAGAAAAGCAGACATTTAGCCATTTTATTCGACGCTACCCGCTTCTCAGAGCGTTTTAAGGGAGAATGAAATTATAAATATATTAAATGGGCCAAACTGGGATCAATTAATTAACTTCATCAAATATGCATTAAGATACAGATAATTTCTTTTAAATAATTTTAATTAAGTAAACACTCATCCGTAAAACGCATTACTTATTTACAAACTTTTTGACGACAGACGACTATTAAGTCATTGTTAGTAACTTCTTAATATACCCCCAATAAAACTGTAAATTTTTTTTTTCGAAACAGTTTAAAAAAAGAACACATACATACATGAAACTCGGTTTGTAAGGAAAGTATGCCAAATAATTTGTGATTTTAGTTTCCGATGTTGGAAAATTCGCCCTAAGGCTGTGAAAATGCCCGATAAACTCTGTACGGAAATCCATATTTTTCATCCAAATGAGTTAAAACTCTGTTTGTAAGGAAAGTATGCGAAATAATGTGAAATGTAATTTCCCGATACGCTGTACCTGGAGTTGCAGCTGAAAGCAGCGCTGCTGAATAATAGATGGCGCCACTATTTGCATTGAACAATGAGGGATTTTCAAAACTGACCAATAGATGACGCCACAATTGCCAGGGCGGGGAAAAAAATCTTTATTTTGGTCATCACTTGAGTATTGTTCATCCGATCTTTATTATTTCTTTGGCAAATCGATAAATAATCTTGATTATTAAATATCTCTAGAAGGTCCGAACCATATATCTATGAAACTATGGGAGATATGACGTTTTTTTAAAATTGCGGTGGCCGGAGTGGGTGTGGTAAAAATTGAAAATAAACTTGATCTGTCTGCAAGTATAAGAAATATATGTTCCATACATGTCAAACATCTATCTCTTACCATCTCTGAGATCTGTGCGTACATTCAGACGGACATGGCTATATCGACTCGGCTGTTGATGCTCGAAGAAGATTCCTTTGCCCTATTACATACTTTTGCACAAACTTAATATACTCTGTGTACCTTTGGTACAGATTATAAGAATTCTTCAGCCTTGGAAACTCTCCCCCAAAGTTGAGAAAAAGGAGTGCGGAGGAGGGTTTAAGGAAAATTTTTTTTTCCTAGCCCATCTGAATAAAATTCCGTTGGTAAGTCTTTTTGACCAAATAAAAGGAAGAAACTATGCTCCAATTTTGGAAAACCCACTAGCAAAGTCGGGGAAATGGAGGTCGGCGGTTATAATACATGTCTCTCTACATTAACTTCAGACTGATACTGATATCGGCTTTATCAGCTATACTGATAAAGTCTATATGGATGAAGGCTATACTGAAGACGGCTCTGCGAAGCGCGACGGGTTATATGCTGAGGTATATAAAATAGTTATTCTAAATAAGAGGTTCCCTAAACCAACTCCTTCGAAATAATATGCGCAAACCTTTATCCCAAAAGAAGCGGTATAAGTCCACTCTCCGGCGTTGCGCCTCACTCGCAAAGGATCCGAACATCCTGACACCAGCAAGTAATAGGAAGTCCACAGCACCACCATGGCTACTGCGCACATCTTCAATCAATACCGCCCTACTCCAGTTTCCAAAAGAGTCTGCAAAAGCCAACTTTATAAACTGGTCCTGGTTGTATACCGATGGAACCAAAACAAAACACATCACAGCATTCGCGTATACCAACCAGGAAGGGAAAGTCTTTGCATACGGATGGCTTCCAGAATATTGCTCTATATTCTCTGCTGAAGCAGTCGCAATCCACAAAGCAATAGTCTACGCTAAAGAAAAAACTGGAAAATTCGTAATCTGCACTGACAGCCTATCCACAGTAGAAGCAGTACGGAACATCGGCAATCTAAATCCCGTGGTCCCAGCAAAACTCCAACTATTTTGGTTACCTAGCCACAAAGGGATCCTCGGGAACGAACTAGCTGATGCTGCTGCCAAAGATGCATCAAAGTCTCCCACCTTCACCGTCATTCCATGCATACTCCGGGACATACAAAAAGACATCCTGCCGCACCTTCACACCCAGGGCCACTTTTCAACATAGGTACAAGGCTTTTAATCCAAACATGGAAAAATTCCGATACCTCGAAAACTGTTATCGAAAGTGGAATGTTTGCCCGCCTCCGTATCGGGCACTCGACAATTACACATTCACATCTACTTAATGGAGAAACCAAGCCCCCTTGCCACCTATGTGGACAAGAAATATCCACAATATCCAAAAATCCGGAAGGCCCACTTCCCAGCAACCCTACCCTCAACACACCTCTCCAAACCTTCTAACGAAAATATTGACAGAACTTATAAATACCTTAAACAATGTAACATACTAGAACATATATTAAATTCAACTGTATAATCCAGAGCCGAAGGCCTCTTATTATATAATGTATTATAGCTAGTTTTAAAAAATAAAAAAAGAGGTTCCCTAATTTTGGGCATACGTTTAAACACATAAACCCAGCACACGGCACTTACCAATGCGAAATACACAAACAATTAAGCCATTTTCCTTACTTTTTCTTCAACAAAGTCCAAGAGATTTGGTTGTCTCAGGCATTTTTTGTTTGTTTTGAAATCAGGAAAAATTAGCATGGGCCTAAATCTGGATTAAGAAGCCCACAGCCCCAGCCGGTTTGATAACAAATGATCAATCAGTCTAAGTTTCCTTATTTTTTTTTTTTGGTTTATTTGTCCAAAGAATCCTTCTTTTGTTGCTTTCTTAAACAACTTCCGCGAAGGCATTTAAATGGCCTCCGTTATATGTGTGTGGCTCAGAGCCAACAAAAGACGCTTAAGTTGTTTGGCAACAATTAAATAAAAATATTTTTTGTTCTCGCCTCTCTTTCTTCCCAGTCTGTTGCGTACAAACATTTTCGCACATGTCCCTCCGTTTAATAAATGGTAAGAAAAAAAATATAAAAACAAAACAAGGCGACTGTAGTAAGATTTATGGCCAGCATATAGTATAAAGATATGGTTGCTAAAATTTATGTGTGCCAGCCCAGAATTATGGCTATTGATTCAGTCGAAAGTGAGGTTATTGTCCGGTTTGAACCAAAATGTAGTAAGGTCAGACAACAAGCTTGAAAGAATCAATAATAAGCAAAGACAAAGATCGAAGCCATCAATCAAAAGATATTGAAACATGCCAAACTACAGCTGGTATAATTAGGAATCAATCAAAGCCATCAATCAAAAGAAAAAATTTGAAACATGCCAAACTTCAGCTGGTAAAGTTTAAAAAAAAAAAACTGAAATCCTTGAATAAAAAACCTCAATTGTTGCTTCATTTTCTATGGCAGCCATCAGTGCTCTGCATTGTGGCCATATTAGGATGTTATTAGTTACCCTGCCTCCCTCCATTAGCCATTTTACAATTGCCGCTTTCAAGCCATTATCTGTTGTAAAATTCTCCTAGTTATTCCCGGTGCATCCATTAGTGCACGTAATTCCAGAGCAATGGCGGAAAGCCGAGTGCAAATTAATGACAATGCCCAGCAAACAATGCTGCTGGGCAAATTCAATTTTCATTTTTCTTGTTTGCCAAATGGGCTATCCGATTTCGGATAAAAGAAGGAGCAAAGCTGAATGCAACAGAGCACCTGCATTGCAAAAGCCTTTTGGCCTTTATGAACTTTTCTGTCTTTAATTAAGAAGTAAACGTAGCTTTAGGCATTCCCAACAAAGTGCATACGAAAGCGTTTTCAGAATGTGTAAATACAGATTGAGGTTTGCAAATGAACAATTAATTGGTGTACCTGAACGATGCGCTTGTTCATTTTACAGTAGAAACATGCTGGAAGGAAATATAATTTTACTTGGAAATGTAATTATATTATATATGAATGCCGAAAGCTGTTTTCTTATGAAATTCGCGCCAATTCGTCGGCCATTTGGTTTCCGGGGATGTCGTTGTGTCCAGTTCAATGTGTTCAGTGTGTGGTTCAATTTCTTCTTTGTCTCTAAGACTAACTTGGAGGTGAATTTATAGATGCTAAGTCATATATTCTGGGGATTATTGCACTAGGATTGGACATTCCAGAACGGATTTGGTCTACTATGCCCTAAGCAACTCAAGTTTATCAGACTTAAACTCAACTTCTTCATCTTTGGCTGGAGCTCAAAATTCATATATCCCAGTTGACCCAATTCATTGCTTCAGGCAAGCTGTCAGTCAGTCAGTCTTTAGCACTAACATGCACGCGACATTAGCCCAACGTGGCGTATACGTAATATGTTCTGCAGTTTATCATGTTACAAGCTAAAACTTTGCAATATGTTTTGTGGCGCACAAAAGTGTCGTCTGTGGCGTGTGAGAAAAACTCAAATGCCATTACTTCAGGCACAAACACAAAGTTACACGAAGACCGAGAAAATGGAATTTTCCATTAGATTGGCTTTGGTAATCATATCGAGCCCGGGACAAACATAAATTCAATTTGGTTAGGCAGCGTGCAACAAATGTTGCTATCTCTGGAAAATTGCCAAACAGACACTCACACACAGACGGTCAAGTTCATGTTCGTACATTAATCAGGCTCAGCTGGCCACACCTACTACAGTTGGTTGTTTGGTTGTGCGTTTAGTTTTAAGCGAGTAGCACTTAGTCAGAGTAGCCATCCGGTATTTGATGCTGTAAGCAAGCGTGCAAGGATTACACACACACACACACACACACACACACAAACGCAAGCGCACTCTTCCGTGACACAACAGCGTGTTGTTGGTCCACTTCATGGAAACTTTCAAATGCAGTGGGGAGGGCATGGAGACGTATCAGTTTCATAATGCCACACGCTGTGACTTCACACAATCCACTTAACCTCTGGCCTTTGGTCAAGCGACTTTAAAGTTTTCAAGTGTATAAAAAACACTTGACATTATGCGCAAGTGGTTGAAGTGGAAATGCAATTGAAGAAGAACTGAATTCGAAATGGCCAAAAGGTTTAAAAGGAAAAATCCATAAATATTGAGTAGAGCTGTTTTGGTACACAGAGAGAAAAAAATTAAATATTTTGCAGAATGAACGCAGCTTAAGTAAACATTTTTACTTTACACCGATATTTTAAGTTTTTTTCAGACTATTTTGCGAAGTGCCCAGAATCAGCTTACGGTCGAGTGGACACCAACACAAATGAAGAAAATTTTTGTGAAACAATAAGAACTACAAGAAATAGTAAGAGAAACCCGATTTTTGCTTGTGTGTGTGTGCTCGTGGCTGTCTGATGCACACGAAATCATTCGCAGCCAACAACAAAACCTTTGCTCGGTGAGATAGAGCAGAGAGAACATATATGAAGCTGTTGTTGCGCTACGTATAGCCATAGCACACTGGTTTTTTGGCATATTTTTCACAATATATTTTCCGAATTTCAGTTTAACATCGTTAAAACCAGCAAAGTTTGTCCAAATCGCTCAGCTCGGTTATATGGAAGCTATATGAAATAGTGTGCCGAATTGAAAAAAGTTCGAAAAGTAGCTTAAGGAGCTTAAAATACGTGTTCAAACTGGAATTCAAACTTGAAATTCGTAATAACCAACAAAGTTGTTTCAAATCGGCCTGATCTGCTATATCGCAGCAATATGAAATAATGGTCCAAGTCGAACACAATTTTGTAAATCATTTTACGAGCTAAAAATACGAGTACAAACGAAATTCCAGCTCAGTAGCATAAGAAACAACAAAGTTGGAGCAAATCTGCCAGATCGGTTACATGGCAGCTATATAAAATATTGGTCTGAATCTTTCCAAGTCGTTTTTGGGGTCTAAAATATGCATACGAACCAAATTAAGTGTAATTATCTTAACAACTAGAGTTTATCCCAAAAAAGGCAAAAAAAACAGTGTGCACAAGCTAAGGGTGAAGGTTATACGAGCGGTTATCCCTTTGCGAAAATCGACAACGACTGCGCTTCGTGCGCAATGAACTTGGGCACCCCTGCCTTAGGTCAAATTAGACTTGATAGAAGAACTTGCCTACTACATTTTCAATTTAAGTCCATTAAGGACTTTTTTTCTCAAATGTATGAGGATATATTTTAATATGGACTGTCCATATACTTTTAAAATATATTCTCATACATTTAAGGAAAAATAAACTTGAACACCTAAAACTAAAACAAAAAGTGTTGTTGGTTGCAGGCAAAAAAGTCTGCAAAAGTCCGAAATTCTAAAGAGGAGAAGCAACTGAACGAAGTAAAGAAACTTCAAAAACTTTTGGGTCCAAGAAATAACAATAAAAAAACCCAAACATGAATCAAGAAGAAGAAGCTAACTTGGCCAAAATTCTTGATCCAAGTATGGAATTCTTGAATTTTTTCTCTGAGTGTATACATATCAAAAATCTACCATCACTCCATAAACCAATTGAGAATTGTGTAAAAATATGAATTTTTTTGTAGCATACTTAACTGGGTGTGGAAAGAAGAGTTTCCTAGAATTTTATGACTTACTTTAGGTTTCTTGTTTCAATAAATTGTGATCTTGATTTGGTAATCCGGTTACATTAAGGGTAGAGTAGTTTTATATTGAACTAATCTTTTGGTTTAGTTTTAGAACTATGTCTCAGGGTTTGTCGGGACCGGCCGGATCGGATGACTGTAGCATATAGCTGCCATAGGAACTATAGATCGAAAAAGTAGTTTTAGTAAGAAAAACTTTTTTGTCTTCAAAGCGAACGTCCCCAAACCTTGTATTTATAAGTTTTCTATGCTTTTACATAGTTCCACCAAGTTTTATTAAAATCGGACAACTATATAGTATAGCTGCCATACAAAAGACAAGTCTGAAAAAGTCTTAGTAGAAAAAACTTTTTTGTTTTCAATGCTATCGCTATCAAACTTGTAACTGATTAATATTATATGCTACCACACAATTCTGTAAATTTTGATTCAATTCGGATGACTATAGCATATAGCTGCCATAGGAACGATAGGTCGAAAAAGTAGTTTTAGTGGGAAAAACTTTTTTGTTTTCAATGGTAGCGTCTTTATACTTTCCAGTTATGAATTTGATCGGTTTTCATACAATTTTGGGGAGATTGGTCAAAATCTGATGAATATATCATATAGCTGCCATATAACAAACTGGCAAGCAAATGGTCAAAGTAGTGGCGCCATCTATTGCTGAGTTTGGGCAATAACTCAGCTAAGAATGTTCGACGAAAATCATTAAAAATCTTAATTTATATAAAGTATACAATCTACAAGGGTATATAAACTGTCGTAAACTGGCTGTGGTTCAATAGTTTATCGTTCAATCATTCACTTTTGAACTATTGCTACAAAAATTTTGAATAATGAAATGAAAAACTACTAAACCATGAACTATTAAACTCCTTATTGAAGGACGGAATTAAGGTTAAAACTGGTATTAAATAAATACTTCAGAAATAACCTATCCGAAAAAATGTTTGCTTCGAAATACAGCTTTGTAGTAGTGAAATGGTTGTGTTTGTTATCACAAATCAGAGAAAACTAGTTTATAGCATTTACACACCTGATCATATTATAGATGGTTTTTTCGTACTTTTAGTGTTGACAACTTTTTAAATTTTGGTTATTTGTTGTTGTCAATGTCTGGCCACACTGTGACAAAGAGTTGAAAGAGGGGCTGCCCCGTATATCAAAGCTTTTCTATAAATTGCGAGTCCACCACACATTTCGCCTGATCACAATAATAGGTACAGTCTCCGTTTCTCACAAGTATCAAGTGAATAATTTTGTAATCAGTGATCTTTTGGTAAAAAAAAAAAATTTCAAGGTAAATTAAGTATAGCTCCTGTCAATACAGAGAATTAAATAATTATGTTTTTTAGAAAAAATGTGTCGAAATTCTCATTGTACTAAAGAAGAAGCTCGATTGGTTAGTAGTCTGAGAAAAGAAGGCAAATCTTTACGAGCCATCGCCAAATTAATGAACAGGTCTAATAATTTTGTTAAAAATGCATTAGAAAGAAAACCAAAACAGGAAAAAAACTACAGAAACCCTTGACCACTACATAGTAACTTTGAGCAAAAAGGACCCATTTAAGTCATCGAAGGCTATTGCAGCCGAAATTGGGAATTCAGTTAGTGCTCCAACTATCCGAAGACGACTACAAGATGCCAACCTACCAGGAAGAATTGCCAGAAAAGTCCCACTTATGCGCAAAAAATATATCACCATGAGGCAAACTTTTGCAAGGGACCACAAAGACTGGGTAGGATGCACCGGGGAGAAAAAATGGAGAAACATATTATGGAGCGATGAAACCAAGATTAATTTGTTTGGGAATGACTGTGAAAGGAATGTTCGACGCCCTAATGGAAAGGAATTCCATTCACGGTTTACAAAAAAAACAGTCAAACATGGAGGTGGCAATATATGTAATGGTATGGGGTGGTTTCTCCTGGTACGGCGTAGGTCCAATTTATCAGAGTACGAACAAAATGAATGTTGAAGAGTACAAATCCATATTGGCAACAGTTATGGTACCGTATGCTGAGGAAAATATGCCATTACGTTGGGTATTTCAGCAAGATAATGATCCTAAACACACATCAAGGCTGTTATCTAAATTTTTTGAGGACCAAAAAGTTGACGTTCTGAAGTGGCCAAGCCAATCCCCCGACCTTAACCCCATTGAAAATTGGGGGGAGACTTAAAAAAGAAATTGGCAAAGCATTCATTTTCAAATAAACAAAAATTATGGGAAGGTGTCCAAAAACTGTGGTATGAGACACCAGTAGAGACCTGCCAGGCTCTTATTAAAAGTATGCCAAAAAGAATAGCAGTAGTGGCCAAAAATAGAGGTGGATACACTGGATACTAAGTTAGGAAATACTAATTTACCTAAAAAAAGAACATAAAATGAAAATTAAAATTTTTTTTCTTACCAACACATGAAGTGTAACTATTATTATGATCACACTGAAAACGTATCTGAAACACAAAATGATCTCTTTTATGTTATATTATTATTCTATGTTACAATTATGTTTATTTTATTAAAAACAAATAGTTTAAGAACCAATGAGAACAAATTTTAAGTTTGAAACAATGAATAAAACTGTTTTCTGTTACCTTAAAGTCAGAGTTGATGTGTGTACCTATTAATATGATCAGGTGTGTATGTTTCGATTCCCAAGATTTGATGTTGGTTGACATAAAACGCATGAATATCTTGATCTTCTCACCATCCAACACTAATGAACTAACTAAAGGATTTAAGTAATGAACTTGAACTAAGAAGTCACCAAAAGATTAGTTAAAATACGAAATACTAAACTGAATTATTGATTCAAGAACTTTAGAAGATGAGTTCATACAAGAAAACATTAGATGAATTTTCAATTTTAGAATTCTTTCAAAACCAAAACATTCATAAAACTTCAAGTACAAAAATGTATTCGTCGAATGTATTGTCAATATTTTTATGATCCTACTTTTTTTCGCTTGCTTTGCATTCTTCAGTTAGTGTCACTTTATTGTTACCCCCTTTTGCCAAGTTTGTTATACACTATTCATGCAGATTGTGTCACTCGGTTCGGTTAGATGATAAGGGGGCAAACAATCAACAGCAATTTGTCAGGCTAACGCGTCGCCAATTGACACCATTTTTTTTTTATGTTGCTCGTTTTATGCTGTATATTTGCCACGTTGGCACAACATAATCAGACAAAGGCAGCTTGCCAACTGTCAAAATTTTCCTACTAATGGCCAAACTCAGTGGGAATAACTTGAGATTCAGTCAATCAAAAGTAAGCAGGGAGCATAACAAAGCGGAAGCTTATCTCGACCAGGAACAACTCCATTTTGCATGTGAAATCGTTGTATAGAAAAGCAGGCGACCATGAAAATAATTTGTAATTTTTTTCTTTTTCCTTTTTTTCTAGATCAATATGAGCTCATAAAAGTCAAAACACGTCAACGATATGAGTCGTGCGCTGCTTTGTGAAGGGGGTTATGGTAGAGGGGTATGGTTATCTCTGGGACTGCTTTGGGTTGGCGGAAGTGTTAGAATGCTGCATACAAATGTTTTCCACATGAGCGACTTGTATGGACGTGCGTGTGTGTGTGTGTGTGTGTGTGTTTGAGTGTGAGTGCAATCGTGTTTTGCATCATGCTCGTTATTTATGCCAGTTTATGTTTAGTTGCCTGACAACGCCAGCAAAAAGTGAAGCTTAGTTAGTTTAACCTCGCACCCACTTACCATTTAAAATTACTTTATTTTAATTCCCCCAATTGACAATGTTTCATTTTTTGCCTATTGAATTAAATTGTTTAATTGAAAGGCCAAAAAAAATTTCACACTTTTAAAATATAAATTTGAAAAATTACAGAAAAAACATTTAATTGATGGTCGTTTTCAAGGTGTTGTATAAAATTTGTTTAAGGTTTGTACTCACGTAGTCAACCTGTGAACTGCGCTTTCAGCTTATAAAAGCATTTCAGCTTACAACTGCAGCACAATTGCCCCATAAACTGCAAAACAAAGTCAAATACAAGCAAAGGTCGACAGCAAGCACAGCTTGACCCCCCCCCCCCCCCCTAACGTCACCAGGTCACCCTTGGAATACTTGTAGATTCTCTAACAGCACGAACAATGGCATTGGAAAGTAGCAACAAAAACTGACTGCAAGGATTTTGCCAACAACAATTTAACTGCACGACTGCTTTTATTTTTTTTTTTATTTTCTGTTTATTTTTATTACTTGTTGTTTTTTTTCCCTCCGGTTGGCATTTTGTTTTGGGCTAGAAAAATGCAATTTGAGATGTGCTATAAATGACTTGGAATGCTTTTCAAACAACAGACAACAACTAGATAGTTTAATAGCTAGAGAGAGAGAGAGAAAGAGTGAAAATGTAAAATAATTAAAAATCAATTTTTGATATAAAACTAATTAAACACACTCCTCCCTCATCGTTCATTGATAATTGCTGAAAAATGACATGTTTTGCATCTACAGGGTTGCCAACAAATAAATTTTATTGTGCTTACTCCAGCGAACACTTTTTGCTATTCATACGGACACAAACGAATGCATTTATTAAAGTCCACAAAAAAAAGAATGTCAAAAAATTGAACAATCTATATTTATAAAAGAGTTCAACCTGACTGACTGACTGGTGACCGTCGCACAGCCCAAACCATAAGAGATAGGATGCTCATTTTTTCACAGTAGTTTTATCTTCTGCTGAAAGTGAGTACTAAGAAAGTATTTTGGAAAATTCTGTCGGGAAATTTCGAATATTCGCGAAAAATTTTTGTATGAAACTGTTTTGTTTATCATCCGATTAAGTTCAAACTCATTTTCAAAGATCTTTATGAAAATACAACAATAACTGCACCCTCCTGGGTGGAAAGTGGGTGATCAAAGTTGCGTGGGCGAAAGTTTAGTTGCCAGCGATTAGCTCCAAACTCATTTTGAAAGTTCACTCTTCCGATTGACTTAAAGCTCTGTTTGTAAGGATAATAATTTAAATGTTGGAAATCCTACCCCAGGGTGTGAAAGTGCCCGGAAAATTCTACATGCAATAAACTATTTTCCATCCGATTGACTTGAAACTCGGTTTGTAGTGATAAAATTTGAATTCATTTGTGATTTCATTTTCCGATGTTGGAAATACCGCCGGGATGTCCACTGTTAAGTGGGTGGTAATTGGGTGGGAAGTGGATAGGAAGTGGGTGGGAACTGGGTGGGAACTAGGTGGTAAGTGGATGGGAAGTGGGTGGGAAGTGGGTGGTGTGTGTGGATTGTAGCGTGTGGGTACTGGTTGATTCGATAGTCGAACGACCGGCTGACCTTAAGATCAGCACGCTTTCGCGCATTCGACGTGGCTATGGAGGACTCGGGGTGTGCACTTGTAGCTTTGCTCTTGCTCAGCTCGTCGGATGGGGTGGGGTTCTTCCTCATCCTCTCATAGCGGACACACCACGACAATATTAAGTGCACTGTCTAAGAATACGACTCTACCAAAAGGATTGAAATGATCTGAAAATATTATTTTAACTCCCACTAAATCAAAAAAACTCGGACAGACAGGGAACTAATGCAAGATGGATTGGCATTGGGGAATTAGTTGGAATTTACCCCCAAATCATTACCCTCCCTACCATGGCAACACCTAAAGAAGATGGTTTGGGTTGCCCCTACTGCTACTAAAAGCTGCTATTTAAGTTTGGTTTGGCATTGGCACTTGGTTCGGCGACGGATCCATAAAAAACAATTTAAGATTTCATTTCGTTACAAAAATGGTACATAGTTTTTAATCTTAGCTTCTATTTCATAGTTAGTATCCATGTCTATTCAATTCATTTTCGCTTTTGTTTTTCATTCAATATTTCTCTTTCACAAAAGGGGTTTAAGTAAATAAATTTAAATTAAAGGAAAGTTTGTACAGATATAAATTCAGAGGATCTGAATCATTTCTTAGGGTAAGGATCGAACGCAAATTGTTAATATTTAGGCTACCATCGTTTGCATGTTGCATGCAAAGGTCAATTTTTATTTTATAAAAAAAACGAACTTACCAGGCACTGCCGTCGTTGAGCTCAAAGATGACTTGCTGCCAAAAGAAGGGATTAATATAACCGGTTTAAGAAGAAATTTAAGAAAAAAAAACCTAAGTAAATTAATTAAGTAACTAAGCTCGTTTTCTCTCTCTTTTCTAATGAGATAAATTAAAAAATCGGGGTGGCTCCCACATCTCGGAGAAGGAATTCACGGATTTGGGACCTTTCGGGTGGCAGCTGACTTATAAGGGGCGGTGTGCGATTACCCCTCTGGCCACAGTTGCCTCAAAAAAGAAACTTTAAAAGCCTTTGTATGCATGGGACACAGAGCAGCTCGTCCTATGCGGGCAATGCTGGCTCTTATTGTAGCTGATCTTCTCAATCGTGCTGATCCCTTCCGGTTCAGAAGAGTAGGGATTCCAATTGACTCCAACAAATGCTACTCCGCTGGTTTCACCACTAGCATATCAATTGCAAGGCACCATCGTTAAGGCCTTGCATAAGGAGGCACTGGCACAAGGCACTAAGAAAATAGAGAAATTAGATTTCTGCCAAGACACTACACTTTTTCCTTACCTGGTCAAAATAATAAATCACAAGTTCACTAAACGTTTTTCCAACCGGCACAGAGTATTGAGGAAGGCTCTATTCAGTGTCGGGTTTAATCAACAAATACATTTATAGTTGAATACAAATTTTTCGTTACCGCGTGGTCTTTTTACATAACTAAGAGAAACAATATCAATTTCTTGTATAAATGACTTATGCGTGTGTACTGCACCAGAGACGCTCGCTCAATGATCACGTCTCCCGAAGCTTATCAGCTTGCAGCCTATGCTGACTAGCATGCCGATTTTCTAAAATCAAACGAAGCTAAGGATCGAGCGTGAGAGGCAACATGATAAGAAACGGTTTAGTCGTATGATATGTTTATCCAAGGTGACCGCCAAATTGTTCTATTTTTGCAATTGTTTCTCTTTCACCTACTCAAACTTAATGTCGCTGGCCCAAGACTGTGCGCTGCTTCGTCAAAAGAGTTTTAAGCCTATACTGACGTTACAGGGCAGCAAATAAGCATTCTCCTTAAGCTGTTAGAAACTGGTCCCTACAGGATGTGGAATATTGGTTCTATACTGATGTAGGCTATACTGATGGCAGCGCAGCGAAACGCGATGCGTTTTATGCTAGTAAGTTATAAAAAATGGCTTATTAACTAAGGAAGCCTAACAAAGAAAAACAAACAAAATTACAAAATAAACTAATTGCGACTCCGATAATGGAAGAATTATGCCTCGATTCACAGCCAATTGTAGTCAGAGCTATTAGATCTAACAAAAAAGGAAGGAGCAAAGGAAAATATAATATAAAATAAAATAAATCAGGAAAAATATATTTATCTATACTAGAGTTGGAAATTTTAGTTCATTTTAATGACCTAGTTTATTAGTTCATGCTTTCTTGAACTATAGTTCATTTGAATCAATAGCTATTGCCTCATATTTACAATCAGCCAGCTTGGAAGCCGTCTTATTTATGCCACGTGGCACGTTTCACCGAAATTTTCTCCCCACCTCTGGATAAGAGACGATGATACTTTCTAGTTTGACCACATAACAAGGCTCTACAGTAAACTTCTGGAGGAGAAATGCTCGGAGAAGAAACGGTCAATGGTATCCAGTACCACCTTGGCCTTGATTAAGTCCGTGTCTGTGCATTTGATAAGCACGTTTTTGGTCTTAGGGCGCACGCACACATGCAGCTGAAAGATGAACTGACGGCTTACCATGTTATTTTAGTACGTCAGCAAGCCCAAATAAACAAACAGGCTTGATTGAATCCGGAAAGCTGAACTTACAATTGCATTTTAAAGATCAAATCAGTGCTTGTTGTGCACACTAGCGCATGCACGGAAAATGGTTAAGTTCTGCCGTCAGTTCATGTTTCAGTCGCATGTGTGCGTGCGCCCTTAAGCGAAAACTTCGAATGATCACCATTAATGATGGGCGGAAGTGAAAGAAACACAGCATTGGCATCATAGATCACTAGATAGACGGAATAGTCACGAATAATGGGCAAATATTGCTTAAGCTGTGCATTTGTGGCATAGAAGTCCATCAACTGCAGGCCAGTCATCTCCAGAGTTTGGTTAAGCGAATTTGCTCTGGCGCCAAATCCTCAGAGCTGAATATGTTTTCTGTAATATGTCCAAGTGGTGGGTGCCAGTGGCCACGGTGGCAGGGCACGCTTACGACAAATTGTGGGAAACAAATGACTCTTGGTGGAGAACTTAAAACACACGTTTGTACTCCCTTTCGATGCTCGATGAGGACTGAGTCGGCTTGAGTTTATTCGTAATCGCCAGAACTTATCGATAACAATGTGTGCTTAAGTTCTTATTGGCTAGATTGTATATCGATAAAGCAAGAACTAATAAACGACTAGATATGACAATATAAACATAAAATATACTAGATTAAACTAACTTCCTGCCAGAGTGGCCGTGTATAGATGGACCTTAATATACCTTATCCTACTACAAAATGTTCTGATGCTGCTGATCCTGCAGATCAATGAAACTGTTGTAGGACTCTTGGGTTAAAGACACATTACGAAGCACAGCGGCTGCAGCATGTGGACGAGTCTGTAACTTGGAGGAGGCAACACTTGACACTTGTTGCTGGGTTGGCTCGACAAGCTCAAACTTTGGCTTTGAGACATGATAGTCTAGTAGACCTGCTGCTTGTAATGTTTTAAATGTTAATAGCTTGTCAAATTCATAGAGGATTATTATTAAATGCAGACCTTCTTGATTAGTGGTGTCCAAAATGGCAAAAGCCTATCCCATGGGATAGGAACTCATAATTCTGCCGGCGTCGCAGCTGACACACTTATACAGAGAGAGAGAAATTGTGTGTTCTATAAATAGCACTCTCAGCAGTTTGCTCTCTTACGATGCTACGAAAAGTAGCAGCAGGTGGGTTGTGTGTGTTGGGAAGGGGGTGGCGGGGTGAGCCCCCTCTTCACAGTGGGGGAACAGTGGGTTAACAACGACCTAATAATGACTTAGCAGTGACTAAGCAGTGACTTAGCAGTGACTTAGCAGTGACTTAACAGTGACTTCAGAGTATAACAAAGGACCGAGACAGGGGAAAAAGACAAAGTATTAAAGTATTAGAGCGAAGCAGAATATTTTGAGTTCTACCTTTTAAATAGGACGAAATTCAAAACAGAAAATAAGAAGAAAGTTCTAAACGATCAAGCTGAAAGAGGAGAAGATCATAGTTCACAGAATCAAATGCATTACTGAAGTCGTTATAGATGATTTATCAGATTGATTTATCGTTAACCATTGAGGTAAATTCAAGTAAATTGGTCGTAGTTGACCGACGCTTTGTTAATCCATGCTGGAAAGGTGATTAAATCGAATTGCAATAGTGCTGTAAGGATGAGGTTACAATATGCTGAAATAATTTAGGAATAGCGGAAAGCTTAGCTATATCTCCATAATTGGATACATCAGACTTTCCAGCCTATTTATGGAAAGGATTATTTTCAAAGAGTTGGAAAGACAGTAGAGCTTAAGTGAAGATATGCATAACGAAATGCATGCCTTGTCTTGTGCCAAGACTATGAAACAAGTCAGATCTGATGTGCGTCGCCGATACACTCTCACTTTTTAGCCTCGCTCTTGTTGTTCATAAACCCTGGCTTACTCCAAAGAATCACTTACAAAACAAATATTTGTTCTACAGGTCGCTAAATTCAAACTATGCTGCCACCCTGTATGGATTCAATGAATTTTACCAAAAATTGTGCATTTATCTAATTGCCTTGTTTTTTTTTCGCGAACAATATCGACATTCGGTTTTGAATAATCGAATCAAGCCAATGTTTTGCATAAAATCCAGTAGCGTAAACACAAAAAACAAGCATACAATTTGCAAACTAAATTCAAATTTATGGTTTGAGAGTCAATTTGTACACAGCGCCAAATCGTAAGGCCTGAAATAAATAATGGCAGGTAAAAAACAAAAGCAAAGTAAAAGACCAAAACCGAAAAGTAATTTGTTTGCCTTTGTTTGGGTATCGCCCTAGTTTTTTGTGTTCTTGTTGGCAGTTTTCTTGCTGCTGAGGTCAGCACAAAATATTGCCTGTTTCTAGTCTGTATAAAAGCACAAAAACAATGTTAGAAATAAAAGGGAATTTATCAAATGTCGATAATGAAAATAAATTTTCAAACGTTACATTTTAATTGCTTTTCATTACATTGGCATAACAAATTGTTTGCTGGTCTGGGGGGTAAGATTCTCAAAATAAAGCAAATTTGTGGCTGCCAAAGAGACTTAGCACACCACTTCATAAGACAAACAGGCAAACGGAATTTGCTTTTTATTAGTTTTGGGATTTGGTATTTCCCCAAAGTTTAATTAACTTTTAGCACAATCATCTCTGTGCAATGTCAGTCTGTCAATTGTACATAATAAATACATCTACATACATATATAAACAAAATGCAATTATTTCTATTTCATTTGCCAGCATGTTGAATATTTTGCACTTTTGGCACTTGTAAGCGGCTTAGTAAAATCAGCTGCATTAGAAAAATTATTTTTAAATGTTAAAAGTGAAATTTAAAAGCCGATTATAAACCATGAAAGCATATTGCAAGCCATTTATATCTTAATAGACTGAAATAAAACCAATGGCACATTTTAGACACCTGAAAACCTCTTGTAATAAAAAATGCAATTGACAAAATGCTTTTACTTGATCAATAATTTATGGTAACAGGCAGCAGCTGAAGCAGTAAAAAGTCAATACAAAAGTTAATTGCATTGCATTGCCGCAAAATCTAATTAAGTGTAAGTGCATACTTTCCGCCTACACATTATTTAGCCTTTAATTAAGCAGTTTGATTTAATGCGAATTCCCATTAACCACCCACAACTAGGCCATTGTCAATTAAAGTGAAAATGCGATAATGAAAAGGAAAATAATTGAGAAAAAGTAATAGACAGGCATTCTCTTTTTGTAAAACCGAAAATCAAATACGAAATTCCAAAAATGAAAATAATTGAGAAAAAGTAATAGACAGGCATTCCCTTTCTGTAAAACTTTCCTCTGACTTCGAAAATCAAATACGAAATTCCAAAAATTTTTGTATGGACATAAAATATCTTAGCCAAGTAGCTTCGTGAGTAGGTCAGAATCGAATGATTGGGTAGTTTTTTAACTCACAGACTTTTGACTTGTTTGTTTTGTGAAGCTGGATAAAACCAATATAAGATATTCTTTTGACTTAAAGCAGGCACATTTTCCTGTCTTCTAGGGGAATTATTTCATGGTGGAATTAACAAGCTGAAGCCGTCAGCATCTGCTGATAGACGGCAGAACATTTGATTGTCTCTGCTTCTGTAATGCCGTTCGCTTCTAGCATTCACAACGCACTGGCCCTTTGATCTTACAAACAGAGAGAGCGCTGTCTCGCTCGGTGTTACCATATATAATTCCACCTTGGGGGAACACTTGTTTACTGCAAGTTGCAACAACAACTTCGTATGTTTACACTCTTCTCTCCTCTCCAATGTCTCTTGCAAAATCGAACGTAACAACAAATACGTATGAGTGGTCTTCAGTGTTGATTTTGCTATTGGCAACAAATGATCTCTTGTGCACCAGACAACCACGAAAACACACACACATCACCGGACAATATTTGGGTTTCTCTTCCTATTTCTTGTGATTTTTGATTCTTTCGATGTGGTTTCAATTATATTCTAATAATTTTGACATACATCCCTAGCCCCAGAAGTCCCGATTAGAGAATATTCGCCCGGTCATTGGTCTATTTTCTGTTGCATCTTGGGCCAGTTGTGGACTTCACTTTCATTCCAACTAACACTGTGCTTTTCAGCTAGTATTTCCCATGTCGAAAAGAACTGCGAGTTAAAACGAAGTAATGGTTTCGTAACGATTTTGGGCAATCTGCTTTCCGGCATATCCATCACCTTATTTATGTAAAGAAACTGCCGTTTCAGGATTTTAATGTAGAGTGGGGAGGCGCCCAGTTTCAAGGCGAAGTGTTGGGTAAAGGTTGTTCATTTCACTGAACATGTTCACTTGTTCTTTTTTTCTAAGTGAGTCAACTCACTCAAATTGCTCACTTGTTCAGTTGTTCACTTGTTGTTGTTCAATTGTTCACTTGATCAGTTATTCTTGTTCACTTGTTTTAGGTATATGGTGGAAGGTTGTGTGAGCGCACGTCGTGGTTTCAAAAGGGTGGGTTTCTGTAGCACTGATCGCTTTATTGTTTTTGTTGTTTCTGCATGGCTTTTTTGTTCTACACACATACCTAATTTAAGTGAATGTGCGTCGCTTACTCTCGCGCTCACTCACCCGCTCTCTCTCTCGCTCTTAGCTGAACGCCAACGCCCCACAGAACAACAAGCAGAGCAAGACAGACGGAACAGCTCACAGAGCAAGACAGACAGAACAATTCCCAGAGCAAGAGATACAGTACAGATCACAGAGCAAGACAGACGGAACAGCTCACAGAGCAAGACAGATGGAACAGTTCACAGAGCAAGGCAGACAGAACCATTCACAGAGCAAGGCAGAAAGAACAATTCACAGAGCAAAATATACAGAACAATTCACAGAGCAAGATATACAGAACAGCTCACAGAGCAAGAGAGAAGGAACAGCTCACAGAGCAAGGCAGAAAGAACAATTCACAGAGCAAAATATACAGAACAGTTCACAGAGCAAGACAGACAGAACAGCTCACAGAGCAGGGCATACAGAACAATTCACAGAGCAAGATATACAGAACAGCTCACAGAGCAAGAGAGAAGGAACAGCTCACAGAGCAGGGCATACAGAACAATTCAAAGAGCAAGGCAGAAAGAACAATTCACAGATCAATACTGACAGAACAACTCTCTGAGGAGAAGAGACTGAACAGCTCTTAGAACAACTCAAGAACAACTCAGATCAAGACATACTGAACAACATACATTGAACAAGATAGATTGAACATGATAGACTGAACAAGACTCGTTGAACAAAAATGAACAATTGAAGAAGAACCCCACCTAGCAGTTGTAAGATCATTAGGTGATTCCTCATCTTGGCGAGTCTTTTTCGAGCCCATTTGATGATTTAAAAGAGATTAGTTTCATGTGTGATTTAAGACGGACTCGAAAATGACTCATGCATTTGCTCAAAATGTGATTCATTAAAAAACGACTTAAAAAAGACTTGCAAATGACTCGAAAATGATTCGAAACTGATCGGAAAACGGGTTAAAAACGACTCTTCATGAAGAGTCGCGGCTAGGGTACGATTATCTCCCGACAGAAGTATCATTTCTGATCAGAAAACGAGCGCATCATCAGATTGAGGACTCGAAAAAGACTCGAATGTGATTAGAAATTTCATAAAATGCTTGCTGGGACATGTTCACTTGTTCAGTTTAAAGAACAACTCAATTTTGTTCACTCACTCATGAACAACCCAACACTAGTATGTGGGGGTTTTGTTCGGTAAACGAAACATTTTCTTTATGTAGAACCGCAGCAATTGCTTCATCTCATCGTGATACTGGTAGCACAGCTATGGCATGCTTACTCATTTCGCCTTCTTTGCATCTGAGAGTTTTTCGGCAACATGTTTTGAGCAATTCATATTAGGTACATATAAGTGATACTCCTAGACATGTGAAACGTTTTACCACCTCAAGTTTCTCCCCATTTAGCATGCACTGCTTATCTTTTGCTTTGTTGGTTGGTTATTTAACATTGAGTAATGGCCAAGGCCGCTAACGGTTTCAACGTTTGAAAATTTATATTTGTAAAATATTTCGTAATAAAGCCATGAAACATAGTGTGCTGCATCGACACTTTTATGGTCGTAAAGAGAACAACTGTTCACAATTTTTTTGTATAAGGACAAGCTATAAATGCACTGTGTTTCTGTAGCTAATGCCTTGCAGCATTCAACCAAACTGCAGCAAAAACTTGCAATTCAGTTGTAAATACTTGTCTCTGCTTAAGTCAGTTTCGACAGACTAAAATTGTTTCTTTCTTTTGAAAAAGTATTAGTTTTTGCGATACAGTTTTGTGTGAAGTTGGTTTTTCATTTGAGGCATCAAATAACAAGTAGCACATTGACAATTTTTTGCCACAAATTAGCTAATTAAACTGCTTATGCCATATCCTCCAGTCAAATGCTTCTATAAAAGCTAAACCAATTTCAATTAGGTAAATTGCCAATTGCCTTTAGGCCAAGGCAAATTAAGCCATATGGGGACGATAAAAAAAGAAAACTTTTTAATGCTTCTTTATTAATCAATGCGCTTGGCTAAATTTTATTTCGGCAAATCAATCAACAAGAAAATAAAACTTTCCACCATCAATTTCAATTGATTTCGTTTTCAGCCGCACAATTCTTTAAACTAAATCATGATAAATGAATTGGCAGGAGTCGTCCTGGATTTACTCCATACACATATATCAAAAAATAAGTTTCCAGATAAAAACATTTTTTTTTTTTGTATTTTGTACACAATGAAAATCGAATCGTTTTATGGCCAGTAAACTTTTGCCATTACATTTTGTCCGACTATGGCGAAAATTTTAAAAGCAAGGTAAGTAAGTTCAAAACACCACAACAAGTTGCTGAACAACTTTATCTCGAATCCAACCAATTTGACACTTGTTACTTAAAGCTTTCTTCTCTCTTTAACTTAATGCTGGCTTAGTGCACAAAGTGCAATTGAAAGTTAAAGCAGAAGTGTCCCTGGTGCATGACTCAAGAACTCAGAACTCATAAATATGTATGAAAACTATGCCTTGGTGGTTATGAAAATAAAACCTAACAGACTGAGACAGAAACAAACTGCAAATAATGTCCAGAACAAAAGGAATCTCTGGCAAAGGCAACGAAGCGCATACAGATGCAAAGGGAAAGCAGAATTCCAAATTATTTGCGTATGTCAAAGTGCAGGGTCCATGCTTTTATGCCAGTTTTAAGCCAAACCGAGAATTGTTAAACTTTAGTTGCGTTATCTGTGCGCAAAAATGTGTCAACATATTGCCGGAAGTTGTTTGTATGTATACACAATATGTTAACAAAAGTCTGACTTGAGTGCAACATGGCGTATGCTTGATGACGGGAGGAAGTGTAGAGCAAAAACAAAGCCAGTTAAACAACAACATGGGGGATTTGAAATTGAAATGGAATTTCAAATACAGTTTTTAGAGCTAAAAGGTTTTAAAACGGTTGCGTATTCTGTATGTAAGCGGTGGGAAATGATTTGTTATTGGATATGCAACCAAGCTTTTAATTGACATCTGCTCCAATTTGAACATTTAAGAGGCCCAAAACCATTTGATGGCTTTTAAATCAAGGTCTGACAAACTAATTACAAATCTTGGTAGGAGACAAGAACTTTACGAAGCTCTCAACACCAGGTCCATTAAAAAGTCATTTCTTGCTGTTGAAGTGACATAAATAAGCGTAAAAGAATCTCAAAAAAACTCTTGGAAAATGAATTGTATTTTAATTGTGTGGCACAAAATGACCGAAAAAAACAAAACAAATAAACAACAGCAAAAACAAGGAGTCAGTTTTAACCGCAAAATAATAAAAAAGGAAAATTCAAGGCAGCAGAATGTGGCAGAGTGGACCCAAGATGGGTCAGCTTGGGCAGGTGTATTAATTGCTCAGGCCATAAAGTAAATTAATTATGTAAAAGAGAAAGTGTATTTTCCCCATTTAAAATATAAAGCTCTGTTCTCGTTGGAAAATTTGATTGATCGGAATTACCTATACTAAGCAAGGCGGCAAAACCGGTCCCCAAAGAACCGGTTCGGTTAGAGTTTTCCGGGTTCCGGATCATGAACCCTTCAAATATTTGAGCCCCCGAACCTGAATCATTTAAGTCAATTTCATAAGATATTTTCTAGTTTTCTCAATATTATGACCGAAAAACTAGTTTATAGTATAGTTCAGAATCGCTTCAGTTGATAATTAAAAATGCTTTTTAGAAATCCAATCCATATTGAGATTTCGAGAAGAAAGAAAAACATAAGTATACTCGCAAAAGTGTAAAGCAAAGCTAATTTGAAAGATCATTTTAAAAAATATCGCCCTGATGAGTCCTTTTTAAGCTCTTTTGAAGATTAAAGAGATTAAATTCATGTACGATTTAAAGAAGAGTCTGAAATGACTCAAGGATATGCTCAAAACATGAATTATTGAAATACGACTAGAAAAAGACTCGCAAACGATTGGAAATATGACTCAAAATGGAGTCAAAACTGATGAGACAAACAGGCTATAAAAGACTCTTTAGGAAAATTCTCGGCATGGGTAACATATTCTCCCTACAAAAGTATCATTTATGACTATTTTAATCAGACAGAGGACTCAAAATGTGATCAGAAATTTCATAAAATGCTGGCTGGGTATGTATAAAAAGGCACTTTTGAAAGACCTTATAGAACACCTGTGCATGATAACAATAAGGAATGTGATCCAGTCGACTTGACGACTCATATACATAGCTTGGTAAACTGGACGCGTTCTCCTGAACAAACATATTACATCCAAACAACATATGATACAAACATATAACTATTTAACAATCTATGAACCCAGACTTGAACCAAAAACCTTGGGTTCGATTAGTACAGGAACCGGTGCACAAACCGAACCTTAGACTTTACCACGGACCGAACCTTACAGGTTTGCAGCCTTGATACTAAGACTTGTGATTTCTAAGAAACCGATTAAAGAATTTGAAAGAAACGCTTTGCCAACAAGAGGGTCGAATGAAGACAAAAACTAAAAATCGACTTAAGTAATTTTTCTGAATTGGACCTTTTTATACTCTGTACCGAAGGTACATAGAGTATATTAAGTTTGTGCAAAAGTATGTAACAGGGAGAAGGAATCGTTTCCGACCCTATAAAGTATATATATTCTTGATCAGCATCAACAGCCGAGTCGATATAGCCATGTCCGTCTGTCCGTCTGTTCGTCCGTATGAACGAAGAGATTTTAGAGATGGTAAGAGATAGAGGTTTGACATGTATGGGACATATATTTCTTATACTTGCAGGCAGATCAAGTTTATTTTCAATTTTTGCCACGCCCCCTCCCGCCCCCGCAATTTGGAAAAAACGTCATATCTCCTACAGTTTTAAAGATAGATCGTTCGTTTCTTCTAGAGATACCTTGTAAACAAAATTATTTATTGATTTGCTGAAGGAACGATAAAGATCGGATGAACGATACTCAAGTTATGGGCAAAAAACGGCCAGTTAACACCCCCCACCCCCCCACCAACAACCACAGCAACATACCCTAACCGTTCAACACAGGCAATCTTAGTGCGAGAGAGAAAGAGAGAGAGAGAGAGAGAGTGAAACTTAGAGAGCGCACCGCGTTGTGCGCGGGGTGTTAACTGGCCGTTTGACTCCTGAGCAAATGCGAGTGTAAGGGTACAGAGTATGTTATAGTCGGGCTTGACCGACTTGCTTTCTTGTTATACTCTGTACACAGAGTATATATTGGTACACAGAGTATATTAAGTTTGTGCGAACGTATGTAACAGGGAGAAGGAATCATTTTCGACCCTATAAAGTATATATATTCTTGATCAGCATCAACAGCCGAGTCGATATAGCCATGTTCGTTTGTCCTCTGTCTGTCTGTCTCTCTGTCTGTCCGTCTGTATGAACGCACAGATCTCAGAGAATGTAAAAGATAGAGATTTGACATGTATGGGACATATATTTCTTATACTTGCAGGCAGATCACGCCCCCTCGCGCCCCCGTAATTTGGAAAAAAAGGTCATATCTCCCACAGTTTTGTAGATAGACATTTCGGACCTTCTTAAGATATTTTATAATCAAGCTTATTTATCGATTTGCCAAAAAAATTATAAGGATCGGATGAACGATACTCAAGTTATGACCAAAAGAAAGTTAATTTCCCGCCCTAGCAGTGGTGGCGTCATCTATTGGTCAGCTTTGAAAATCCATCATTGTTCTATGCAAGTAGTGGCGCCATCTATTGTTCAGCAGCGCTGCTTTCAGCTGCTCCTCCGGTTACAGAGTATATTACAGTCGGGCTTGACCGACTTTCTTACTTGTTTCAAACAGAGAAGGTACGGTTCGGGTTCAGGTTCTGAAGGTAATAGATTTGGAAGATCCAATCCATGGTCCAGTTTTTAAATTGCGTGCAGACAAGAAAAGTCTTTTTACAAAATGTGGTTGCTCTAGCTCTTCTAGTCTCTGAGATCTTGTTATTCATACAGATAGACGGGCGGACGTGGCTGTTGTTACTGATCAAGAATATATATCCAAGCTTCGCGGGACTGAAGATGGCGCCAATCGGTACAAGGCAAATCTGGAGCTAAACCTAGTAAATACACCATAGATAGACCAGGATTCACTGCATCGATAGAAAACCTTACAGAATGTATTTATGCAGAAATCTTTCAATTCAAAGTACACAAAAATGCAACCTTGGTATAGCTGGCAATGCGAGGAGGCAAGGAGGAATGTTTTGAAATTGCTAACAGAAACCTACAAACTTAACTTAACAATGTTCAAAATAGCAAGAAATTCTGGCCACTTTTGAGAGAAATTAATTGAGAGAACAACAGTAAAACTATTCAAATCGATAAGCACAGCCTGGCGTTACATTTCAAAAGCCTAATATATACAGAGACTCCAATAAGGCAGCATATGCTCAAATTTCGCTTTTATTTTTTCAACGTGAATTCAAATATCTCCGACACTTTTACAAGTGTGGATAATATCTTTACTGCTTGTGTGTGTGTGTGTGTGTGTGTTTGTGTGTATTATAGTGCTCCCGACCCAGCTTACACTTTGCCCGACTGTTGCCATTTGCTGTCATTGCATTTTAAGCATTTGGTGCTTTTATAATCCGCTTAACGGTTGCACGCTCTCTGACAATTGACAATTGTGAAGCTAACAATGATAAAGACATTTCTTTGAAACTGTCAAGTGCAGAGCAACATTTTTTAAGTGTCAAAGTTGCAAAATGAAATCTTTTTTAGTATTGCACTTTAAATGTGTTGAAATTATATTTATACTTTTTATTTACAAAAAAAAAAATTGCTAAAGAAACAGCGTTTGCCAACCAGAGCAAGGTCAAAAAGTGACGTGTATTTGTGTGCGAATATAAAGCGATGGAATTTAGCCTTGACCTACTTCATAGACCGCTGGCCAGTGACTGAAAAGCTGTTTGCTTTCTTGACTAAAGCCTTGGCATGCGTTCGGCACGTGTTGATGTGAATAGCGAAAAGTGTTCGGCCCTGGCGTGACAATAGCTACACAGAAAAAAAAGATCACGATATTTATCATATCATCATATGGGTATTTTGAGTATCGAATCGGCCTTTATCTGAAAAAAATATCAAGATGATATTATCATGTCCATATGTTTACGTAGAAATAGTATCCCATTGGTATGAAAAATTGATATTATTTTGATATTATTAAAGATAGGGCTGATATTTGATCTTTATTTTTCTTTGTAGCTTAAATTGAGCCATCAATCGGCATGGCCGATCGACTGCTTGAGTAATGCGTACCCGTTTAGATTCGCTTGCTTCCAATTTCCGCCTCTTTCTGTTAATCTGTTTTTAAAACTCTTTATGGCTTTACCAACCAATTCGTTATGAATATGCTATGGCCGCATAAGCTGGAACACTACTTCAACTTCAATTGGAAAAATTACATCCGCTTATTTAGGCGTATTCTGAAAAGCACAGAACAGAACCGACAAAAAACACTCTACTTGGGATTAATTTAATCCCAAACGGAAACGAAAACAGGATTAATTCCGCATATATTTGAAACGATCAGAAACATATTGATTTGATCGGACTTTTTTGTAATCCTAAAAAGACATTTACATTTATACGGATGTAATCTTGTGGTCGGGCCTGGCGTACCAGTTGTATGTGTGGCTGCTGGTGCGGGAGGTAGTGGGTTCGATCCCACCTCGGACCATCTAATAGAAAAAAAGATTTTTCTTTTTTTAGAAAAAAGCTTTTACACACCCGATCACCTTGAGCTGTGAAGTATCTAGCCACGAAAAAGCAAAAATTCTCTAACTATTGCCGTTCGGATTCGGCGTTAAACTGTAGGTCCCTTTCTCTTGTGCGAAAAATTATAAGCACACACGCCAAGAGTTTGAGATAAGCTTGGCCCTGGCCCTCCTAGAGGTGCTGTTTGAGCCAATTTTAGTTTTTACTTAATCTATAAAGCTTGAATTATGTTCATTTTAAGCATGTTGGAGTTTAATTTAAGCTCGATATGTAATATTGATTTGATCCCAGAAAAGATCCTCTCCTTTCCACCGGATATTCTTATAAACTTCAAGACCCACACAACAGTTTTGGTTTATTTAAAAATTCTGAATAACCAAGATGAAAAACAAGCAAGCTGTTATAGCAACGATGCTCCTGCGCTGCGGCAGCGAACTTTCTTTTGGTCATAACTTGACCAACAGATGGCGCAATTACTTGCTTTGAACAATGCTGGTTGAGGGATTTTCAAAACTGACCATTACTGTGACCATGAGGCGACTTAGGCCACTTTAATTATTTAATATAAAACACAGATTAGATTTAGGTTTGTTTTTATACTCTGTACCGAAGGTACATAGAGTATATTAAGTTTGTGCAAAAGTATGTAACAGGGAGAAGGAATCGTTTCCGACCGATATAAAGTATATATATTCTTGATCAGCATCAACAGCCGATTCGATATAGCCATGTCCGTCTGTCCGTCTGTCTGTCCGTCCGTCCGTATGAACGAAGAGATCTCAGAGATGGTAAGAGATAGAGGTTTGACATGTATGGGGCATATATTTCTTATACTTGCAGGCAGATCAAGTTTATTTTCAATTTTTGCCAGGCCCCCTCCCGCCCCCGCAATTTGGAAAAAACGTCATATCTCCTACAGTTTTGAAGATGGATCGTTCGTACCTTCTAGAGATACCTTGTAAACAAAATTATTTATTGATTTGATGAAGGAATGATAAAGATCGGATGAACGATACTCAAGTTATGAGCAAAAAACGGCCAGTAAACACCCACCACCCCCCACCCATCACCACTGCATTCTATTGAACGGCAATATTAGTGAGAGAGAGAGAAAGAGAGAGAGTGAAACTTAGAGATGAGCGAGTATAACTCGTGACCAAATGCGAGCTGCGACGTTAAGGGTACAGAGTATGTTATAGTCGGGCTTGACCGACTTTCTTTCTTGTTTTTGCCTGGCTTTTGCCGCGGTGAATGAGTTAAACAGAAAGCAAAGACTTGAACGGGTGTATGTATGTGTTGGTGTGAGTTAGTGATGTGGGAACCAGTTGGAACTGTGACTGGAACTGTGACTGGAACTGTGACTGGAACTGTGATTGGAGCTGGATCTATGATTGGAGCCGGTTGAGCTGTGATTGGAGCGGAATGAACTGGAACCGCTACAACCATTTAGCAAACCAGCTCTGCTGCAGCGAACTTTCATTTGATCATAACTTCAGTTTAGTTCACCCGATCTCTCTCATTCCTTCGTCAGATCGATAAATAATCTTGATTACTAAATATGTCTAAAAGGTACGAACCATCTGTCTACAAAACTGTGAAAGATATAACGCTTTTTCCAAATTTGTCTGGGCGGCAGGGGGTGTGGCAAAAATAGGAAATAAACTGGAACTGCCAGCAAGTATAAGAAGTATATGGCCCATACATGTCAAATCTCTATCTCTTACCATCTGTAAGATCTGTGCCTTCATACAGACGGACATTTCTAAATCGACTCGGCTGTTGATGCTGATCAAGAATATATATACTTTATAGGGTCGAAAACGATTCCTTCTTATACTTTTGCGCAAACTTAATATATTCTGTCTGCCTTTTTTTTTGGTGTGAACGGGGATTCAACCCCAAACCAAGCACTGAACACGAATGGCATGGCATCTCATCGCAAAGCACCGGCATTAAGGCCGCGTGCGTCTGAATTTTAATGAAACTAAGTGCCTAAAATCAAGGGAACGTCGTATATTGAAGTCCACCAAAGCGCTCTTACATGCTTTTCAAAAATGCTTCCTTTCAATCGATGGGAAATGTAGGAAAGTATGCCCAAGTCGATCATGCAAGAGTCATTTTAGAGTGTATTTTAGAAATATCTAGAGATTTTCGTACAAACGATTTGACTTCGAACTAATCTAGTAGGACTTTATATGTGAAATGATAACTATAAGATCGGCTACTAGATCATAGGTACGCATTAAATCTACTTGGCCTTGAGCAGTCGGTTTCAAATCGCTCAACTTTTGTCATTTAATGTAGTAGCCGGGCATGTATGTGGCACATCACACCTTTATAGTTTTAATTAGAAAAGCAAGCGTTTATACCAAAATCTCTAGAGATTTCTGGAACACACCCGATAGGCTATGCCTCAAATTTGTGAACTTGTTCAAAAGCGGTATAAGCCCGGCTTCAAAGCAAAATCTCAGAACTACTTCGAGATCTTAAGGTATGAGTACTGGTGCCGAACCGTTCTTAAGCTGTTCAAAAGTAGTTCAGAAGTTAATATGAGCTTTATACATATTTGTTCTGTAGGTTGTTAAACTGTAGTTTAAGCATTTACCGGTTCCGAATTAGAGTAAACCGGTTCAAAATTGGTTCAGTTTTCATATCTAAGAACTGTTTCAAGCTTTTAGTTTAAGATTTGGGAAATTGGTTTGTTATTTGGAGTACTAATATTAGTCCGGATCAAAAGCGGTTCCGAACCAAAGTGAACTAGTTCACAAGTGGTTCAGGGTCACATCTCAGAAATTGAAGATCCTTTGAATTTAAATTTTGTGAATTGAGTTGATAAATTGAAGTAAGATATTTATGCGAATCAATCAAGTGTCCGAACCATAGCTTACTGGTTCAAAAGTGTTTGGTATTATGGTTTGTAATTTGTAGTATGATATATGTACGAATCAAAAGCGGCTCCGAACCAGAGTGAACCGTTTCAAAAGTTGTTTAAGGACCTATTTCAGAAATTGTATTAAGGCCCATAATCAGATGAGATAAATGTTGAGTTCGATACGATACTTCACATGAATAGAAACAATTTTGAGCAGCCTAGAAATCTGAATACTTTTGAACAGAAGTCTTATTAACATGAACTATTGTGCCAAACTAAATGTTTATCTCATCTGAGTATAGGCCTTTACCTATGAATTGAATATTTGGAGTTAAATATTACCACATTCGCTTCCTAGCCAGAGTGAAACGCTGCAAAAGCGGTAAAATTTTCTGTTTGGCTTAGTAATTCAGAGTTAAAAATATTCCCTTTTCAAAAACTGTTTGAACCAATTCAATATAATTCTGCAATTTTGTAGAATATTCCTTGCAAACACAATTCATACGACCCGAGCAACTACGGGTATATTGCGACTAAGTGAAACAATAAAATCCTTAACTCATTCATTTTGCTACATTTCCATAATGAAAATGTCTTAGCTTAAGAGCCAAAAGTACCAAAAATATTTTATGGCACTTGAAGTTCACATTCGCCCCAGTTAGCTATGTATAAGGCTTACCAGCCTCAGAAGTTCTCATAATTTATTCAGCTTACCAAAGCAGTTGGCATTCATGCACACGTCCAAACCCACAAACACACACACACAGACAACGGAAATTTGTTTACATGCATTTTCGGCAAAAGTGACAGAAGGCAAACTGCTTCTGTGCAGTGTTAGCCAGTTGAAAATTTAATTATTATTAGTTTATGGTCCATAACCGCACAATTTGGTTAAGCCAATTAGAATCCATATATATTTGCTTAATTTATGATAAGTTAATAATAAGTTCAGACTAAAAGGTTAAATCTAGAAAGCAAAATCTTGAACAGAAGTTATCATTTGTACTGAATGACCAATATAATTCCAGGCACATTGGCCATTAAAGTGTCAGCATTGGTGAAATTTATGCCTCCAGATATGCTTATGTCTAATGCTTGTCTAAGTGACTGCGACCACATCTGGGTACCTTTATGTTTGTTTTTTTTTTTTTTCTTTGTTCTGGTGAGGAAATGGTGAGGGGAACATAAATTAGGCAGCAGGAAATCGACGTAATTTATGCACCAGTACCATGTTTTTGCTCATAAATTTGTTTATATTGCAGCTTATGTAATTGTTGGCAAATAATCATCTAATTTGTTTCAGAGTGTGCATTTAATTTATGGTTGTGTAGGATTTTTGTATTAGTAATGTCAATAGACAGACAATCTGCCAGCTGTTTTTAAGCTAGAGTTTGCTTTAATCATCTTAAATTTGTTTAACAACACAGACACACACACACACCAGATTTTAAGGCATTTAAGCCGTTCACAGTTTAAAGGGAAACGTTTTTGTGGAATATGTTGGTTGCTGAAAGGAATTTAGAACAAAACAGTTGCTAAATTTGTCGATATTATACACAGAGGGAAAAACCGAGAACATTGGGCTCAAGATGTGCACAAACGTTGTCTAAACGAGAGCGTAAGTTTAAGTCGCTTTTACTTAGAGAAAGAAATGTTAAATAGTCTTCCCTTCAGGTTATTAACGAAGCATTAACATTAATGTTAACAAATTAACATTATGCTAGCATTTATATCAGTGTACTTTAAATATATGACAAAAGTTGTATTCCTTAAAGAAAAGTCGAATATCAGGCAAAGCCCGCTGATGATATAACCGAGAGGTTCTTGAAACAGCTGTACAGTCGGCCATCCTCATTTGTGGTGTGTGTGTGTGTGTCTTGTCTTAAATGTTATAAACAAACATAAATTGTCTAGCCACTGCGATTTCCAATACGGGCTATCGCTTAAGACAACTTAAAATTGAGAGGCAGTGTAAATTTGATCTCTAATACTCATTTCTCCATGACTTATTGACCTGGAGCCTACTAAAACATTCGATGATTCAAGCTCGAATATGATATTATCAAGCCTCTAAACTTCTTTATAGGAATAAAATGTTTCAGATTGTTCCAATTTACGTACATGATATCTGAATTGGCGAAGAACAAATTGTGAAACCGCTCCGTGAACCCGAACCCAAAAAGTTTCAAGGTTTGCAGCCCTGTTTAGAATTAAAGATGAGGATAATATGGGAATAATATTGAATGGGATTGAATGGAAAATTTGGTTTCGAAATCAGAACGGTATTATTTACTACACCCACCTCTAGTTCTCTTTGCCACCAAACTTGAAATGACTGAGCACGGTTTACTTTACAAATGTCAGAGCAGTAATTACCTTTGCGCCTCCTTGACCAATCCATAACATTTTGGTTCACTCGTGTGACGCATTCAGTTCCTGCCCATATTTCTTTCTTGTTTTTGAAAACTTAACCAACTAACTTCTTTTGACACATGATGAAGGTTCGGTTTTATAGTAGCTCAGTTGCTGTTGTTGTTGTTGTTTGGCCCATTTGTCACAAGAGTTGACCACACACACACACACACACACACACAAAGGGTCCTCCTCAAAACATGGAAGCTGCCGAGATTTATGAAAGACTGTGAGTGTGTGTGTTTGTGTGCTGTTAAGCCTTTTGCCAGCCACTTGAATTGACAAACCCCTTTCCCGCACCTACTGACTTCTGTCGAAAGCAAAAGCTCAGCACGCACTTGACATAACGTGCGACTTTACTCAAATGACAAGTTTATGGTGTATATTTCTTGGCGCCAGGATGCGATTCTGCTCTCCTTTGAAGCCATTTGCTGCTTAGAGAGAGAGAGAGAGAGAGCAATTAAATTTCACCACGTACAAATTATGCTTGCATAGATCATGATGCAAATTCATCAGGAAAATAAAGTTAAGCACGACAAAAAAAAAAAGACATAACTAAACTCATCTTAAGGCAAATTTACATGCCTGAAAGCACTTTACAGCCAGAGAAATGTCTTCTTTGTCTGCTTCTAGCAGTTTATAGTGAAAGTTTGCCCTGACTTACCCACAACTTGTCGTCTCAATTTTTTTTGTTCTTGCCATTGGCTTTTGTCTTGTCTGGCTGGCTTTAAGAGTTTTATGCATTCGTGCTTCTCAAATCAAATTTATTTGGACAACTTTGGCTTTGTTAAATGTTAATACGCTCGAGACGTTGTACTTTTTGTTCTAAGGGGGCGCAGGGGGATTTGACGAAAAATCCAATAAAAACAAATAAATTATGCGATTATTTAAATTTGAGTTTGGATGTTCTAAAAAAAAAAAAGCAAGAGAAACTGTGAATTGGGGAAGTGAGAAGTGTAAGTAACAGTAACAGTTGAATGCCAAACTCTTGTTTAGGAAACAGCTTTAATTTCAGTACGGTACACTGAGAAAAAAAATGAATTTAAAACCCAGATTATAGTCTCGAAACCGAGACGAAATGGAGTCAAAAGTCAACGGAGAAAAAGTCTCAACTCAAGATTATATTCTTAACAATCTTGGATAAAGATAGTTTATACTCGACTATAAATTGAAACAATCTCAACTGAAACAATGTCAACTTGACTCGGTGCCTCATCAAAAACAGTCGCGGCGATGCTGTCAATCACAGTTAAAGCTCTCAGCATGCAAAAAGCCCAAAGGTGCAAAAGCTTAGACCGAAAGAAAGCATAAGATTTTGTAGCTGAAGCTTTACAGAGAACTGTAGGATGATTGAAAAGTTGAGAAATTATGAATATTGTTTTTGAAATTTTTGATCTCATTTCAAAGTATTTCAATCTTTTCTTTCCAGATTGCAAGCTTCTTGAAAAAAAATATGTTTTATCTAGTGTATGTTGTAACTATCTTTGTAATAGTCTGGCTTTGCTGGCTCTAGGTCTCGTCATGTTTGCACATAACTTTAAAACAGGAACACAGCACACCAAAAAGGAGGCTAGTTGACCGACCAGCTGTTTCATTGGTATCTCTACCAAATCATCTGCGATCTGTCCCTGGTCCCCAATCAGAATCCAGCTTTTATCATCTTCTACATAGAGCTATATGTCACATAAACTTACAAATAGCTGAGTAAATTGTGAGCTTATCTGACACATAGCAGCTATCTGGAAGAAGAGAAATCGACTCTAAGGGGCCGAGCACACATGCAGCCGAAAGATGAACAGACGGCAGAACTTTAGGCCGAGCTTTAAGCTTTCGAAAAACAAACATACTACATGCATGGAAGTGTGCACACTATGCGTTTAATTGAGCCGTAAGTTCAGCTTTGTTTGAATGAACAAGCATGCTTGTTTATTTCAGCTCGCTGATGTATTTACTAACGGCGGCAGATACACAGCAGTCATGGACTACAAAACATTATTAAGTGAAATTGCAATAAAAACTAAAACTATTTCAATAGAATTGTCAAAAAATGTCAATGCATCAAGTATGTTATATGCTCTTTTATCACAAAATGACATGCAAAATTAAGAAGCTCACTTACATTTTTATGTACATAGATGCGAATGAATCAGACTTTCCTCCTTCTGAATGCGATCTCCCATTTTATTTAAAATATTGTCGCGTATTGTAAATATGTATAAGTGTCTATATCCATTCTGGATATTTTCTCTGCACTTTTAAATTTTCCGCAATTAAAAAATTTCCCAATCGAGGCGACACCATGTGGCTAGCAAGAATAAAATGAATAAGCTAAAAGCTCAGGTCAGCAACATGTGTGCGCACCTTCAAAATTATAGGTGTGCTGAATCAAATTCTGTTGTCAGCAAAGCTTTCGGTTCTGCAGTCAGTTCATCTTTCAGCTATATGTGTGCGCGGCCCCTAATTGTATGTCTTAAATTTAATCAAATTCATAACCATTGATCATTGCCTTGTTTGATAGACATCAACCTTTAATGGTCAGAATGTGATAGGCTTTAGCCTTAGACCATTAGTTTCGGTCGTTGCTTATCTTTTTATGATTTTTTGAAAGCGGTTATAGTATCTCTGGCATGAGAAGACAGCTTCTAACTTGTAGTAGACAGGCAAAGACTGCTGACGATGGAACCGGGAGGTTCCTGAAATAGCTATGCGGTCAACCAGCCTCCTTTGTGGTGTGTTCCTGTTTTCATGTTTTGTGCAAGCATAACATTACCTCGAGCCTGCTAAAACTTGCTGGTTTTTATACCCTTGTAGAGGGAAGCATAGAGGGAAGCAGCTCTGACCACACAAAGTATATATATTCCGGATCAGCATGACGAGCTGAGTTGATATGGCCAAGTCCGTCTGTCCGTCTGTTTCTATGCTTCTCCTCCGTCAGTTTTAAAGCTATCTTAACCAAACTTTGCACGAAGTCTTTTGGTATAAATACGCTGCACATTTGTTGGAACCGGCCGGATCGGAGGACTATAGCATTTAGCTGCCATAGGAACCATCGGTCAAAAAACTAGTTTTAGTGAGAAAAAATGTTTTGTCTTTAACGCAAACGTCCCCAAAGCTTAAAATAGGTTGCCTATGCCCTAATGTGTCTCTTTCAGACAAAAAACACGCAACAGCTACAGCTTTCTTATTTGTATTTAAGGCATTTTCGTTTACTCAGATACATTCACCACATTTTGAAGAAAGGAAATAAATACGCCTTCAATATTTCTACACTTTGATATAAATAATTCTGAAAAACTCGAAAGATAGAACAGAAATAGTGGTTGTGGTCGAGTTTAACTATAGTTTTGCTATAGTTCATTAAAATGTATGAATGAACAGCGAAGTTATAGAAATAAAACAAAGAGCTTAAAACTAGCTGAACCTGCCATTGCACACTGGTCCCAAAGTCGATTTATTTGGCACAAAATCAAAAAAAAGTATTGGGATTTGTGTAATTTTTTAAAAGAGTATATTCCAGGGGTCATAGAATCGAAAAATTGTACTATGAAATGCAGCCCTTAAAGTTTAGCGAAGCCTTGAAAGTCAGCCATTCATTTTACTTGACACGTGGCTTTTGTTGTGGAAAAATTTTATCTAAGTTTATTGGCTTGAAAATAAACGAAAATTGATTTAAGCAATTGAAGTAAACTATGAAAAACAACGTCCAAGGTATGTTTAATATAATTTCGTTTCAGTTTGTTCTATATATGTGCTTTGTCCTTTGTCTTATGTGTTTTTTTTGATGTGTGTTGTTTTAGGCGAGCTTAACCTCAAAATAATTCTGTTTCGTGGAGCAAAAATTTGGTGGACTGTCGTAACTGTTAATGCAATATTGTTCATTAAAGTGTCCTATAGTCTAATTATAGATGATAGTCTAATTGTTTTTTTTCCGAATTTTCACAAACCCGTGAAATCACGAGCTACTTTGAGTTTGAGCATAAAGAATCGATTGAAGTGTGGTTAACAAATGGACGTAAAACATCAACTGTTTTCGATTTGATATTTAAAAAATGTGGAGAAAGTTCATCCAAAAAAATTATGCACGTCGACAAACCTAAGCAAAATGGATGTGGAAATTCAAAGGATGGGAACACAGCGAGAAGAGCCTTTGCCAATATTGAAATCCTGTCGTCAATGTCCTTCATAATTTTCAGACAATTTTGATTGCTTTTTCTAGTGAAGGTACGATTAATGCAGAAAAGTTTCAAGCTTTTTGTGGCAAAACAGCATGCTAATAGGGAGAAAAATATCGCTTCGGTACCCTATGTCAGCCACGGTATCATAAAATCTTGATCAGCATCGGCCGCCAAAATCGATATAGCCATCTCTGCTCTGTCCTGTGGGCTGTCCTGTGCGAGAATGCGTCGGATGCTCGTTACAAACATTATAAGCTTGATCGAAGAGATGCATGCACGAGAATAACAGTCGTCAGAATAATATGCACGACGTTTTTCATAGTAGCTATGGACTCTATGGACTGTTCTCTAATTTATGTCTAAATAAAAGATAGGCACAATATAAAAAGCAACCTTTTGCCGACGGATGTCGTTCCCTCTTTTACAATTTAGTTGTAGTATGGAACCTCTTTCCGATGATGATAATACTGACAGATACCGATTCGAGATGGATCCGATATTGAGAATAAATACTCTTTACATTTAGATGCTGAATTTCATGATTTAAAATTATTTAATTAAAGTTGCGTTAAGGAATGATCAAGCTTCTGTAAATGATTGCATTTACTTATATCGGCAAAAATCGGCTAAATTCATGCTAGTCGGCCTGATCGGTTATATGGCAGCTTTATGAAATAATAGTCCTGAATTGAACCAAATTAGGGTAGGACACCTGTAGGAGTGTTGAGATACGTGGGAGTAACTGAATTGCAGGTCAATAGTGGGAACAAGAAATTGAAAGTCGGCTCGAGCCCGACTATAACATACTTCTGTATCGTACGGCTTAGGGGCTCGCATTGGGGCTGCTCAGGCCGCCTAACGACCAGTTGACACCCGCGGGCACAACGCGGTGCGCTCTCTAAGTTATCTCTATGTCTCTACTTTTTGGCTCTCTGGCACTAATGATTGCCTGTGTTGAACACATTTGTACAGTAAACTAGAGATGGTTAAGTAAAACGATTGACCTAGCGCTGGCACACAGTTCAGCTGATAACGATAGGCGGTAGCGGTGACATGCTGTACCTATCGATAGATGCAGGGTTGCACAGCACTCAAAAGGCACGTTTTCAATAGCACCGAAACCGACTCTGCCCTGATGTTTATGAACGCCAATCTCTTCGAGCCGGGAAAATCCAAACCCGAGCGTAATTTTATACAAACTGCGGTGAAACAGAGTGTACGCTTCGATGGCCGACAGAAGAGCGACTTTCGCGATGTGCAATTGACATTTGGTGCCGGATGGGGCACCGTATTTGTGACCATGGGTGATACCAAGGTGCTGGGCCAGGTAAGCTGTGACATTGGTACACCCTCCGCCGCCAGTTCCAACGAGGGTACACTCCATTTCAATGTGAGCCTGAGCGGTGTGGCCTTTCTGGATGAGGTGCAGTCCACCCATGACCAGAGACTCCTCTCATTGAACTCCCTAATGGAGCGCACATTTAAAACTTCCCGTTCCCTGGACCTGGAGTCGCTGTGCGTGGCCGCCGAACAGCATGTGTGGTGTGTGCGTGTGGATATCAATGTGTTGAATCATGATGGCAATCTCTACGGTGAGTGGAGAATTCGAATACCCTTGCAGAGAGTATTACAAAAAAACTAATTTCTTTCAGATGCCAGCACCGTAGTCGCCTTGGCAGCCCTTATGCATTTCCGTCGTCCCGAGGTCACCTTCTTGGATGAACAATTGCGGATTTATACCGAAAAGGAACGTGAATTGGTGCCTTTATTATTTCTCCATTATCCCGTAAGCGTCACATATTGTGTATATAAGAGCAGTCCACAGCCCTATGTGGATCCCACTTTGTTGGAGGAAAATGCCGCCGATTCGGTTATTGTTTTAAGTTTGAATTCCGATCGTGAATTGTGTACACTCAATGCTGGAGGAACTGCACCCACAAATGTGGCCACCATAATGCAATGTGCCCGCAATGCCGCACAACGTACCAAATCCCTAGTAGATTTCATACGCAAAGCTGTGCAAGTGGATATGGAGCAACGGTCTAAGACCAGTGGCTTGGTGTCTATGCTGGGTGAGGGTCAGCCCATTAGCTATAGAAAGCTAATGGGACACGAGCCTGAGATCGAAAGCAAGCAGTCACAGGCAATGCCCGAGTCAGTTTGGCAGCAGCTACCGCCGGAGGAGGAGGAGGAAAAAGAGGAGCAGCATAAGACAAAGAAGGAACCATCACCGCCTCAGGGTAAGTAAATATATTCATATAAAAAACAGTCTTACCATTCCACTTACTCATTTTTTTTTTTGTAATAGATGACAGCAGCTGGCTGCCCACCGAGGAACAGCCAGAGGTCATCTCCGTCGCCTTAAAAGCGTCTAAAACTAAACCCAATCGTGCAGGCAAGACACACAAATCGCAGAAAAAACAACAACAATATTGCTTTGGCCTCGTCTCAGCAATGAAATAAAACTTTTTTCATCTGTTCTCTTTATGTTCTTTAATTTTACAGACCAAAGCGATTCGGAGGAGGAAGCCAAGATGGTCATCTGATCAATCTTATGGTGTTCATACACGATTAGTTAGATTAGTGAAAAAATTTTCAAATATTAGTAAGAAATGCAATTTGAACTGCAAAGATACACAGAGTATATTAAGTTTGTGCAAAAGTATGTGACAGACAGAAGGAATCGTTTCCGACCCCAAGTATATGTATTCTTGATCAACAGCCCAGTCGATAAAGTGTCCATTTCCGTCCGTATGAACGAAGAGATCTCAGAGAGCGATAGAGGTTTATTTCGTATACTTGCAGGCAGATCAAGTTTATTTTCAATTTTCGAAACGCTCATTCCCGCCCGCGTAATCATATCTCTCACAATTTTGTAGCTAAATGTTTTGTACCTTCTACGCATATTTATTACTTAGTATTATTTATCGATTTGCCGAAGAAATTATAGAGATCGGATGAACAATAGTCGAGTTATAAGAAAATTAAACAATTCTGATGGGTAACACTGGTCGCAACGGTGATGGGCAGCACTTCACACACTTTATGCCTTTTTTTACTAGTTTGTGTGGCTTCTAACTTCAATTGATCAGATATACATATATAAATATTGGGGGTGCAGAGTATGTTATAGTCGGGCTTGACCGACTTTCTTGTTTTGCATTTAATGCAGACCCGGCCAGCCATAGATAGGTTCCACGAAGATATGAGCCGAACTCATGATTGTGTGAATCGGTGAACACTGAATTGCATGTAAAACGGCTGTAGTATGGAGAGAGCTCTCTTGCTCACCAACACAAGCAGAATGTGGAATTCACAACGCGGTGCGCTCTCTAAGTTTCTCTCTCTCTCTCTCTCTTTCTCTCTCGCACTAAGATTGCCGGTGTTGAACGGTTAGGGTATGTTGCTGTGGTTGTTGGTGGGGGGGTGGGTGGTGTTAACTGGCCGTTTTTTGCCCATAACTTGAGTATCGTTCATCCGATCTTTATCATACCTTCAGCAAATCGATAAATAATTTTGTTTACAAGGTATCTCTAGAAGGAACAAACGATCTATCTCCAAAACTGTAGGAGATATGAAGTTTTTTCCAAATTACGGGGGCGGGAGGGGGCGTGGCAAAAATTGAAAATAAACTTGATCTGCCTGCAAGTATAAGAAATATATGTCCCATACATGTCAAACCTCTATCTCTTACCATCTCTGAGATCTCTTCGTTCATACGGACAGACAGACGGACAGACGGACAGACGGACGGACGGACAGACGGACATGGCTATATCGACTCGGCTGTTGGTGCTGATCAAGAATATATATACTTTATAGGGTCGGAAACGATTCCTTCTCCCTGTTACATACTTTTGCACAAACTTAATATACTCTATGTACCTTCGGTACAGAGTATAAAAATTTATATTAAGTGATATTTGTCAACGATTATGTTAAAAACAAGAAAGAAAGTCGGTCAAGCCCGACTATAACATACTCTGTACCCTTAACGTCGCAGCTCGCATTTGCTCACGAGTTATACGCGCTCATCTCTAAGTTTCACTCTCTCTCTCTCACTAAGATTGCCGTTCAAGAGAATGCTGTGGTGGTGGGTGGGGCCGTTTTTGCTCCGTTTTTTGCTGTTTTTTGCTCATAACTTGAGTATCGTTCATCCGATCTTTATCAATCCTTCAGCAAATCAATAAATAATTTTGAGTACTAGATATCTCCAGAAAGTACGAACCTTCTATCTCTAAAACTGTAGGAGATATGACGTTTTTTCCAAATTGCGGGGGCGGGAGGGGGCGTGGCAAAAATTGAAAATAAACTTGATCTAGGGAAATGGGGAATTAGTTTCCACTTCTAGTACCAATTTTAAGTTGCAGGCATATTAATCAATGGAGTCATTATTTGGATGAGAAATGCTTTAAAGCTAGTTTGCTGTTCCCGTCAGAGCTGTGTCAACTACATTACACAATTTACATTTTGCAATTTGATTTCAATTTACATTTACTTTTGCTACAATATTAGCTTATGCAGGTTCTGTCTTCCAAAGTACACACAAAAAATATCACGTATACGCCACATTTTTCTTGTTGTTAAACCACTTTGCATAAAATCGCAGCCAACTTCTGGCGACAGCTTCAAGCGGAAACTGAAAAACTGTAAATTCCATAAACAAACCAGCTACTAAAAAACGGCTACAAAAGAGATAAATAAAAAATTAAAACACCACAAGAAGAAGAAAGAATGCACAACCAACTCGCACTTTTCTGGTTTGCTTTTACGAAATGCAAATGCTTTCATTTAATTGTTAATTATCATAAAGTTTTTGCCGTTTCTGTTTATTCTTTGGAAAAGTTTAACTTGTTTATGGCTGTTAAATATAATTTATAAATTGAATTTAAGTGAATTGTTGTTGGTTGCAATAAACATGCGTAAATAAGCTGATTACACGCGTATTTGCATTTATACAGCACCATTTCGTAACCCAGGGCTCGACTTTAACAATTTATTCAAATTTTTATCATATTTTAGTTGTGATTCGGTTTTTTTTTCTTTACCTTTTTTTACATGATTGCTTTTTTCTTCCAATTTTTTTTTTTTCTTGAGAGGCCAACAAATTTATTTCTGATTTCAACTCAAGACTTGGAGCTTGTTACAAATGAAAAGTGGGTAGGCAACAACAACAACAACAACAACAACCAAGATGATGGAATATGAAATATTCACCGCAGGTGTAATATTTCTTCATTGTGTGATTTAAATTTGCCCCGGCAGTTGGCAGGACCCCGGAAAAAGTGAGAGGGGGGGGGAGCCTTAATAAGATTTCATTGTTGTTTGGCAGACTTTGTAATTTGCATATGCTAAGACCATGTAAGGCATTTGTTGCTTTTGATTTGCATTTGATTTCATTTTCGGTTCATGTAGAATTTAATCAACTTGTTTGCAGAAAATGTAAGCCCAAAGATTAAAACTGGCAAACAACTTGATGATTAATTCGGCGCAGAAGGAGCAAATTAAATACTTATTTAGAAAACATGTTAGGGATTAAGAGATACAAAGTTCTTGGTTTTTCTTTTTGTATAATTATTTACCAAACATTTCAACTTAATTAAAAGACCAGAAGTTGAGTTAACATAAAGAAACCATAACCAACATTCATCAGCCACCATTCGATATGACAATATATAAAATTTTAATCTGCCATTATTTGCAATGAAAATTCGATTTGACTCGACAGCAAACTGTGTGCAATTTATCGCCCATAAAGAATTTTAACTCTTTAGGGAGCCACAAAAAAATAAAATATATATTTTTTGTGTGTGGCTTTTGGTACCTTTTGTTTTAGAATTTATTGCATTTTCGTTAGTTTTGGAGTCTTCATAAATTTTTAATACCACGGTATATGGTTACACTTTTTTTTATATTTTTATTATTTTATTGGGTCGGTTAGACTCAATTTTAAAAAGAGTAATGGGTGGTCTTAGGCACGGTTCTTACTTTTAGAGCAAACGCTTTTTATACTCTGTACCGAAGGTACATAGAGTATATTAAGTTTGTGCAAAAGTATGTAACAGGAAGAAGGAATCGTTTCCGACCCTATAAAGTATATATATTCTTGATCAGCATCAACAGCCGAGTCGATATAGCCATGTCCGTCTGTCCGTCCGTCCGTCTGTCCGTCCGTCCGTCCGTATGAACGAAGAGATCTCAGAGATGGTAAGAGATAGAGGTTTGACATGTATGGGACATATATTTCTTATACTTGCAGGCAGATCAAGTTTATTTTCAATTTTTGCCACGCCCCCTCCCGCCCCCGCAATTTGGAAAAAACTTCATATCTCCTACAGTTTTGGAGATAGATCGTTCGTTCCTTCTAGAGATACCTTGTAAACAAAATTTTTTATCGATTTGCTGAAGGAATGATAAAGATCGGATGAACAATACTCAAGTTATGGGCAAAAAACGGCCACTTAACACCACCCACCCCCCCACCAATAACCACAGCAACATACCCCTAACCGTTCAACACAGGCAATCTTAGTGCGAGAGAGAAAGAGAGAGAGAAACTTAGAGAGCGCACCGCGTTGTGCGCGGGGTGTTAACTGGCCGTTTGACTCCTGAGCAAATGCGAGTGTAAGGGTACAGAGTATGTTATAGTCGGGCTTGACCGACTTTCTTTCTTGTTATTCTCATTGGAGCGCTGTTCAAAGATTCAAATGTATAAATTTAACACTACGATCTCTAAAATGTATCCAATTCATATGTTCGGTTCAGTGGCAGAAACGTCATCCAAAGCTCTGTCTAATACAAATTAATGTAATTTGCACACTGTTTACATTGTCTACATCTGTCACCCTAAACGCATACGCCGGCAGATATGCCCCTCAGCAGTTGCAGCTGCGGTTTGACTTGTTCTAGCGTCTGCAAATTAGTCTTTGTTAATTTATCTAAGCATACGGTTGCATCGCGCTCGCATTTTATTGATTTAATCTAGTCTTTGTTAATTTTTCAAATCAAACGGTTGCATCGCGCATTAATTTTTTTAATTTCGTCTTTCTGTTGATTGGGCAAAGAACAAACAGTCAGCTTCAGTTCACCGCTATCAACAGCTACATACATACATAAATGAAATCTTATAAAGTTATCCTTGAAAGTCAACTGTTTTACTTGGTGAAGCAATCTTGGCTGTTGTTAACAATTACAGCTGCCAAAAAAGCTTGGTAGCTCAACATCATCCATTATTAATCCTTTAAGTGATCGAAACCAAGTGTCTGTAAAGTTCATCTCTAAAAGTAAGAATTTCCTCAGTGGGAATTTTACTCAAAAATGGGAATAAAAGTATATAAATATATAATAGTAGTAGTAGTAGTTGCCTGGCTTGACTTAGAAGAGAGTCTCTTTCTCTGATAACAGCTTTCTTCAACAGCAATTGGTGAGATCTTTCCCATGATCCGACGCTTTGAAGGTCTATGGATACCTCATGATCCTGAAATAAGGACAGCCAACTGTCAAAAATTTGTGATTTTTCCGACAGCATCATAGCAGTGATTGTTTTGGCTAGTCTACAATTCGGCATATCCATAACTTTCTGTATGTATATGTGAAGTGGTTTTGCAGACCGTATAAGAATAATGAAGGCAGGCCGGTTTCTAAGTGGAGCGCATAGTTTGGAGTAGTGCGGGGTAGTTTAAATATCCGTTTAATAAACAGCCTTTGCAGTCGCTCCACCTCCTCATATCGGCAGTATCCCCAGACTTGAGATGCATAGCACATTACTGATCGAACAGTGGCTTCAAACATTCTGAATTTAGTGCTCGGCAAAATATGTCGTTTTCCGAAAAAGTTTCTCCAAGTGCTATTAATTGCTTTCTTAGAGTCCTGCAGTTTTTCTTGTAAGTGCGGTTTGAAGCTTAAATTTCCAGTGATAGCCACGCCAAGATATTTAAAAGTTTTTACCGTTTCCAGCTCAACGCCATTTAAAAACCATCTGTCTACCCTTGCACTACGGCCTCTTCTGTCTTTCACAATCAAAACTTTCGTCTTATCCACGTTTATCTGTAAACTCCATTGTATGCAATATTCAGAGAGCTTATTAATCATGGCTTGAAGCATCTCGGGGGACTCTGCTAGTAGCGCCATATCATCTGCGTACATTAATGCCTTGGTGGTGGTGCCATTAATGTTAACGCCTCCAGGAAGGTAGGTTGTAACGTCGTCGACATAAAGTGAAAACAGAAGTGGGCTAAGGAGGCATCCTTGTTTTACTCCAGTGTTATTTGGAAACTGATCCGAAAGTTGTCGTCCATCCCAAACAGCGAAGGTGTTTTCTTCGTACAGGCTTGAAATCATATTAATGAAGCGCGTCGATACTCCAAGGAGGCTTAATTTTAGTAGTAAACTTCTACGGTTAACGGTATCGAACGCTGCCTTGAAGTCTATAAAACAGATATACAGCTTTCGCATTGGGGAGAGGTAAGATTTGGCAATTACAGTAAGCACAAAAACGCTATCGACTGTTGAGTAGCCTCGGCGAAATCCAAATTGAAACTCGCTAAGGATATTATGATCAGTTACCCAGTTCGAAAGTCGTCTTAGCAAAATCGAGGCAAACAACTTCATGACTGCATTTATGCAGGATATGCCCCTGTAGTTGGAAGCTGATGTAGGGTCCCCTTTCTTGTAGATTGGGAAAATTATGCTTTCCCTAAAGCTATTTGGAGTGCTGGCTGAGTGCAGGATCTGATTATAAGCGTGCGTCATCATGTTGATACACAGCGGGGTGGCATTCTTAAAGAATTCAACAGGAACTCGGTCAAGTCCTGGGGCTTTGTTAGATGTCGCCGTTTTAATGGCCAGACGCACTTACGAATGAGAAATGCACGCATCAAGGACTTCCACTGTCGTGTACGGGAGCGCATATTCAAATTGGGCTGGAGGATTACTCACAAACAATGTCATTTTGAAGTGTTTAGCGAGACTGGAGGCGTCCGCTTGTATGGGATTTCTCGAAAAACTCCCGTTTAGCTTTCTTGCTAGTGCCCAAAACTCTTTGCTGCTGTTGACCTTGGCTATTTCAAATTCCATGTGCTGATAGTACTGCTGCTGCTTAATTTTGCATAGGTTCTTAAAATATAAATATATATTATTTGTATTAAATATATAACCAATTAAGAATTTTGTAATTTGTTAATTGGTTACTTATAAAACTAAATAAAAGCAAAAGCACAGCAGCTAAAGAGTCCAAACACACGCACGCAGAGACCACAATAGGCACTAACCGATGATCATAGCAATACAGACGACTTAAATTAAGTATTAAAAAAAACCTTTTGAAGCCACAGTATTAACTTTGTTTTTATTTGCGCAATAATGCAAAAGCTACTCCCAGATTCCGTATAAAATGGCTGGATAAGTTTCCATGTATGAAAAATTAAAAAGGTCGAGCATTTTGTGCTTGTTATACTCTGTACCGAAGGTACATAGAGTATATTAAGTATGTAACAGGGAGAAGGAATCGTTTCCGACCATATAAAGTATATATATTCTTGATCAGCATCAACAGCCGAGTCGATATAGCCATGTCCGTTTGTCCGTCTGTCTGTCTGTCCGTCTGTATGAACGCAGAGATCTCAGAGATGGTAAGAGATAGAGGTTTGACATGTATGGAACATATATTTCTTATACTAGCTGGCAGATCAAGTTTATTTTTAATTTTTGCCAGGCACCCTCCCGTGCCCGGAATTTAAAAAAAAACGTCATATCTCCCAAAATTTTGCTGATAGATTGTTCGTTCCTTATAGAAATATATAGAAATCAAAATTATATATCGATTTGCTGAAGTAATGATAAAGATCGGATGAACGATACACAAGTTATGAGCAAAAAAGGTATCAAAAGGAAAGTTTTTTTCACTAGAACTACTTTTCCGACCGATCGTTCCTATGGCAGCTGTATTCTATAGTCATCCGATTTGGATCAAACTGTGCATAAATGTGTGGTATCATAAAATATTGATTAGTAACAAGTTTGGGAGCGATAGCCTGGAAAACAAAAAAGTTTTTCCTACTAAAACTTTTTTTCAGAACTATCTTTTGCATGGCAGCTATACTATATGGTTGACCGATATTCATCAAACTCGTTGTAATGATGTAAAAGCATAGAAAACTGATATATACGAGGTTTGGTGGCGTTTGCGTTGAAAACAAAAAAGTTTTTCTCACTAGAACTACTTTTCCGACCGATCGTTCCTATGGCAGCTGTATGCTATAGTCATCAGATTTGGATCAAGCTGGGCATAAATGTGTGGTATCATAAAATACTGATAAGTAACAATTTTGAGAGCGATAGCCTGGAAAACAAAAAAGTTTTTCCTACTAATACTTTTTTTCAGAACTATCTTTTGTATGGCAGCTATGCCATATAGTTGACCGATTTTCATCAAACTCGGTGGAATTATGTAAAAGCATAGAAAACTTATAAATAAGACGTTTGGGCACGTTTACATTGAAAATAAAAAAGTTTTTCTCACTAAAACTAGTTTTTGGAACGATCGTTCCTATGTCAGCTATACGCTATAGGCGTCCGATCCAACCGGTTCCGACAAATATGCAGCGTATTTGTACCATAAGACTTCGTGCAAAGTTTGGTTAAGATAGCTTTAAAATTGACGGAGGAGATAGCATAGAAACAGACGGACAGACAGACGGACATGGCTGTATCAACTCAGCGCGTCGTGCTGATCAAGAATACATATACTTTATGTGGTCGGGAATGCTTCCTTCTTTGCGTTACAAACATCTGGACAATTTTAATATACCCTCTACAAGGGTATAAAAATAAACAATTTCCAAAGCTCTCTGTAAGCCAGAGAACCGCAAATATCCCTTTTTTCTTGATTGCCTCATACACAAAAATTTTTAATCACATTTAATCAATCAATAAAACTCAGCGTTGAATATATTCAGCTTATACCGGCAATCTCATCGAACGCTTGAGCCAGAGTTTATTGATCGTGCATATTTATACATCGAACAAAACTTAGCGTTGAATTTAATCAAAGTCATACCGGCAAAAGCATCGAGAGGTTGGGCTAGAGTTCGAACACTTATGTGTTCGATCGAACAAAACTCAGCGTACAATTCCAGAGCATTGTTCTCTTTCTCTCTCTCTCGCTCTTTTGTCATACCCGTCAGCAGCGCCGCAGCGCCAGCAGAGTTTACTCATACCATGATACAATTATACAAGGTAGTCCACTCGTCAAAATCATAGTCCCTTGATATAAGTGCGAGTGAAAGAGCGTTGAATAGTGAGTGTGAGTGAAACGGCTACACAGTGCGTCAATAAACCCGCGCACGGTGCATGGGGCTAAAAGTTTCCTTAGTTATGACAAGAGTTGTAGTGTTTATAAATTTATTTTTATTGGTTTTGAATTTGACATTATTCTTTATTTTTGTTGTTGAACAGCCATTCTTTTGTATAAGCTCTTAATTCTAAAGCATATACGTATCTTAAAATAAAAATTTTTTATATTTACACTGATATCGACCTGCTCAGCGGCGTTTAACAATGTCTGTTTTACATTTTCTGTTATTTTAAATGTATCTTTAACAAAATGTAAAAATATTAATTCTAATTGTTGTCAACTGCAAAAAGACATTTTTCTGCTTGGCACTTAAGGGTTAAAGCTCTGAAAAAAAACCGTCCGCACACAACCTTTCAGTTCGACAAGCAGCATAGAAAAACTAACATAGAAGCACACTTTGCTGCGTCGACAACTTTTCACTCAGACATTTGTCAGCTGTTCGCTGTCATTTTGGCTCTTTGAGTTATTTTTTGACTCTCTGAGTTTTTTTTTTGACTATGTCCATCTCCCTCTAACCACCGTGTTTTCCTATGTCGACAATAATTTTGAGAAACAGATTTTGTTGTCACTATTGAAGTATCTCCTTGCCACAATGGCGTTAACATCACTCAAAAAAGAGCGGCGTTTCAAAGTGTGCTTCTATGTTAGTTTTTCTATGCAAGCAGGCACCATAGAAAAACTAACATAGAAGCACACTTTGCTGCGTCGACAACTTTTCACTCAGACATTTGTCAGCTGTTCGCTGTCATTTTGGCTCTTTGAGTTATTTTTTGACTCTCTGAGTTTTTTTTTTGACTATGTCCATCTCCCTCTAACCACCGTGTTTTCCTATGTCGACAATAATTTTGAGAAACAGATTTTGTTGTCACTATTGAAGTATCTCCTTGCCACAATGGCGTTAACATCACTCAAAAAAGAGCGGCGTTTCAAAGTGTGCTTCTATGTTAGTTTTTCTATGCAGGCACGCACTGAAAATAGGGGACCAAAAACCGAACGACTTCGGCAGCCGAGTGGACTACCTTGTGTAATTGTATCATGACTCATACGAGGTGTTTTTCGCTCACTCTAATCAATCGTCGTTTAGCCAAGCGAACAAAACACCCGAACTGATTGGAATGAAGACGAACATGATTATAATCAGAGTGCCAACAATAGGATTGAATAAAACTCATTAGCGAACATGTTGAGTATGCAAGTTTGATGTATAGATCACAAAGCCAGTTTAGTCGGGTGTTGAATAGTGTATGAGCGTCTTGCAATCGAACGAAGCCGTTCTCTGATATAAGCCAAGAAAACGCAGTATAAGCAGAGAAGTTGCCGCTAGCAACTAATAAAATATTTGCATATACAGTAAACGGTCATTGAATGAACCCACAAAAAATTGATTTGAACATTGCCCTTTTCTTATCAACTTTAACTATAGGGTATCAGCAAAGACATTAGAACTCACACTGTGTTCAAGAGTCTTTGGTATCAGGCGATATAAGTTCCGCTTCATGCAAAAGCATTTCACACACACATAAATACAATAAGCTGATTAGCCTCATCAAACAAATTTTAATATTTTTACTTTTTTAAATTTTATTTATAAGAATAATTTTAAATTGAGTTTCTCCTGAAACATATTCTAGTCAATTAGCGCAAATCAATGGATTCATCCTCCGATTCAATTTCATCTTCAGAAACTTTATAAATCTGGTTATATCCATGATAGTCCAGACCTTCAAATCGAACTGTGGTCCAGTAATATAGCACATCTCCTTTACTTAGTTTAACATTGTGATTAGTATAAATCCAACGTCCGGCAATGGGCTTAATGATATCTGTGGCCCAAGTTTGATCACTCAATTGGGTCATCTCCTCATTTAATTTGCCATGGAAAGCAAAGAGTGTTATGCCTGACTCATCTGGTATGGAAACCATAAAACCTTTTGGTGAAAGTAATTCCACTTGAGCTACCGGCACCTCGTACTTCGACATTGCAAATGGAACTGTTAATGCATCAGAGTTATTTTTAATTGTTGTATCTTATCTAAATGGAATATCTTATCTCACAATCGCAAGTGAAAAGTAATTTTAGATACTCAAGTGAGGTTGATTGAATAGTGATTTATGGATTAGTTTAAGGGGGGGTTTGATGAGCAATTGCCTGGCTCAGCAGTTCTATATGTCATTGCTTAATTTTAATAAAAACAATTTTCTTTTCATTTTCCGCCTGATTAGGCAAAGTCAGAAATATAAGTGGATGGAGCAGCTGCCGCGCTGCCTACTACTAATTGGAAAATCTTATCAAGCTGTTGGCCATTTCTTAAGCTTTGTCTCATCTACTTATCCAGCTTCTCTCACACCAAACTACAAGTATTTGTTGCCATTGACAACGCAATGTGCTATCTCTCTCTCCACACTTGACTGCTGATTAATTAAGTAAAAAGCAAAATCAAGCAAAGATTTGGGTCAAGCAGAAACAGATCTGTTAATTAATTTTTCAACTTCGTGTGTGTGACTTGGCTTGACTTGAGTTTTAAAGCAACACCAAAAAAAATTACAAAAATCAAAAAAGAAAAACAATGGAAGTGAAATTTCCACAATGGCTTTCCTCACTGTCACTGTGTGGTGACCCCCCCACATCTTTCTATTTCTGCTTCAATTATGAGCAAAAAAAAAAGAAAGAAAAGAAAGTAAGAAAACTACAAACATATACAGAAGCTATGACAGTTCTATAGCCATCTGATAGTCTTCTTCATTGTAGTTGTTGTTATTGCTGTGGCTGCTGCTGCTGCGTAGGCCTTGGCGCCGCTTAAATGTGGCGTATGTGAGCGGCAAGCGATAGGAAAAAAATGGCTTCCATATAAAACATATAAAAAAGTTGGTGGTGCGGGTGAAACAGAGGTCTGGCCAAAAAGGGTATTAAAGTGAGAACAGAAAATGCCAACAAATATTTAAAGTCAGCAATTCAGTTATGCCATAAAATACCATAGCCAAGTCCTACTGATGATGGGTCCCTAGAAACACCGCTGAACAGCTCGCTGATTACGCATTAAAATTTTTTTCAAAAATAATAAATTCCCCCCCCCCATAAGCTACGCCATTGTGCTGAACAGCACAGACAGCACAACCAAACCCTCCCCCCTTACTTCGGTAGACTTTCACTATAAATAAGCGCCACATGCTCAACATTTTTATGCTGTTTTATTGCATTTTACTAAAAGGCAATAGCAAACCAAAGAAGAATAAGAACAAAAGCACCCAAAAACCCTCCTCTCAGGACACAGACCAAAACCGAGACCGTGACCATATTAGGAGCCGAAGACTTTGGCTTCCTTTTCTTGGCTGCGAAAACCTTATTATGTGCTACATTTAACGCCCAGATAGCCGAATGAACATGTCGTCTGTCAGTCAGTCCGTCTGTCTGTCTGTCTGCCTTGTTCCACTCAGTCGCTATTGTCTTTCTGTCATGTCTTTTCCACATTTTATACGCAATGCAATAAAATTAAAGTTGTATGTGCTGTAAGCCTTTTTTTTTTTTGTTCTCCACTGGCCAAATGGCACCTGCGGTTAAGTGTGCGGTGTATCGATGTGACCAAATTTATTGCCAACTTCTGTTGGTGTCTTTGACACTTTAAAGCATTTGTTCAATAAATTATCTGGCTATTCGACACAATTAATTAAATTTAATTTGTGCAAAACTTCATGTCGGCCACACGCGCTCAGCGGGCACTTTTAATTAATTTATAATCAAATTAATTACGCTTAAATTACTATAAATGCCAAAACAAATTGGCATTAATGAAGAAGCAAAAATTCTGAGACAGCGGGCTAAAAGGAAATTAAAATTTCCAGGTGTGCATAAAGGAAACTGTGGCCATAATGCAACAGTTGACTCTATCGAGTAGCAGTGTTCAACTAACAACTAAACACTTGACAGTCAAGTGCAAGTCTATCGAGGCATGAAAATTGCGAGTGTGCAGCTATGGGAGAAGTCGAACCAAAAGAAGTATTCGGCAAACTTAAACGACAAGGTAATAGACAAGCAAGTGAACCAAAAGTTACTCTGCTTTTTACGAGTTGGGCGCGAAAGGAATTCCAGTTTGGAAAGTTGAATCTAGACCGAAAGCTTTTTTATTTCTATTAAAAAAACGAAAATATTTGTTAACGATATTGTAATTTAGAAAATCAACAAAATGAAACAGAAAAGTTTAAGAAAACTAAGAAAAACTTGTTACGTGAGGTCAGAAGCCCAAAGGACCGAGCCTCTTATACAACATTTAGGGAGACTAGCAGAGATTTAGGCCAATCGGGTTAGAATTTTTACCGTTTTGTGCTTAAATTAAGTACGAAACATTCTAGTATCGAAAAACCATTGTTAATGTAATTTAAATGCGAACGAACGTTCTTGAATCAAGAAATTTTCGTACTTACAGTAAGCGAAAATAAAAAGTGGGTGTCATGGAACGACCTATAAATGTCTCGAATACAACCTTGCATCTAATCAGGACTGCAAACCCAAAAATATTTCCGAACCTCCGGTTTGCAGGTTCGAACCAAAATCTACCAACGGTTAAGGTTCGGAAATTTGAGGTTTGTGGTTTTTGGGCTTTGGTTTTGGTTCGAAATTTGGTTCGTTGCACGTTTTACCCAATATATACAAAATTACAATACAATAGGTATAGGTACCTGACGCATCAATACATTGTAAAGCCCTATACGGACATCCGACGTTCGTTATTTAGCTAACTTCGTCATATGTTTCGCCACCGTGGAACGTAAGAGTAGTGCGACCAGAATTAAGAAAAAATTACGATGAAAATTTAAGTATGTGATATTTTTAGTTTAACTGGCGGCGGGTCACACTGCTTGATCAACTGTATTTTGTTTGGATGCCAAGATGCTTTTTTGTGAAAACTTGGCCACTTCTCCCCAAGCCTTGTTCACAAAATGTTAGCCCAAATGCTAGGGGTGGGAAAGATCCCATGGCTCTCAATTGAGCCTGCCTAGAATGCAGCAGCAGCTACAAAAACACCTGTAAGCTGTCCATCTCAGTGATGACCGGGTTCACCCGGGTCAGAATGCCGTCCACAACCACCTAAGGCGACATCAAATCAACTCCAGCTGCGGCACAACACGGCCATCGGCTTCGCCTCGGCCCCAGTGCGGGCGCTAAATCCTGCCCAGCCGACACTGCGAGAGCCCGGCTTGGAAGCCGATCCCGCAGCCCATCCACAGAAGCCCACGAAAGCACACCCATGAAGGATGTTTACCCAGATGTCATCATAAAAACTCAAGAAATTTATTTTTTATAATTTTAAAAATTTATTTTTCTCATTATCAACGCCAAAATTAAAGAAATATTCCTTCATGCGAAAACATTTCCAAACGACTGTTTCGTTTTTGCCTTTCTGCCATGCTTTTTGTATTATTTTGTTAAAAAAAAACTTGAACTAAAAGCACTCCATCTGATCGATGCAAGTAGAAGCAGAGTGACTTAACATGGTGCATTCTCAATGCTGCGTCAGCTGCTCAAAGCACAATAACTCCCACAGCCAATTTACATAGTCTCCACAAATGTGCTGTTAAGCGAAACATTGACTGTTAAGGGTGACATTCAAATTCTTATCTCCGTACTTGCAAAAAGTTCAAGTGGCGAAGTTGTAACTTCTGCTTCTTCTTTCCTCAAATTTTGTATGAAACTTCTTGTTGCTTCGGATGTCCGTAAGGGGCTTAAGACTGTAAGACGTAGATTATAATTGACGTGAGATTGGCGCTCGTTCGCTGGATATGAACTTCCTTCATTGCTAGTGAATAAATCTTCAGTAGAATTGATTATGCTTTCTCGTATGCACTTTAATCACTCTTTCACTCACAAAATTGAGCATCGATGAGTGTTTATTCGCCACACTTGGAACTTTTTTTCACAATGATTTGATCAAAAATGCCTTTGTCTTCTTTTGAAGGTGCCGCATTAAATTTGCTGCATGCCCGTCGGTCATATTTAGTTTGCATTCGTAACATTCTGATTTATCAGTGCTTAAATTGTATGTAAATTTCGTAAATTTCTCAGTCAAAACTACTCAAACGAAATAAAATGTTTCGATTCTTCTTTGCACCCAATTTTTGGCGCTTGGCTAGTGTTGCCAATTTAGCTATTTTTCCCCACCAAATAACGACTGTTAAAAATGCTAAAACTTAACGAGAGATTAATATTAAAACCAAGCAAAACAATGTCAATTATAAATTAGCCTTTGAGACACTGATAAGGTCAGAGCTCTTCGACCTTTTAGTATACTAGCAAAGTATATTCCTGACTTTGCATGATGACGTTGACAAACACTCGAAGCTATTGTTTAGGTGGGAAGAAATAGCTCAGAACCATTTGTTGCCAAGAGCGGTTCTAGGCGAGTGGCGACACACTATCCTGTGACTTCTGTAATCTACTGATGCAGTACATATTTCTGCCAGTAGCCCAAATGCCAACAGATCGGGCTCATTTCGGTATAAAGATCTGGCGCATACTCGCTGTATGATATTGACATGATCGGCAAAAATAAACAGGCGTTCAAGCAGGGCATTGTGCCGTGATACGAGAAGCGTGTTTACATTGATGAGCTTAGTGGTAAACGAGTATATTACAAAGTACCTAATATTCTCTGACAGAAGAGTCTATGTGTCTTGGTCAATATGTTGCTATGGTGGAATATAAATTTCGCATACGTATGAATGTATGCATATGTACATACAATAGCACGCTCAGATTCATCACGTATTTAAATTGTTTTACATATGTACATACATATATGTATTAACCATTGGGGGTGCGAAAAGGAGAAAATAACAAATCGAAGACATTTTTTTTATTTGAACCGAGCCGGGTTCATCTATTTTCCGCCTCGTGGTTCAGTTCAGAGTTTGGTTCGCAGTTAAAAAAAGCCGGAATTATATAATATAAAACGAAACGAAATAAATAAAACCGGTTTGCAGCCCTGCATCTAACAATTATATCAACGACGAGTGCGAACCATACGCCATATCGCTCATATTTCGAGCAAGAACAGAAACGATCTGGATCAGCCATTTACCACATGTCACGACAGAAAGTCGCTGCACCCTTTGCAATTCTAGAGAACGTGAAGATATAACCCATTTTGTTTTCACGATGTGCGATGCTAGGAGATTTAAGGGCATTACAAAACTTTGGACAAAGGACTATGACAACACAAAAATTTCCGTGAATAGTTAAATGGTCACAATTGGCATACACTTATTGGAAACCTTAAAAAGGCCGCCAAAAATCGGCAAGAAATTATAATAGACGTCTAAACTAACATCTCTTCCCCCCCCTTCCACATCCAATTTTAGAAAAATATCAAAGATCTTACAAATGTTCAATTGAAAAAAAAATGTTTTGATGACATTTCTTCTTGTGATATTTATTGCCTTTGCGGGCAAATATTTGGGTGAGAAGCCGAACCCTAAACCACCACAGGGTATTTGGAGTTTTATTGTTTTCAAATCAAAAAAAATAATTATTATGGAAGTCAAACACAAAAAAATAAAAATAAATAAATAAACGCACGAATAAGTTCCTTTCAGTCTCGTAGCTCAAACATGACTGCCACATAACATAATTGTATTTCACTAGACAAGTTCCTACGCCTACTAAGAAAAATTTGTCTAAGCAAATATCATTTACAGTCGTGCTTGACCGACTTTCTTACTTGTTTTTTTTCCAGTGTAGTTACTGCATTTGTTATATGCGCCAAATCAAAATGTTTTTAAAAGCAAAACTCTTTAAGAGTATTAAAAAGTCATCTCTCTACCTTGACTCACCCTGTCCATCTCGTTTAGTTTTTCCTATCATACTTTCTGTATTCTCTTTGAGCAAGTGTCGACTTTGTCTGTCAGACATTAGGGGGCTTTTGTTCGCCTCGTTTGGCTGTCATGGCTGCCATTCAAATTCCCTCAAAAAAATCTACGCCAATTTATAAGCGAACGAAAGCGAAAAAACCTCAAGCCCTTACGCTAATTGTAAGACATGAAATCTTGTATAAAACATCTCTTTTGAATTTACCAGGATACGCATACACACACACACACACACACTCCGACCTCAGAGCGAAATGCAAATATTTACTGTGTTTGCCGCCACCGCCTGGTTCCAATCATTGGAATGTGGAAGAGAATGGCAACGCGCACTGAAATCACGCGGTTCCCTCGCACACGCCATTGAATTTTAAATGAAGCCGCCATGGACTCCGCACTTCAGAATCCACGCTTCATGCTGCCGCTGGCACAGCATGCAAGGCAAACTGAAAGACAAGCCAATGTCCTTGCCAGCTGCTAAAAGCCACTTGGGCTACGGCACGCCCAATTCATTTTCTTCCAATTCCTCCCACCACTTGCAGCTGACATAATTGGTGACGTGTCCACATGACGATGCTGTCGTTGCCTTAACCGTCTGCCGTCTCCTGCACATTTAATACTAATAATTCTTTCCATTACTTCAGGAATGGCATGCAAGATGGAAAGAAGAGAAAGCGAAAGATGCTATGGAGCAGCCATAGTGATACTACAAATTGACGAAGCTTCGAAAGATTGCCAAAAAATTGCAAACAAATTGAAGCACTTTATTTGGAATTTATTGAAATCGATAAAAACGAAAAAAGAAAACTATTCCGAACGGAAGGGGAGGCAAATTTAAATTTCATAAAATAAAGAGATAGTAAAGTGCCCGAAAATATTATAGAAATTATAGAAAAAAAGACAAGAAATGGTACAAATACAGCAAAAGTTAAAAATTATTAAAATTATAAAAATAATTGGAAAAAAAATGATATATTACAAGTGGGAAAATTTTATGAAAGTTTGCCATTAAAATCAAACAATCCAGTGAATTGTATTTTATTAAAAACATATCTTCTTAAGTAAAACACATCACCTTCACCAAAATAAGTCAACACAAATGCCTAAAAACGGTGGACGACAACTACATAAGTATATGGATATGGCGAGAGATTTTGAATATTTCTCAAAACTGTGAAACTGATTCGAAATTGAGAAAAGATCAATCAATTTGAACTCAGGACCTCGAAGACTGCACTCGCGAGAGATAGCAACCAAATCATATTCATTGATTGGAAAGTTACTCTATTTTCTTACCTTGTTAAGGTACAAGGTAAACGTCAAGAAATAAAGGAAAGCTAACTTCGGCTCGACTGAAGTCTATATACCCTTGCAGCTTGTATAATTTATATAAATTAAGGTTTTAAATTATTTTCGTCGAAGATTCAAAGCGGAGATTTTTCAGCAATAGATGACGCCGCTACTTTGACCATTTGCTTGCCAGTTTGTTATATGGCAGCTATACGATATATTCATCAGATTTTGACAAAACACCCCAAAATTGTGTGGAAACTGATATTATTTATAACTGTAAGGCTTAAAGACGCTACCATTGAAAACAAAAAAGTTTTTCTCACTAGAACTACTTTTTCGACCGATGGTTCCTATGGCAGCTATATTGATTGATTGGTAGCGATAGCATTGAAAACAATTTCAACAATTTCCTACTAAGACTTTTTTCAAACGTATCTTTTGTATGGCAGCTATACTATATAGTTGGCCGATTTTCATAAAACTGGGTAGAATTATGTGAAAGCATACAAAACTTATCAATACGAGGTTTGGGCACGTTTGCACTGAAGACGAAAAAGTTTTTCTCTCTAAAACTACTTTTTCGACCGATAGTTCCTATGGTAGCTATATTTTTATGGTCATCCGATTTGGATCGAACTATGCAGAATTGTGTAGCAGCATATAATATTGATCAGTAACAAGTTTGGTAGCGATAGCATTGAAAACAAAAGTTATTCCCACTGAGACTATTTTTTAGACGTCTCTTTTGTATGGCAGCTATACTATATAGTTGGCCGATTTTCATAAAACTTGTTGGAATTATGTGGAAGCATAGAAAACTTATCAATACGAGGTTTGGGCACGTTTGCGCTGAAGACAAAAAAGTTTTTCTCACTAGAACTACTTTTTCGACCGATGGTTCCTATAGCAGCTATTTTTTATAGTCATCCGATTTGGATCAAAATTGGCAGAATTGTGAAGCAGCATATAATATTTATTAGTAACAAGTTTGGAAGCGATAGCATTAAAAACAAAAAAGTTTTTTCCACTGAGACTTTTTTTCAGTCGTATCTTTTGTATGGCAGCTATACTATATAGTTAGCCGATTTTCATAAAACTTGGTGGAATTATGTGAAAGCATAGAAATCTTATCAATACGAGTTTTGGGCACGTTTGCGCTGAAGACAAAAAAGTTTTTCTCACTAAAACTACTTTTTCGACCGATGGTTCCTATGGCAGCTATATGCTATAGTCATCCGATCTGGCCGGTTCCAACAAATGTGCAGTGTATTTGTACCAAAAGACTTTGGGCAAAGTTTGGTTAAGATAGCTTTAAAATTGACGGAGGAGATAGCATAGAAACAGACGGACGGACAGACGGACATGGCTATATCAACTCAGCTCGTCATGCTGATCAGTAATATATATTCTTTATGTGGTCGGAGACGCTTCCTTCTAAGCGTTACAAACGTCTGGACAATTTTGATTTACCCTCTACAAGGGTATACAAATATACCTAGGTAAGGTAAAATATATCCGGAATTTCCAGTACCCATGTAAAGCTAAAGGTACAAAAAAGGTATATTTAGGTTCATACATTTTTGTTAGTGATGAATATTAAAAACATAATAAAACAGAATTTGGATGCACTATCTGTAACTGTTAGACACATGTATTTGGCTATCTCTAAGTCCGTATTTGCTATGAACTTTAGCTAATACAGTAACAATATCCTCATATGTGTGGGAAAATCGCACGAGAAAATGACGATTTAGATTGTCATCTATATAGTGGCCGGTTACATCATAGTAACTTTTGTTATTGCAACTCCAGATATCGGCAGTCGTACAGACAAAATTAGTACTTTTAAAAATATTGTTATAATAAAAATATTATTATTATAGTCCGCCTTCTCTCCTCCAATTAAACTTCCAAACTTCCAATTAAAGCCACAAACAGGTCCCTGAAACTTTTCTTTCCAACTGAAAGTTTAAAATATGACTTCAACAATCTACCTATATGCTGTTTAAATTTATGTTTTGTACAAGTGTCATATATGTCATGGTTTTTGCTTAGTATCCTTTTTCTACCTTATTGTAAGTTCTTTACGTCATGCAAGTGTCGACTTTTGCTCACAAACAATGACTGGCTGTCTGGTTGTATGGCTGAATAGCTGGACTGGTTGACTGACTGACAATGATGTGCAGGCTTTCCCTTATTCAAGTCAAATATTTTGATACGTTTTTTGAAGGTAGCTGTAACTTTTCAGCAGAGCCAGCAAAACTTTATTGCCCAAAGAAAAATGTGGCAAAGTTTTTCTTTATTTTTACATTTTTATATATATATATATATATATTTTTTTTTCTTCGGTGGTTCTTGTCAGCTCAATTTGTAATTTTCATGAGCAGCAGCTGGAAATTTGCTTTTGCTCACAATGCAAATGCATTTGCCGACGACAGCGGCGACGACAATGAGACGGTGGGGAATAAGGTGATGGGATAGAAAACGGGGCAGCTTGACAGTAGTTGGCATTGCTTACCCCACCAGGTGTGTGTGTGGGAGTTAAGTGGAAAACTTTCCTGCACTTGTATGTATGAATACTGTATGATAAACTAATGATGATGCAGTTGGGCATTTGGGGTACACAGCATGGCATTTATCATAGTCAAAGGGCACAGCCGTGACTCAGGTCAAGTATGTCAAATAACAGTGCACTAACATTAATGTTAACATATAAAAATAATGTTAATAGGCAGCTGATTCTGACTTTAAATATATGACAAAAGTGGATTATCTTAAGTGGGCAATGGTTTAATAGTATGTCAAACAGTGACCTAACAATGATTAAACGGTGACTAAACAGTGAGTAAACAGTGACTAGAAAGTGACTAAACAGTGACTAAACAGTGGCTAAGCAGGGACTAAGTAGAGGCTAAACAGTGAATAAAGACTGACTTGAGAGTTATTAAGCAATGACTACAAAGTGACTATAAAGTGATTAAACTGTGACTGAACAGTGTCTTAACAGTGATTAACAGTGACGACATTGACTAATCAGTGACTAAATAGTGACTAAACAGTGAACCAACAGTGGCTAAAAAGTGACAAAACAGTGACATAACAATTACCTAACACTGACTTAACAGTGACTAAAGAGTGAATTAACAGTGACCTGGCAGTGACCTAACAGTGACCTAACAGTGACTAAATAGTGACTATAAAGTGACTAAGCAGTGTCTCAACAGTGACTAAACAGTGACTATAAAGTGACTATAAGGTGACTAAGCAGTGTCTTAACAGTGAGTAAACACTGACTTAACAGTGACTAAACAGTGACTATAAAGTGACTAAACAGTGACTAAACAGTGACTAAACAGTGACCAAACAGTGACTAAACAGTGACCAAACAGTGACTTAACAGTGACTTAACAGTGACCTAGCAGTGACCTAACAGTGACCTAACAGTGAGTAAACAGTGACTATAAAGTGACTAAGCAGTGTCTCAACAGTGACTAAACAGTGACCAAACAGTGACTATAGAGTGACTAAACAGTGACTTAACAGTGACTTAAAAATGGGGGAACAGTGGAGGACCGAAGGGGGGAACAGTGGGGGAAGAGTAGGTTTAAAATTATTTCTATCTTTTGCTATTTAAAGATTGAGATTATTATTTCTGCCAGTTATTCCTTTGCGACTGTTGTTGTTTTCATATATCTATGGAGCAGCATAATAAACAAGACATACAGAAACAGAAAGAACACAGCAGCAAGTCATCTTGTTGTTGGTATATCTACTCCTTGTTAGTTTTCTTCTTTTGAAAGATTGCCTTTGCAGTCATTGCAAAGACAAAGGCGTACCCAAAAGAATCCGTTCCAAAGCAAAAGTTTCCCAGTTGAATGTAAGTAAAATAGCTTCGTTCTAATAACGCTCAACAGGGTACGCACCATCTATATACAAAAACCCTTAGCTCTTACCATCTCTGAGAACTAACAACAAAAAAATGCATCTTCAGTCTGGAAACTTTTTTAGAAATCTTGAATTTAGCTGCATGGAAATCTATTGCATTAAAGTTAATCAAATTTGTTTGGTTGTCTTGAACTAGACACTGGACCACTGCACGTACACCCTTTCGTCCTCCTTAAGCTCTGTGTCAACGTACGATTTTCGCATATTAAACAGACGCCCATGCTAAAAAAAATAACAAAAAAAGTGAATCCAGCTCCCAGAAATAGACTCTAGTTTGACATATCTATTCTCTGGTTTGCTCAGTGCACATAAATGATTGGAATGCAGGCAAAAAAAAAAAAAAACTGTTGACTTGTAAGCGAGTCCAAGCTGTTGCTCATTAGAGTGATATGTATGTATGTTGGGGGTTGATTTCAAAAACCAAGTCAAACAAACTGCATACCATTTGCATTAAAAACAGATTCAGTTCATTGTTTGCTTTCTTTCAAATTTATGCAATTTTATTATTTATAGTTTACACACACACACATCGATTTTGCGCTATAAGTTAAAGTCAAGCAAAAGTTTCTTTTAGTTGTTCAGGTTTGTCATTTCGGAAATTATAAACTTGCATGCCACAATTTCCGCTGAACAACTAATTGAAGTGGTTGCACAGAAAGTTGTTGAGTCAAAGGCAACAGGCGTTGCCTAGGCAATTAAGGGAAACTGCAATTGGCAAGGTCTTACGAAAACTAATCAGAAAACTATAATATAGGTACAATATTTATTCGTTTATCAAAATGTGAATTTGTTTTCTTCAATCTTTACACTTTCATGTCAAGCGCTGTAAGTATTTAATTGGATAATTAATTAGTTCTGATTAAGTCAAAACAAATCCCCCTAATGCATAACATCTCTTGTAACTCGCATACTTTAATTATGTTGCCTGTCATGAGCACGAAATTATACGAAAATCCTCTTTAATAATTAGTTGAATGATAAACAGTTTTCGCTGTCAGCACTAGGCACAACTTGTCTAAAGGGTCCCGTCAAATGACATATCCATAAGTTGTGCTGATATGTGCGGAGATAAGTTGTTGCTTGCTTGGATCATCAATCATTTTTGATGACCTTCAATTATCGCACTTCGTGGGTCAACGTCAGTTGAATATTTAAAGAGTTTGGCTTTTATGGCCGGCCGTGTGAAATATGAGTGTGTAGTTTCCCCCAGCCGAACTTAAAGTTGATTAAATTAGAAATTTTATGGCCTATCCTCCTCCGCCTGTCCAAGTTTTTACAACCTTGAATAAGTTGGTAAATTGTAGCAGAATGTAACAGCAGAGCAGAGCAGACCAGACCAGACAGACAACAGCTATAAAACGAAATCTTTAATCATTTGAGTGACACAGCCAGAAGAAGCTTGTCCAGCGACATCAACTCTCTAAACTACCAGCTCACACTATGACTGTATAATGTCCAAAGTTGGTGCCATAAACAGAAACAGGAAACGAGTCAAGCGAATTTCATTAGGCACAACTGCCGGGTAACCGCAACCGAGAAACATGGATGGTTGTACACAGTTTTGCTCGGTTAAGGTTCAGTTTTTGCCCTAACCCACACCGCGTACAAAGTGTTGAAAATGTAAACCAAGAAACTTTTGCCTGCGCGAAAAGCAAAAAAAAAAAAAAAAAACAATTAACTAAAATTAATTTGCAACAAAGTTGCCTGTCTCTCAGGAGATGCCATTGGAGGAGTATTAGAGAGCTGTCTTGATTGAGTAATGCATTGGTTAAATAAAACTAATGAAGTTGTGGTTCCTGGAAATGGATATTGAAAAATTAACAATATTAATGTAATTTTAATAAGAAAGTTTAATAAAAGATAGGAGGGGGGGAAGCATTAAAAGCCAAAAAGTGTGGGACTCGGAGTTCCTCACCCACTAAAACCAACCTTACTCTCCGTTTCCCTGCTGCGGAACTACCGGTAAGTATTACTTCACAAGGGGGAGATGGCCGGCACTAGATTCCTATCTAGGGTCGTTCAGCCCGACGCAAGTCCATATAGCATTCCAATTGTAGGAGTAGGATGAGTAGGATGTCCATCAAGTCAGTGACTGTGAATGGCCTCCCAATACCTAGGCATAGCTCTTCCCGTTCGGCAGAGAATCTCGGACAGATAAAGAATATTTGTTCAGCGTCTTCTATGGTCCGAGCACAGTGTGTACCAAACGGATCTGTCTCATGCTTACATCTATAGAGATAAGATTTGAAGCATCCATGTCCGGTCAGTTGCAGTAAAAGTAAAAGTAAAATTGGCTCAAACAGCACCTCCAGGAGGGCCAGGGCCAAGCTTCTCTCTCAATCTCTTGGCGTGTGTGCTTATAATTTTTCGCACAAGAGAAAGGGACCTACAGTTTAACGCCGAATCCGAACGGCAATAGTTAGAGAATTTGCTTTTTTCATGGCTAGTTACTTCACTGCTGGCGCCAGTAGCTGGTGAAGGTGATCGGGTGTGTAAAAGCTTTTTTCTAAAGAAAGAAAAAACTTTTTCTATTAGATGGTCCGAGGCGGGATCGAACCCACAACCTCCCGCACCAGCAGCCACACATACAACTGATACGCCACGCCCGACCACAAGGTCAGTCAAGGTCAGTTGCAGTAGTGATAGGTAAAAATCGGTTTGTCCCTGCTGTCTATCCACCCACGGCTTTATGTCCGCAATTAGTCTTTTTGTCCAGCTGCCATTGATGGTAGTACTCCACCTCGCCTGCCATTGCATCATCGTCAGCTCTCGTCGATGCTCATCTACTTCACTGCTTTTCATCATTAAGCGGCACCATTCCTGCTAGGTCTAGGGCCGCGTCCTCCGACACAGTCCGGAAACTGCGGCTGTATGATGGCACGGTCATTGCAGAGGCTCATATCGGTGCTGCGTACATTATGATCGACCTGACTACGTTGCAGATCAGCCATCTGCTTCGCTGTCGAGGCCCAGCGATATTTGCCATAATTCCTGATAAGGCATTCGTTGCTTTGATGGCCTTTTCCTCCACGTACGCTACCCAAGTACTTTATAGCCTCCTTCGATAAGATGTGCTGGTCTCCGACTCTGATGTTGGCAGTTTCCACACGTTTCCTAATGCTAATAAGAACCGCTTCGGTTTTATGGGGAGCCAGGCTCAACCCGTTGTCCTCTAGCCAATCCGTTACCCGCACTATCGCGACGTTGGTTCTACACTGGACATTCTCCAGTTTTTTTGGTTTTGTGTCTGCAGCACACGCAGCAAATAACAAAACCTTCGCTTGGAGAGAAAAAGAAAAGAGAACACATTTTAAGATGTTGTTGCTCTACGCTTAGCCAGATGCTTTTGACTATTCGGAGCCAACAAGAAAACCTGTGCTCGAAGCAAAAGAGAAGAGAGAACACATATGAAGTTGTTGTAGCTCTACGTATAGCCATAAGCTGTGCGTGAGGTCTATACGCACTGATCTTCCTTTGCGTTAAACAACAACGAGCAACAACATGCGCAGCGTGCTCAATAGGATTTCCGTTCTTTTAAGCCGGTTTGAAATAGGCAACGCTAAAAATGGCTGAATTTCATAAACAGAAAATCTCAGGCTGAAAGTTTAATTCTCAAGTCTTTATTCGGCCAAGTCGACCGTTTAAATAGAGAGTTTCACTAGGGCTTGAAGTGTGAAAAGCATAAACGTCTGCTGATGAGTGATTGTGGTTGATTCCGAAACAGCCTGTCCAGACTTACCAATTGCTATTCCGAAATGTTGGGAAGTATCTCTGTTTAAAAATGGTATTGATTTGTATTAAATTATAATCAATCCTGACCTTTGAGCCAGCACAAACAAAAAAACTTTGAAAAATATAAAACTTTTTCAGATTTATAGCTTAAATACTTTTTGAGATATACCTATAGATGGGAACCATTTGGAACTGGTTCTAATTGCTTCATAGCTCGCTATTTATTAGAACGAGCTGGCTATGATGACAAAAGCTGATAAGGTGAAAAAAAGTAAAGTGCCGTGGGATACACGAGGATTTACGAGGTAAAACGTGATCGTTTAAGTGATTTTGTGGAATAGAGTCCAGGACGTTCGAAGGGAAAAGCGAAGGGAAAAAACACAAAAAAAGTTTGTGAGCTACTTTGTATTGATTATCAAGTACTGAGTATCGAATACTGAGTATAAAGTACCGAGTATCCAGTACTGAGTTTCGAGCACTGAGTATTCAGTTTAAAGTATCAAGTACTGGGTATCAAGTACTGAGTATCAAGTACTGAGTATTGAGTACTGAGTATAGTTTACTATGTATGAAATTCTGAATATCGAACACTGATTATCGAAAACTGAGTATAGAGTTTTGAGTATCAAATACTGAGTATTAAGTACTGAGTACAAGTACTGGGTATCAAACATTGAGTATCGAGTTTTGAGTATCGAATACTGAGTAAGAACACTAGATACCTGTTAAGAGTACCCAGTATCATCGAGTATTGAGAAATGAGAATCCAGTAAAGAGAATTAAGAAACGATTATATACAATCGAGAATATATTGAGAATAATAGAGCAGCGATGGTCATCGGATCTCCCCTGGGGGCGAAGACATTTCGCTATTTACACATACACAAACCGAACGCATGCCGAAGCTGAGGAGAAGAGAGAAAAAAGCGTTTCAGTCGCTTGTTAGCCTTTGAAGCGGTCAGGTCGAAGCAAGCTCACGGCGCTTTATTTTCGCACACCAATAGACTCTCACTTTTTGGCCTCGCTCTCGTTGGCCAACGCTGGAATAAAGTATCGAGAATAGATAATATGATAAATCAGATTTCTCTTCGTAAATAGTTTCGCTCCTACAGGCCGTGTCAAGACACCCACTCTATTTTGTAGGTATGCTTTTGTGTGTGCACCTCAGTCCACTGATTGCAATGCATGTTTGTAAAATATGTAACAATTGAAATGCGTTCTCAATTTCTTTCTCTCTTACTGACTTTCTCCATTCAGGCTAAAGAGTCCGAATGCCTTTAAGTTCATGCACTTGCTGAAAAAGCAAAATTTTTTGAGCGAATTCAATTACTTTCTGTAAATTCAACACTTTAAAGCTTAGCCCCCATTTACATTTTTTTTGGGCAATTAAGTACACGTTTCAGTTGCTTTTTTTCTTTCTAATTTTGTAAACCTATCACAGATTTAACCTTTCACGATCTGACATCTTTATGACAAGGTTTGCCCTACTCTCTTTGTCCTTTTTCTGTGTGTGTGAATGTTGTCTCTCCTCTGCACAGGGCGAAACAAATGTTAAGTTAAAGCCGACGGGCGCCATGTGTTTTGTGATTTGGGTATAGGCCACGAGCGTTAACCTCAATGGTCAGCGTTTTAGCCAGATTTTTGTCTAAAAAATTTTTATGCAAATGCCAACAAAAAGACAAAGGAATTGTTTGGAGTGCGAGATAAGAGGGGTGTGCTGCTTAAAGTAGTAGCTGCACTGTGGCTTCTTTAAATTCCTTTCCAGCTACCAATTTGACATACAAATTAGACCAAAGATAGGGAGAGACATAGCGAGACAATATGTAAGCATTTTGGCCAAATTCCGAACACGTTCGCGCTGTACACAGCTTCGCTGACTGCCGGACTGACTGTCTGTTCAGGGTGTACAATTTCATTTCATTTGTAAAAATTGCATATTTTGCAGTACATTGAAAATAATCAAGTTGCCAAGCTGCGAGGATTTCTTGTATTTTATTCCGGGTTTGTTTGCATGCAAAATGAGATTTTAGCTAGAGTATGAATATGGCCAAAGCTGCTGCATAAAGTTTTTTTTTTATAGTAAATTCAATTATGTAAATCGGGCCAGTGGATGGGGAGAATTGTAGTATGCAGTTAAGAGGTGAAATTGTTTAGCTTTGTTGGGAAAACATAATTGATTTTAGTCAAAGTGTTTGTTTAGCCGGCTCAAAGTCAACGATTGATTACACTAGGCAACAAGTTCGAATAAATTGAAGTATTGGTTGAATCTGTTTTCGGAAATTGTCCATTACGTCTAGATTATTGTTTTTGAACTGATAATATCGCCCCAAGGAGGAGCATAGGGCGAAAACAAAAGGCCTCCAACGATTCCTGACAGTAGCCAGGTGCTGCATGGATTCTGCGTATCCAAGTCTAACGGGGATGACCTCTCTGCCGGCTGCCTAGTGGGTTCCATTGCAGAGCCATCTTCGCGATGTTATCATCTTCTCTCCTTAAAGTGTGCCCAATCCAGTTCCATTTCCGCCTCTTTATGTCTGTCGTGATGGGATCATTTCCAGTGTACTCCAGCAGATTTTTATTTGTAATGATGAGGGGCCAAAAATATGCGGCAGACTATTCTCAGGCATTTGTTCACAAAGGTTTGGAGTTTCCTGCTTATACCAAGGTATAATCAGAGATCAGAGATAGGTATGATCAGCCAGTTTTCTGAGCTATATAGTAACACCGACTTTACACTGGTGTTAAAGATTCGCAGTTTCGTTTTCAGCGATAGGGAGCGTAAGCGACACATCCGGCTGAGCTTTCGAAATGCGTGCTTCCACATCTGTCATTGAACCGCCATCTTTCGCAATAACACTCCCCAGATAGCAGAATTTGTCGACATCCTCGTTGTTTACGAGCCTGCCACGCCTTAGGGGACGTATTAGGGGTTTGTAGCCGCATCAGCTTAGTCTTGGAGATATTGATTTTCTTTTCAAAGCCTTAAGTTTTGCTGAGAGCCCTTCCAGCGAATGCGTCATAAAGCAGATATCGTCTGCGTAGTCCAAATACCATAGAGTTTGGTTTATTCTCCACTGAATACCATTCCGCACCTCGTTATTTGTGCGCTTGAAAACATCATCGAGGACAGAACACATCCTTGCCGTACGCCATTGTTTACGGGAAAGTTACTGCCTTTCCAGAGAACGGTGATCAGCTTAATGATACCCTCCGGGATGCTGCAGCTATGGAAAAAACGCCATATGGAATCCCTCTTGATATTATCAAATGCTCGCTCAAAGTCCTCAAATAGTAGATAGAGTGGAGACCTCAAAGTCCGTGGACTGCTCCACAATTATCCACAAGGTGTTAATGTGGTCTACACAGGTTTGTTGGGCCTGAAACCATTTTGATGCGTAGTCAACTTTGAAGAATTCTCTCCATCGATAAAGTTGGTCAGATATAGCGGTAATATTACTTCCATCTATTTTTTCCAAAATTTTGATTAGAATTCAATACAAAATACTAACCTACTGTTGTGTTTTAGCATAACATACTTTTGGGCAGTAGAAAATTTGTTAATTCTGAATACATGTATTCAAAATGGTACATCTTTGCTTACAAAAATTATAGAATTGTTTGGAATAGCTTTTTTTAAAGTTAATTAGCTGTTTTTTCTAATAATATCAAAACAAAATAATTCATTCCCCAAAAAAGTTCCTAAAAAGAGTCGAAATAGGTCGAACTTTATGCAATAATCTAGACGTGACCATTTAGGAAAATAGACTCGTGTTCAGCACATGAAAATCATCTAGAAATACCACCAAATCTTCAATATACTGGAAAAAATCGATTTTTGTTGTCAATAATCAACACAAATTAACAAAGATTTCAACCTTTGTTAAGTCACTGTTTAGTCAATGCAAAGTCACTGTTTAGTCACGGTTAAGTCACTGTTTAGTCACTGTTTAGTCACTGTTAAGTCACTATTTAGTCACTGTTAGCTCACTTTTAAGACACTGTTTAGTCACTGCTTAGTCCCAGTTAAGTCACTGTTTAGTGACTGTAAAGTCACTGTCAAGTCACTGTTAAGTCACTAATTAGTCACTGTCAAGCTACTAAGCTCAGTAACTGTCAATTCACTGTTAAGTCACTATTTAGTCACTGTCAAGTCACTGTTAAGTCACTGTCAAGTCACTGTCAAGTCACTGTCAAGTCACTGTCAAGTCACTGTCAAGTCACTGTCAAGTTACTAAGTTCAATAACTGTCAAGTCACTGCTAAGTCACTGTTTAGTCTCTGTCAAGTCACTGTTTAGTCACTGTCAAGTCACTGTTAAGTCACTAATTAGTCACTGTCAAGTTACTAAGTACAGTAACTGTCAAGTCACTGTTAATTTACTGTTTAGTCACTGTTAAGTAACTGTTTAGTCACTGTTAAGTCACTAATTAGTCACTTATTAGTCACTGTCAAGTTTCTAAGTTCAATAACTGTCAAGTCACTGTTAATTCACTGTTTAGTCACTGTTAATTCACTGTTTAGTCACAGTTAAGTAACTGTTTAGTCACTGTTAAGTCACTAATTAGTCACTTATTAGTCACTGTCAAGTTTCTAAGTTCAGTAACTGTCAAGTCACTGTTAAGTCACTGTTTAGTCACTGTTAAGTAATTATTTAGTCACTGTTAAGTCACTAATTAGTCACTAATTAGTCACTGTCAAGTTACTAAGTTTAGTAACTGTCAAGTCACTGTTAAGTCACTGTTGAGTCACTGTCAAGTCACTGTTAAATCACAGTTTAGTTACTGTAAAGTAACTGTCAAGTCATTGTTAAGTCACTAATTAGTCACTGTCAAGTTACTAATTTCAGTAACTGTCAAGTCACTGTTAAGTCACAGTTTAATCACTGTCAAGTCACTGTTAAGTCACTGTTTAGTCACTGTCAAGTCACTGTTAAGTCACTAATTAGTCACTGTCAACTTACTAAGTTCAGTAACTGTCAAGTCACTGTTAAGTCACAGTTTAGTCACTGTCAAGTCACTGTTAAGTCATCTCCCCGACACTGATGTTTCACCTCAAAAAAAGTGCCATTGTTTTTAATTTTAACCATTTTGTTTTGTCAATTTCAATTGCATTTTAAAACTAGTTTGTCAACTGCCACTCACTTTCTCTTTCAGTTCAGCCTTTTACTCTATTTGTTTGCTCTGCCTAATTAATTGTTACTGTCTGTTTCCCTTCTCTGTTGACTTTTTTTTTTTTTTTGCTTTTGCTTTTGACAAAATGAAAATTAGAAAACTTTTCCGACTTTTCTCACTGAACTATAACCCCACATGAACATGATGCACCCTAATTGGTTGATGATCAGACACGAACCGAACAGAAGCTAGAAGCTAGAAAGTTGCTTTACAATTTTTGCATTTCTCACTACGTAGGCCACAATTTTGCGGAACTTTCTCAATTAGGTAAGAGGGGCTAATTATGTTATGGTCCTGGCAGGGAAATTGAAATTCACTTTCGCCTTCCAGCAACTAAGAGGCAATTATAATTTGCTAGGCGTGGCAGTCAAACTAAGACCCAAAGGCATCATTAGGATTATGAGATGGCCATTATATGATTATTGTCAAACACAAAGGCGAGCTGCGGACAAAGTTTGTCGCCGACTGGCTAAATAAATTTACTGCATCCCGAATAGAAAACTTTGTCATGTGCGTGTGTACGGGCAAAGGCAAAGGAAACTAAAGTGAAGGGTAGTTAGGTGGGTGTGGTTGCTGTGTAAACTGTTTTTACATCTCCTGCAACTAGTTTAGGTTTATTTATTCACTCAAATATACTTTTTTTTTTCTTTTGCTTAAAAATTTACAGTTTGCTGTGATATGTGGCTGAGCGAACAAATTGCTTGGGGTTTTTTGCGTGTGGTAAAAAGTTGGCAGGTACACAAAGCAAGCAGCAAATATTTGGTGCAGAATATCATCAACTTATGGTCAACTTTATGGTTTACTCACAGATTTTCCACTGCTTCTTTAGTTCTTGATACACTGCGAAAACGATTAAAAGCATTAAAACCCATTAAATCCTGCAGATGCGCCCACTAAATCAGTCAAGGCATTCTTTGCATTTTATTTATAGCATACTTTTGTGCGCTTTGCTCAATTATCGCTGACCACAAAAACACCTGTGCGTGTATGAAGCAGCACACTAACCTACTCACCCAGGCACACACACACACACACACAGACAAGCAGATATCAACTCTCTGGGGTCACTTAATGGCGACGCCTAGTCAAGCTCCTGTCCAGTGCAGTGTCTGTGTTTGCTTAGAGTCTCGTCTCTGTCTTCGGTATTTCCCCAACACATCTTTCTACTGACTCTTGTCATCAACTTAATTATGCTGTCAACAAAAAGCTTAGTACGCACTGGCCAGTAAGTCGAGGTCAGCTTTTGACAGCGAAGTGCAAACGAAGTCTTTAAATATTTATTTTAATGTTTATTGACACGCAATGAAATCGACAGTATTTAACCATTTTTAAACATTTGTCTATTTTCCCCCCAATGAATGTGAAAATATATTTTACTTAGTCAGCAGGGATGAGGTTGAAAGATTTAGTGTGTGTTGAGTTATGCTTTTAATCCTCCATATGGTGCTGAATTCTAATCTCAAGCCAGCCAGGCATATTTGATTTATTTACTTAGAACTATGATGAACGTCAACAAAGTTAAATTTTTATGTTTTAGGGCCACAAAATGATGAATGGTTTGTACACATCATGCTATGTCATCAATTATGTTGTTGTTTATACTGTAGAAATTAGCTGCCTTGAAATCCAAAATAAAGGAGAATTGTGATTTTTGTTTTGTTCTTAAACTAATGGAAACTAAACTCACTAAACTCACACAGTGAATCTTATCAGTAAGCGGCATTTAACAGCATTCTGTTAAGCTGACAACAGAGCTCTGTACAAAAATTTCCCAAACAACAGCTAGCAGCATCCCGATTCCTGAAGCTGTCGTCTATTCGTCTTACTGGTTCGGCCAACTCTTGTCAGTTGCAAACGCGAATTCAAGGCGAACGGGTGCTGCCAGCTAATAAGGTTTCGTATTAGAAACAAAAACTTTAAAACAAAAAATTTAAATAAAAATAAATTAAAAAGTGAAATATAAAATCAAAAAAGTGAAATTTAAATTTATGAAAATTTAAAAAAATTACAAAAAAAAGATTTGGTGTGTTTTTTTAAAAAGAAAATATTGACCAAATGTGAGAAAGTTGATGCCAAAAGTCATTCAATTGTGCATTAAAATTTAATTTCACAAATTGACCAAAAATGAGAAATTATGTAAATGGAAAATTAATATACAATCAAAATAAAAATGTCAAAATTTTATGCAATTGTTGAAAACTAAAACGGAGCATACAACTTAAGGGTTATAAAGTCAGGTGAGGAAAAATCAAAACCGTTTTAGTGAATATTTTTCTAAATTTTATGTTGAATAAATATTTTTTGAAATTAACAATTGACTAAAGTTTTGAATGAAACTCTTCATATGAATGCAAATTCGAGTCCGCGAAATTCTAATAATTTCAGCTCGCAGAGTTCAAAAAGTTATTGAAACAGTGCTGTTAAAATTAATAAGAATTAAAATGGTTTTGAATGGAGTTTTCACATTACACAACTAAAAATCACCACTAATTTCTGATACTATTGACTTCTATAAGCATCATCTCACGCCCCGTTTTTTAAATAAAAGCCTAAATTTCCGTTCTATATATACTTTTGTACTAGCAACATGGTTCTACATAAAAATCTACAAAATTCAGCAAATACGGATACAGAAAATAAGTTGCCTTCAACTTAAAATAAAAACAAGAAAATAAGAAGATGTTGTCAAAATTCTTAACAACAAATATTCCAAAAGTTCCTTGAAAGAGTTAAGTTGTTCTCAATCAGATAGTTTTTGTTTTATACAACCACACCAAAACTGGTTTCCGGCAGAGAGAGAGAAAACGAGTTGCGAGTTGGCTATCTTGTTGATCTCTCAACCAAGTATAAGTGGCCCCCTTGATGTGAAACTGCAAAAGTGTACAATGTCTGAATGGGTTAGCGCGTCATTCCATACGTTGTTCGTTATGTGCAGAAGGTGCCGGGTTCAACTTTCAGTCAAGTCCGAACAAATTTTTCTATGTCTTTCTAAAAACCTTAAATGAAACAAGTCGGCTAATGAGAGTGGGTCATTGAAGTTGTTTGTATAGCGGTGTCCGTCTTATACTATGGAATTTGGGTGGAGAAGCAGCAGCATTATTATCCATATTAGTTGCCGCCGGCTCCCTTTCCTTTTAATCCAATAAGGTTCCATTATGTCCCATTATCTAGTTTTCCGAGAAGCCCTCAAAATGTAAGAAATCCGCTTCACACTTGATAGATACAAAATCAATTAAATTTTATTAAGTGTTCTTGAAAACGGAACAATATTAACCCAAATTAAGTTCTTAAAAACGGAACAAAATCAACTTAAATTCAGTTTTTTCTTAATGTGAAAACATTGTACTAGAAATACCGTTCATGCAATGTCTTTAGTAACGTTTCTGCTTACTTGAGTCCAATGTTCTTGGTGTTTTTCCTCAGTATGAGAACACAAATTCAATTGGTTAAGGTCTTAACTTAATTTTTAAATCTCAAAATGCATGTGGTTCTAGTGCACCGCCAAACACACATTCAGATTCACCAAGGATGTCTAGGTTAGGTTAGGTTGCGATGTCTGAGAGCGTCAAGTCGCTCTACCACTTAATCCACTTTGGACCCATTTCGATGCCATATTATTCCACATTCTTCTTCTTCTTCTTTATTGGCCCGATGTTGCATCACAACCGCTTGACGGTCTTGGCCTCTGCAATGAATGCCCTCCACTCGCTTCTGCATTGTGCGAGCTGGCACCAGTTGTTCACACCAAGGTTGGAAATGTGGTGGGCGACCCCTCCTGCCTTGTTCTCCAAAGTCAGCCGCCTTCGCTTTGTACGTCTTTTTTACTGGAGCTTCTTCATCCATCCGGATTACATGTCCTAACCAGTGCAGCCGCTGTTGCTTTATGCGCTTGACTAGACTGATGTCCTTATAGAGCTCATACAGTTCGTGATTCATTCGAATGCGGTATCCATCGCCAACTTTTAAAGGTCCATATATCCTCCGAAGGATTTTTCGCTCGAAAACGCCAATCGCCTCCTCATCCGCTGCTGTCATTGTCCATGCTTCTGCGCCGTATTGCAGGACTGGGATGATGAGCGACTTGTATAGCGCAATTTTTGTTCTTCGAGAAAAGGCTCTGCTCTTGAACTCCCTACTGAGCCCGTAGTAGCATCGGTTTCCAAGAGTAATTCTTCTTCGGATCTCCAGGCTGATGTTGTTGTCGCCGGTAATCATCATCCCGAGGTAGACAAAATCCTCTACAACCTCAAAGTTGTACTCCCCCATAGTAACAAATTGTCCAAGACGCGTAGACTTCTTGTCCGTGGATACTAGGTATTTTGTCTTGTCCTCGTTTACCGCTAAGCCCATCTGTTTAGACTGCTTCTCAATCTCTGAAAACGCCCGCTTACCGCCCGTTCGTTTTTGCCGATAATGTCAATATCATCGGCGTATGCGAGTAGCATTAGATCTTTATAAAGAAATGAGCCCGATCTGTTGGCATTTGGGCACTGGCGCAGTATATATTATATTATATATTATTCCACATTAACCCTTTTTTAATACTGAAAGGGGTCCTTGATACTGAACCGATGTGTGGGCAGAATGAATTTGTGTAGAGCTGGTATCTGTAGCCCGGATGTCTCCGAAAGGTTGAGTAGCAGAGGTTGATCAAGTGTCGTGAGTCTCCTTCTACTCAAGGCGGGGCACTGCCAAAGAAGGTGTTGTACCGATTCCTCCTCTTCTTCGTACCCGCAACTTCTGCAGAAGTCATGGTGAGTGACGCCTGCCAATAAGACAGTGACCCGTGAGGGTTCCCACCAGAAGTGATATGTAATCCCTTCTGTGACGTAACAGTGTGTTAGTACGTTTTTGTTTGAATGTTGGCCACATAAGCCTCGCTACAGAGGAAAGGATTTTCCACCGATCCGTAGCGAGCCGAAGTGATTAAGCTCTTGCCATATCGGCATCCATATCGTGCTCTTCTCTGAAAGGAGCTCGATGGTGGTACCTATTTTATCCAGTTTTTTCGCAGGCTCATTTCCTTCTATATGGCAATGTCCAGGCACCCATATAAGGTGTATACTAAAATGTCGTGCGATCTCATTCAGAGATAAGCGACATTCCGTAAGTGTTTTAGCATTGTTGGTATGTGAGTCAAGCGCTTCAAAGGCGGCTTGACTATTTGAGTATATAACGAGAAGGCCAAGCTAACTTCGTCTGTGCCGAAGTTTTCATACCCTTGCAAATGCTGTTTTTGAAATGTCAGAGTTTAAGAACGCTTATATAAAAATCTTAAAAAATTTTAACTAAAACCCATTTTCCGACAGATAAGCATCTGATTTCGACCAAATTTCGCGAATCTTTTTGAAAACATATCAAATCTCAATATCAAAGAAAGATAAAATTTAAAACAGAAAAGTTTTTCTCACTAAGACACATTATCCGACCGATCGGTCCTATGGCAACCATAAGATATAGTCACCCGATGTCGATCAACTTTTTCAAATTAGTTTGAATGCGTTTAATATTAAGAATCACCGACTTTAAGAACGATTTACTTGAAAACAAAAAAGTTTTTTTCACTAAGACCCATTTTCCGACCGATCGGTCCAATGGCAGCTATATGTTATAGTCATCCGATTTTGTCCAAAATTTGCAAATCTGTTTGAAAACATATAATATTATTTATGGCCGAGTTTTATGACGCTAGCATTGAAAACAAAAAAGTTTTTCAAACTAAGACCCATTTTCCGACCGATGCTTCCTATGACAGCTATACGATATGCTCATCCGATTTGGACCAAAATTTGCAAATCATTTTGATAGCATATAATATTAATAATGGACGAGTTTGAGGACGCTAACATTGAAAACAAAAAAGTTTTCCTCACTAAGACCCATTTTTTGACCGATGGTTCCTATGGCAGCTATAAGATATAGTCCGGACCGGATGATCCGGTCGGTTCCGACATATTAGCAGCGTGCAGTAAAAAGAAGACTCTGTGCAAAATTTCAGCTCGATAGCTTTAAAACTGAGAGACTAGTTTGCGTAGAAACAGACGGACAGACAGACAGACGAATGGACAAAGCTCAATCGACTCAGCTCGTCACCCTGATCAAGAATATATATAGTTTATGGGGTCGGAAATGAATATTTCTCAGCGTTGCAAACTTCTGGGCAAAATTATAATACCCCTTGCAAGGGTATAAAAATGTTTCCTACTTTGACAGTGAGTGTGCTAAGGCAGGTGGCAGCTAGCTGGATGGCTACCACCTTTGCTTGGTACACACCAAAGTAATCAGGAAGGTGGAACGACAAAGTCACTAAGGCAACCCTCTAAAAATATTCCAAACTGCGTTTTTAGTCTTACCAATAAAGCCTTGGTTCGCCATTTTGGTACTAGCAATTCGGGTTATAGCCACAAAATGTCTCTGGTATCTAGATTTAAGCGTCTACTACCGCGAAACTAAAACAAATCGGATTAAGTCGATCTCTATTAAATTGTAGCCTATGCAAGCAAATCTCAACAATACTAGGTTATCAAGTAGATAGAAAAATACACAAAATACTGTAACTGTCTTCCCCAGAACTAAAACAATGAAATTTAATGTATGGAAAATATTTCTAAAACGACAAAAATCACCAGAAATAAAAAAAAACCCTATTTTTGTTTGTGTATGTGTGCTCGCGGCTGTCCAAAACAACAACAACAAATGCAGGGCCTTCCCAATGGGATTGGGCACCTCTGTTTTACACCATTGCTGACAAGAAATATTAGGCAGCAAAATGTGTTTAAAGTATCTATTCTATAATATAATCCCCAATGGGTAGCACTTTTCGAAGAATTTATCAGCACAGAAAGTTATTTTTAAGCAGTAAATATCATGACCTGTGTGAGTCTGTCCGTCTGTCTGTTCCTCTGTATGAACGTACAGATCTCAAAGATGGTAAGAGATAGAGGTTTGAAAGTTTGGAAAAAACGTTATATCTCCCACAGTTTTGTAGACAGATGGATTGTACCTTTTAGGGCCAATTTCTCATCTTCTACATAGAGCTATATTTCACATAAACTTTCAAATAGCAGAGTAAATTATGAAATTATCTGACACATAAAAGCTAGCTAGAAGAAGAGAAATCGGCCCTAAGAGATATCAAGATATCAAGATTATTTAACGATTTGCCGAAGGAATGATAAAGAACGGATGAACTATACTCAAGCTATGACCAAAAGTCAGTTCCCATCAAAGATCTGTTTTGATTTGGTGTGGCAGCCCTGGCCACCTCTGGTCACACCATTCTTCGAGCACCATCCCTACGCAGTAGCAGAACGACACCACAAGCGCCATCCCTGACGCGCAAGTTTCTGGCTCTGGCTCCCGCCAAGGCGGCTGGCGGCAGCATCGCGCTTTACAATCGAACAATAATTGTTAGCTTAAGTTATGTTCAATAAAGTTAGTTACACATTAAAACCTCGTAACTAAATTGGTTACAGTAGTGGCGACATCTATTGGTAAGTTTTGAAATGGTCATAGTAGTGGCTGTTACCGTATGTCAGCTTTAAAAATCAAATGAAAAGCAGCAGCGCTGCTACTGCAGGTACTGAATGTATTACAGTCGGACTTGATCGACTTTTCTACTTTTTTAAAATTTCAACTTTTTGGAATCTTAAATTGGAATTAAGTTGCTATTCTTGATCACTTAGATGATGTATGTTCATTGTAGACTCTACTTTAGAACACCCGAACAACGCAACGCTATGTGTTGCGTTGCGTAGGGCTAAACCAAAAGTATAAAAAAAGAGACAAAATTTCAAATAAATATTCATTCAGCTTCTGGAAGAGGAGCAGTTTATAGTAAGAATTTAAAGAAATATTTGTAGTTTACAAAATACAATAAAACTTTGCCCAACCAATCCTATTTGTTATTGATATTATCTCTCTTATCTTGAAAGTTTTATTAGTCGACTCAAAGAAAACACTTGAAACATCCATTTATTTAAAAGGAGCATATTTGTGAACCTAAAGTTAGGAATTCGGCCAAAGTTAGCCAAAATCCACAACGTTGGTTGGCCCAGTGCCAACCTAAGTTTGAAACAGAAACATATTTTGTCTACACCAAAGTCCCGAGTTCTAAAATGCCACAAAACTGGACCAAGTTAAATAAATCTGCCAGGACCTCTTCAAGTTTAAAGCAATGCTGCAACTGAAGTCTTGCTTTAAGCAAACTCAAATATAATTTATAGTTTAGCAATTGTCAGGCTCTCTACTTTAAATCCCCCTTCTACTCAGTCAGCTATTGTTTTTTGTTGTTAAGCTAAATGCAACAAAGCTGATTTATGACTGAGTTGACACCGCACCAAAAGGGCACAAAAACAACAAAAGACTCAAACACAAACAGGATGACAAATGCGAAAAGAAAATTAATTTCTTGAGCCAGCGCCAAAGACATTGAGAGAGAGAGTAAAATTCAATTGTACGATAAAATAATAGAAAATTAATGGGCCACAAAGTTGAACTAATGTAAAGCGATTTAAAAAAAGAAACAAAAAATATGCTAAATTTAGAACTTTTCAAGTCCATTTCCATTTTGTGGATTTGGGCCATTAAAGCAGCCAGCTTAGAAACAGGACATCCTTAAGCCAACAAAAATTTTATTAACCACAATTAAGTTGTGGTTCCTGGAAATGGATATTGAAAAATTAACAATATTAATGTAATTTTAATAAGAAAGTTTAATAAAAGTTAGGGGGAGAAAGCATTAAAAGACAAAAAGTGTGGGACTCGGAGTTCCTCACCCAAAACCAACCCTACTCTCCGTTTCCCTGTTGCGGAACTACCGATAAGTACTACTTCACAAGGGGGAGATGGCCGGCACTAGATTCCTATCTATTGTCGTTCAGCGCGACGCAAGTACATATAGCATGCCAATTGTTTTGCGAGCTGATTAGGATGTCCATCAAGTCAGTGACTGTGAATGGCCTCCCAATACCTAGGCATAACTCTTCCCGTTCGGCAGCGAATCTCGGACAGTCAAAGAATATATGTTCTGCGTCTTCTATGGTCCGAGCACAGTGTGTACCAAACGGATCTGTCTCATGCTTAAATCTATAGAGATGAGATTTGAAGCATCCTTGTTCGGTCAGTAGCTGTGATAGGAAAAAGTCGGTTTGTCCCTGCTGTCTACCCACCCACGGCTTTATGTCCGCAATTAGTCTTTTTGTCCAGCTGCCATTGATGGTAGTACTCCACCTCGCCTGCCATTGCGTCATCGTCCGCTTTCGTCGATGCTCATCTGTTTTAGTACTTTCCATCATCAAGCGGCACCATTCCTGCTAAGTCTAGGGCAAACTGTAGGTAACTCGGAGAGCACACATCCTGTACGCTCTTTTGCATCCTCGGCTGTATGATGGCACGGTCTTTGTAAGGGCCCATATCGGTGCTGCGTACATTATGATCGACCTGACTACGTTGCAGATCAGCCATCTGCTTCGCTGTCGAGCTCCAGCGATATTTACGCTAGGTGGCTTTTAAAGTTAAGCCTATGGTCCAGCATAACACCCAAGTACTTTATAGCCTCCTTCGATAACATGTGCTGGTCTCCGACTCTGATGTTGGCAGTTTCCACACGTTTCCTGCTGCTAATGAGAACTGCTGCGGTTATATCTGGAGCCAGGCTCAATCCGTTGTCCTCTAGCCAATCGGTCACCCGCACTATCGCGTCGTTGGTTCTACCCTGGACATTCTCCAGTGTTTTGGTTTTGCAGCAAACAACAAAACCTTCGCTCGGAGAGAAAAAGAAAAGAGAACACACTTAAAGTGGTTGTTGCTGAACGCTTAGTCAGATGCTTTTGACCCGGGCAGTGTCATGGATTATAAAGACAAGAAGTGACATGATACTCTTAAATGGAAACAGATTCATTACAGGACCAACTAATAAATGCGAATTGTGCAACACAAATGAGGTAGAGGACATAAATCATTTTCTGGGTAGATGTCCAATACTACGAGAGCACAGAATTTTATGTTTTAGCCAACCTGTCTTAAGCCCAACTCAGATTAGAGACATTTTAAATGATGCGAGCGACACTAATTGGAAGGGCTTAGTAGAGTTTCTGCAACAGGCCACCCAGTATAGGAAACGGATTTTGGCGGAATATTTTTAAAACACAACAACACAAATAATATGAACTAAAGAAATTTGATGGGCCCCTAATCCGACACTAGGTCCCAACGATCCTGTATCTCGCGACGAGCGGGGAAGCAGGGTGTAGTAAGACTTTTTGTATGGTATCTAGGGAACCCTCAAATAAAATAAAACTAAACTCAACAAAGTAATAGAAGCGAATTCTCCGACTGACGACATATAGTCATAGTCGAGTACTATTTAAAACCTCTAGCAATTAGATATGTTATATTTTCTTTTTAAATTTTGTGTATAAAGAATGTGTATAATTGGTTTTAAATAAATTTATTATTATTGTTGTATTTCTAGCCATAAGCTGTGCGTGAGGTCTATACGCACAGATCTTCCTTTGCGTTAAACAACAACGAGCAACAACATGCGCAGCGTGCTCAATAGGATTACCGATTCAGCACAATTTGAAATAGGCAACGCTAAAAATGTCACTGAAAAAGAATTTTCAGCATTCAGCAACACGCCAAAAACAAACAGATTTAACTTGCAACAAATTGGAAAAACATACCTCAAAAACCATAGCATAATTTCAGGCTGAATTTCATAAACAGAAAATCTCAGGCTGAAAGTTTAATTCTCAAGTCTTTATTCGGCCAAGTCGACCGTTTAAATAGAGAGTTTGACTAGAGCTTAAAGTGTGAAAAACAACAACGTCTGCTGATGAGTGAATTGTGGTTAATTCCGAAACAGCCTGTCCAGACTTACCAATTGCTATTCCGAAATGTTGTGAGTTATCTCTGTTTAAAAATGGTATTGATTTGTATTAAATTATAATCAATCCTGTCCTTTGAGCCAGCACAAACAAAAAACTTTGAGAAATATAAAACTATTTCATATTTATAGCTTAAATACTTTTGGAGATATACCTATAGATGGGAACCATTTGGAACTAATTGCTTTATAACTCGCTCGGAAAACTATTTATTAGAACGAGCTGGCTATGATGACTAAAGCTGATAAGGTGAAAAAAAGTAAAGGGCCGTGGGATACGAGTTTTACGAGGAAAAATGTGATCGTTTAAGTGATTTTGTGGAATACAGTCCAGGACTTTTGAAGGGAAAAGCGAAGGGAAAAAACACAAAAAAAGTTTGTGAGCTACTTTGTATTGATTATCAAGTACTGAGTATCGAATACTTAGTATAAAGTACCGAGTATCCAGTACTGAGTAAAGATTACTGAGTTTCGAGCACTGAGTATCCAGTTTAAAGTATCAAGTACTGGGTATCAAGTACTGAGTATCAAGTACTGAGTATCGTGTACTATGTATGGAATTCTGAATATCGAACACTGATTATCGAAAACTGAGTATAGAGTTTTGAATATCGAATACTGAGTATTAAGTACTGAGTATCAAGTACGGAGTATCGAGTTTTGAGTATCAAGTACTGGGTATCAAACATTGAGTATCGAGTTTTGAGTACCGAATACTGAGTAAGAACACTAGATACCTGTTAAGAATACCCAGTATCATCGAGTATTGAGAAATGAGAATCCAGTAAAGAGAATTAAGAAACGATTATATACAATCGAGAATATATTGAGAATAGAGCAGCTATGGTCATCGGATCTCCCCTGGGGGCGAAGACATTTCGCTATTTACACATACACAAACCGAACGCATTCCGAAGCTGAGGAGAAGAGAGCAAAAAGCCTTTCAGTCGCTTGTTAGCCTTTGAAGCGGTCAGGTCGAAGCAAGCTCACGGCGCTTTATTTTCGCACACCAATACACTCTCACTCGATACTGGAATAAAGTATCGAGAATAGATAATATGATAAATCAGATTTCTCTTCGTAAAGAGCTTCGCTCCTACAGGCCGTGTCAAGACACCCACTCTATTTTGTAGGTATGCTTTTGTGTGTGCACCTCAGTCCACTGATTGTGTTCAAACATGAACAAATGTTCATACATGAACATGAGACGAGACCGATCATAACTCAGCATCATAAATATGTCATTAGATTTAATTAAGGTTGCTTTCAAGGATAAGACAAACCACTTGAAAGGGCATGCACTTAACATGCATCGTGGAAGGCAATGTGTAGTCCTTCCACGAATGCATTTCTATATTTACATACACGGATGTGACTACACTCACATCCTTAAGATAAGATTAGAAATAAGGGATGAGAATTTATGAATAAAAGGACCTCGCTCAGACTGAGCAGGTTAGTACAATTGAAACCTGCAACAAGCGTGCTCAATAAAAGTGTATAAGTCCATACAGATTGCAATGCATGTTTGTAAAATATGTAACAATTGAAATGCGTTCTCAATTTCTTTCTCTCTTACTGACTTTCACCAATCAGGCCTTTAAGTTCACGCACTTGCTGAAAAAACAAAATTTTTTGAGCGAATTCAATTTCTTTCTGTAAATTCAACACTTTAAAGCTTAGCCCACATTACATTTTTTTTTGGGCAATTAAGTACACGTTTCAGTTGCTTTTTTTCTTTCTAATTTTGTAAACCTATCACAGATTTAACCTTTCACGATCTGACATCTTTATGACAAGGTTTGCCCTACTCTCTTTGTCCTTTTTGTGTGTGTGTGTATGAATGTTGTCTCTCCTCTGCACAGGGCGAAACAAATGTTAAGTCAAAGCCGACGGGCGCCATGTGTTTTGTGATTTGGGTATAGGCCACGAGCGTTAACCTCAATGGTCAGCGTTTTAGTCAGATTTTTGTCTAAAAAATTTTTATGCAAATGCCAACAAAAAGACAAAGGAATTGTTTGGAGTGCGAGATAAGAGGGGGGGTGTGCTGCTTAAAGTAGTAGCTGCACTGTGGCTTCTTTAAATTCCTTTCCAGCTACCAATTTGACATACAAATTAGACCAAAGATAGGGAGAGACATAGCGAGACAATATGTAACCATTTTGGCCAAATTCCGAACACGTTCGCGCTGTACACAGCTTCGCTGACTGCCGGACTGACTGTCTGTTCAGGGTGTACAATTTCATTTCATTTGTAAAAATTGCATATTTTGCAGTACATTGAAAATAATCAAGTTGCCAAGCTGCGAGGATTTCTTGTATTTTATTCCGGGTTTGTTTGCATGCAAAATGAGATTTTAGCTAGAGTATGAATATGGCCAAAGCTGCTGCATAAAGTTTTTTTTTTTTATAGTAAATTCAATTATGTAAATCGGGCCAGTGGATGGGGAGAATTGTAGTATGCAGTTAAGAGGTGAAATTGTTTAGCTTTGTTGGGAAAACATAATTGATTTTAGTCAAAGTGTTTGTTTAGCCGGCGTCAAAGTCAACGATTGATTACACTAGGCAACAAGTTCGAATAAATTGAAGTATTGGTTCAATCTGTTTTCGGAAATTGTCCATCACGTCTAGATTTTTGTTTTTTAACTGATAATATCGCCCCAAGGAGGGGCATAGGGCGAAAACAAGAGGTCTCCAACGATTCCTGACAGTAGCCAGGTGCCTTAGTTCGCTCCAACTTGTATGGGTCTCTGCATGGATTCTGCGCATCCAAGTCTAACGGGGACGACCTCTTTGCCGGCTGCCTAGTGGGTTCCATTGCAGAGCCATCTTCGCGATGTTGTCATTTTCTCTCCTTAAAGTGTGCCCAATCCAGTTCCAATTCCGCCTCTTTATCTCTCTTTATCTATCAGAAGATTTTCATTTCTAATGCTGAGGGGCCAAAAATATGCGGCAGACTATTCTCAGGCATTTGTTCACAAAGGTTTGGAGTTTCGTGCTTATACCAAGGTATAATCAGAGATCAGAGATAGGTATGACCAGCCAGTTTTCTAAGCTATATAGTAACACCGACTTTACACTGGTGTGAAAGATTCGCAGTTTCGTTTTCAGCGATAGGGAGCGGAAGCGCTACATCCGGTTTAGCTTTCGAAATGCGTGCTCCACATCTGTCATTCAACCGCCATCTTTCGCAATAACACTCCCCAGATAGTAGAATTTGTCGACATCCTCGATGTTTATGAGCCTGCCACGCTTAGGGGACGTACTAGGGGTTTGTACCCGCATCAGCTTAGTCTTGGAGATATTGATAAACAACAAATAGCATAGAGTTTGTTTTATTCTCCACTGAATACCATTCCGCACCTCGTTATTTGTGCGCTTGAAAACATCATCTTGGACAGAACACATCCTTGCCGTACGCCGTTGTTTACGGGACTTGTTTAAGTTACTGCCTTTCCAGAGAAAGGTGATCAGATTTATGATACCCTCTGGGATGCCGCAGTTATGGAGAAAACTCCAAATGGAATCCCTCTTGATAGTATCAAATGCTCGCTCAAAGTCCACAAACAGTAGATAAAGTGGAGACCTCAAAGTCCGTTGACTGCTCCACGATTATCCGCAAGGTGTTAATGTGGTCTACACAGGATTGTTGGGCCTGAAACCATTTTGATGCGTAGTCATCTTTGAAGAATTCTCTCCATCGAAAAAGTTGGTCAGATATAGCGGTAATATTACTGCCATCTAATTTTTCCAAAATTTTGATTAGAATTCAATACAAAATACTAACCTACTGTTGTGTTTTAGCATAGCATACTTTTGGGCAGTAGAAAATTTGTTAATTCTGAAGATATGTATTCAAAATGGTACATCTTTGCTTACAAAAATTATAGAATTGTTTGGAATAGCTTTTTTTAAAGTTAATTAGCTGTTTTTTCTAATAATATCAAAACAAAATAATTCATTCCCCAAAAAAGTTCCTAAAAAGAGTCGAAATAGGTCGAACTTTATGCAATAATCTAGACGTGACCATTTAGGAAAATAGACTCGTGTTCAGCACATGAAAATCATCTAGAAATACCACCAAATCTTCAATATACTGGAAAAAATCGATTTTTGTTGTCAATAATCAACACAAATTAACAAAGATTTCAACCTTTGTTAAGTCACTGTTTAGTCAATGCAAAGTCACTGTTTAGTCACGGTTAAGTCACTGTTTAGTCACTGTTTAGTCACTGTTAAGTCACTATTTAGTCACTGTTAGCTCACTTTTAAGACACTGTTTAGTCACTGCTTAGTCCCAGTTAAGTCACTGTTTAGTGACTGTAAAGTCACTGTCAAGTCACTGTTAAGTCACTAATTAGTCACTGTCAAGCTACTAAGCTCAGTAACTGTCAATTCACTGTTAAGTCACTATTTAGTCACTGTCAAGTCACTGTTAAGTCACTGTCAAGTCACTGTCAAGTCACTGTCAAGTCACTGTCAAGTCACTGTCAAGTCACTGTCAAGTTACTAAGTTCAATAACTGTCAAGTCACTGCTAAGTCACTGTTTAGTCTCTGTCAAGTCACTGTTTAGTCACTGTCAAGTCACTGTTAAGTCACTAATTAGTCACTGTCAAGTTACTAAGTACAGTAACTGTCAAGTCACTGTTAATTTACTGTTTAGTCACTGTTAAGTAACTGTTTAGTCACTGTTAAGTCACTAATTAGTCACTTATTAGTCACTGTCAAGTTTCTAAGTTCAATAACTGTCAAGTCACTGTTAATTCACTGTTTAGTCACTGTTAATTCACTGTTTAGTCACAGTTAAGTAACTGTTTAGTCACTGTTAAGTCACTAATTAGTCACTTATTAGTCACTGTCAAGTTTCTAAGTTCAGTAACTGTCAAGTCACTGTTAAGTCACTGTTTAGTCACTGTTAAGTAATTATTTAGTCACTGTTAAGTCACTAATTAGTCACTAATTAGTCACTGTCAAGTTACTAAGTTTAGTAACTGTCAAGTCACTGTTAAGTCACTGTTGAGTCACTGTCAAGTCACTGTTAAATCACAGTTTAGTTACTGTAAAGTAACTGTCAAGTCATTGTTAAGTCACTAATTAGTCACTGTCAAGTTACTAATTTCAGTAACTGTCAAGTCACTGTTAAGTCACAGTTTAATCACTGTCAAGTCACTGTTAAGTCACTGTTTAGTCACTGTCAAGTCACTGTTAAGTCACTAATTAGTCACTGTCAACTTACTAAGTTCAGTAACTGTCAAGTCACTGTTAAGTCACAGTTTAGTCACTGTCAAGTCACTGTTAAGTCATCTCCCCGACACTGATGTTTCACCTCAAAAAAAGTGCCATTGTTTTTAATTTTAACCATTTTGTTTTGTCAATTTCAATTGCATTTTAAAACTAGTTTGTCAACTGCCACTCACTTTCTCTTTCAGTTCAGCCTTTTACTCTATTTGTTTGCTCTGCCTAATTAATTGTTACTGTCTGTTTCCCTTCTCTGTTGACTTTTTTTTTTTTTTGCTTTTGCTTTTGACAAAATGAAAATTAGAAAACTTTTCCGACTTTTCTCACTGAACTATAACCCCACATGAACATGATGCACCCTAATTGGTTGATGATCAGACACGAACCGAACAGAAGCTAGAAGCTAGAAAGTTGCTTTACAATTTTTGCATTTCTCACTACGTAGGCCACAATTTTGCGGAACTTTCTCAATTAGGTAAGAGGGGCTAATTATGTTATGGTCCTGGCAGGGAAATTGAAATTCACTTTCGCCTTCCAGCAACTAAGAGGCAATTATAATTTGCTAGGCGTGGCAGTCAAACTAAGACCCAAAGGCATCATTAGGATTATGAGATGGCCATTATATGATTATTGTCAAACACAAAGGCGAGCTGCGGACAAAGTTTGTCGCCGACTGGCTAAATAAATTTACTGCATCCCGAATAGAAAACTTTGTCATGTGCGTGTGTACGGGCAAAGGCAAAGGAAACTAAAGTGAAGGGTAGTTAGGTGGGTGTGGTTGCTGTGTAAACTGTTTTTACATCTCCTGCAACTAGTTTAGGTTTATTTATTCACTCAAATATACTTTTTTTTTTCTTTTGCTTAAAAATTTACAGTTTGCTGTGATATGTGGCTGAGCGAACAAATTGCTTGGGGTTTTTTGCGTGTGGTAAAAAGTTGGCAGGTACACAAAGCAAGCAGCAAATATTTGGTGCAGAATATCATCAACTTATGGTCAACTTTATGGTTTACTCACAGATTTTCCACTGCTTCTTTAGTTCTTGATACACTGCGAAAACGATTAAAAGCATTAAAACCCATTAAATCCTGCAGATGCGCCCACTAAATCAGTCAAGGCATTCTTTGCATTTTATTTATAGCATACTTTTGTGCGCTTTGCTCAATTATCGCTGACCACAAAAACACCTGTGCGTGTATGAAGCAGCACACTAACCTACTCACCCAGGCACACACACACACACACACAGACAAGCAGATATCAACTCTCTGGGGTCACTTAATGGCGACGCCTAGTCAAGCTCCTGTCCAGTGCAGTGTCTGTGTTTGCTTAGAGTCTCGTCTCTGTCTTCGGTATTTCCCCAACACATCTTTCTACTGACTCTTGTCATCAACTTAATTATGCTGTCAACAAAAAGCTTAGTACGCACTGGCCAGTAAGTCGAGGTCAGCTTTTGACAGCGAAGTGCAAACGAAGTCTTTAAATATTTATTTTAATGTTTATTGACACGCAATGAAATCGACAGTATTTAACCATTTTTAAACATTTGTCTATTTTCCCCCCAATGAATGTGAAAATATATTTTACTTAGTCAGCAGGGATGAGGTTGAAAGATTTAGTGTGTGTTGAGTTATGCTTTTAATCCTCCATATGGTGCTGAATTCTAATCTCAAGCCAGCCAGGCATATTTGATTTATTTACTTAGAACTATGATGAACGTCAACAAAGTTAAATTTTTATGTTTTAGGGCCACAAAATGATGAATGGTTTGTACACATCATGCTATGTCATCAATTATGTTGTTGTTTATACTGTAGAAATTAGCTGCCTTGAAATCCAAAATAAAGGAGAATTGTGATTTTTGTTTTGTTCTTAAACTAATGGAAACTAAACTCACTAAACTCACACAGTGAATCTTATCAGTAAGCGGCATTTAACAGCATTCTGTTAAGCTGACAACAGAGCTCTGTACAAAAATTTCCCAAACAACAGCTAGCAGCATCCCGATTCCTGAAGCTGTCGTCTATTCGTCTTACTGGTTCGGCCAACTCTTGTCAGTTGCAAACGCGAATTCAAGGCGAACGGGTGCTGCCAGCTAATAAGGTTTCGTATTAGAAACAAAAACTTTAAAACAAAAAATTTAAATAAAAATAAATTAAAAAGTGAAATATAAAATCAAAAAAGTGAAATTTAAATTTATGAAAATTTAAAAAAATTACAAAAAAAAGATTTGGTGTGTTTTTTTAAAAAGAAAATATTGACCAAATGTGAGAAAGTTGATGCCAAAAGTCATTCAATTGTGCATTAAAATTTAATTTCACAAATTGACCAAAAATGAGAAATTATGTAAATGGAAAATTAATATACAATCAAAATAAAAATGTCAAAATTTTATGCAATTGTTGAAAACTAAAACGGAGCATACAACTTAAGGGTTATAAAGTCAGGTGAGGAAAAATCAAAACCGTTTTAGTGAATATTTTTCTAAATTTTATGTTGAATAAATATTTTTTGAAATTAACAATTGACTAAAGTTTTGAATGAAACTCTTCATATGAATGCAAATTCGAGTCCGCGAAATTCTAATAATTTCAGCTCGCAGAGTTCAAAAAGTTATTGAAACAGTGCTGTTAAAATTAATAAGAATTAAAATGGTTTTGAATGGAGTTTTCACATTACACAACTAAAAATCACCACTAATTTCTGATACTATTGACTTCTATAAGCATCATCTCACGCCCCGTTTTTTAAATAAAAGCCTAAATTTCCGTTCTATATATACTTTTGTACTAGCAACATGGTTCTACATAAAAATCTACAAAATTCAGCAAATACGGATACAGAAAATAAGTTGCCTTCAACTTAAAATAAAAACAAGAAAATAAGAAGATGTTGTCAAAATTCTTAACAACAAATATTCCAAAAGTTCCTTGAAAGAGTTAAGTTGTTCTCAATCAGATAGTTTTTGTTTTATACAACCACACCAAAACTGGTTTCCGGCAGAGAGAGAGAAAACGAGTTGCGAGTTGGCTATCTTGTTGATCTCTCAACCAAGTATAAGTGGCCCCCTTGATGTGAAACTGCAAAAGTGTACAATGTCTGAATGGGTTAGCGCGTCATTCCATACGTTGTTCGTTATGTGCAGAAGGTGCCGGGTTCAACTTTCAGTCAAGTCCGAACAAATTTTTCTATGTCTTTCTAAAAACCTTAAATGAAACAAGTCGGCTAATGAGAGTGGGTCATTGAAGTTGTTTGTATAGCGGTGTCCGTCTTATACTATGGAATTTGGGTGGAGAAGCAGCAGCATTATTATCCATATTAGTTGCCGCCGGCTCCCTTTCCTTTTAATCCAATAAGGTTCCATTATGTCCCATTATCTAGTTTTCCGAGAAGCCCTCAAAATGTAAGAAATCCGCTTCACACTTGATAGATACAAAATCAATTAAATTTTATTAAGTGTTCTTGAAAACGGAACAATATTAACCCAAATTAAGTTCTTAAAAACGGAACAAAATCAACTTAAATTCAGTTTTTTCTTAATGTGAAAACATTGTACTAGAAATACCGTTCATGCAATGTCTTTAGTAACGTTTCTGCTTACTTGAGTCCAATGTTCTTGGTGTTTTTCCTCAGTATGAGAACACAAATTCAATTGGTTAAGGTCTTAACTTAATTTTTAAATCTCAAAATGCATGTGGTTCTAGTGCACCGCCAAACACACATTCAGATTCACCAAGGATGTCTAGGTTAGGTTAGGTTGCGATGTCTGAGAGCGTCAAGTCGCTCTACCACTTAATCCACTTTGGACCCATTTCGATGCCATATTATTCCACATTCTTCTTCTTCTTCTTTATTGGCCCGATGTTGCATCACAACCGCTTGACGGTCTTGGCCTCTGCAATGAATGCCCTCCACTCGCTTCTGCATTGTGCGAGCTGGCACCAGTTGTTCACACCAAGGTTGGAAATGTGGTGGGCGACCCCTCCTGCCTTGTTCTCCAAAGTCAGCCGCCTTCGCTTTGTACGTCTTTGTTACTGGAGCTTCTTCATCCATCCGGATTACATGTCCTAACCAGTGCAGCCGCTGTTGCTTTATGCGCTTGACTAGACTGATGTCCTTATAGAGCTCATACAGTTCGTAATTCATTCGAATGCGGTATCCATCGCCAACTTTTAAAGGTCCATATATCCTCCGAAGGATTCTTCGCTCGAAAACGCCAATCGCCCCTTCATCCGCTGCTGTCATTGTCCATGCTTCTGCGCCGTATTGCAGGACTGGGATGATGAGCGACTTGTATAGCGCAATTTTTGTTCTTCGAGAAAAGGCTCTGCTCTTGAACTCCCTACTGAGCCCGTAGTAGCATTGGTTTCCAAGAGTAATTCGTCTTCGGATCTCCAGGCTGATGTTGTTGTCGCCGGTAATCATTCGTCCCGAGGTAGACAAAATCCTCTACAACCTCAAAGTTGTACTCCCCCATAGTAACAAATTGTCCAAGACGCGTAGACTTCTTGTCCGTGGATACTAGGTATTTTGTCTTGTCCTCGTTTACCGCTAAGCCCATCTGTTTAGACTGCTTCTCAATCTCTGAAAACGCCCTGCTAATGTCAATATCATCGGCGTATGCGAGTAGCATTAGATCTTTATAAAGAAATGAGCCCGATCTGTTGGCATTTGGGCACTGGCGCAGTATATATTATATTATATATTATTCCACATTAACCCTTTTTTAATACTGAAAGGGGTCCTTGATACTGAACCGATGTGTGGGCAGAATGAATTTGTGTAGAGCTGGTATCTGTAGCCCGGATGTCTCCGAAAGGTTGAGTAGCAGAGGTTGATCAAGTGTCGTGAGTCTCCTTCTACTCAAGGCGGGGCACTGCCAAAGAAGGTGTTGTACCGATTCCTCCTCTTCTTCGTACCCGCAACTTCTGCAGAAGTCATGGTGAGTGACGCCTGCCAATAAGACAGTGACCCGTGAGGGTTCCCACCAGAAGTGATATGTAATCCCTTCTGTGACGTAACAGTGTGTTAGTACGTTTTTGTTTGAATGTTGGCCACATAAGCCTCGCTACAGAGGAAAGGATTTTCCACCGATCCGTAGCGAGCCGAAGTGATTAAGCTCTTGCCATATCGGCATCCATATCGTGCTCTTCTCTGAAAGGAGCTCGATGGTGGTACCTATTTTATCCAGTTTTTTCGCAGGCTCATTTCCTTCTATATGGCAATGTCCAGGCACCCATATAAGGTGTATACTAAAATGTCGTGCGATCTCATTCAGAGATAAGCGACATTCCGTAAGTGTTTTAGCATTGTTGGTATGTGAGTCAAGCGCTTCAAAGGCGGCTTGACTATTTGAGTATATAACGAGAAGGCCAAGCTAACTTCGTCTGTGCCGAAGTTTTCATACCCTTGCAAATGCTGTTTTTGAAATGTCAGAGTTTAAGAACGCTTATATAAAAATCTTAAAAAATTTTAACTAAAACCCATTTTCCGACAGATAAGCATCTGATTTCGACCAAATTTCGCGAATCTTTTTGAAAACATATCAAATCTCAATATCAAAGAAAGATAAAATTTAAAACAGAAAAGTTTTTCTCACTAAGACACATTATCCGACCGATCGGTCCTATGGCAACCATAAGATATAGTCACCCGATGTCGATCAACTTTTTCAAATTAGTTTGAATGCGTTTAATATTAAGAATCACCGACTTTAAGAACGATTTACTTGAAAACAAAAAAGTTTTTTTCACTAAGACCCATTTTCCGACCGATCGGTCCAATGGCAGCTATATGTTATAGTCATCCGATTTTGTCCAAAATTTGCAAATCTGTTTGAAAACATATAATATTATTTATGGCCGAGTTTTATGACGCTAGCATTGAAAACAAAAAAGTTTTTCAAACTAAGACCCATTTTCCGACCGATGCTTCCTATGACAGCTATACGATATGCTCATCCGATTTGGACCAAAATTTGCAAATCATTTTGATAGCATATAATATTAATAATGGACGAGTTTGAGGACGCTAACATTGAAAACAAAAAAGTTTTCCTCACTAAGACCCATTTTTTGACCGATGGTTCCTATGGCAGCTATAAGATATAGTCCGGACCGGATGATCCGGTCGGTTCCGACATATTAGCAGCGTGCAGTAAAAAGAAGACTCTGTGCAAAATTTCAGCTCGATAGCTTTAAAACTGAGAGACTAGTTTGCGTAGAAACAGACGGACAGACAGACAGACGAATGGACAAAGCTCAATCGACTCAGCTCGTCACCCTGATCAAGAATATATATAGTTTATGGGGTCGGAAATGAATATTTCTCAGCGTTGCAAACTTCTGGGCAAAATTATAATACCCCTTGCAAGGGTATAAAAATGTTTCCTACTTTGACAGTGAGTGTGCTAAGGCAGGTGGCAGCTAGCTGGATGGCTACCACCTTTGCTTGGTACACACCAAAGTAATCAGGAAGGTGGAACGACAAAGTCACTAAGGCAACCCTCTAAAAATATTCCAAACTGCGTTTTTAGTCTTACCAATAAAGCCTTGGTTCGCCATTTTGGTACTAGCAATTCGGGTTATAGCCACAAAATGTCTCTGGTATCTAGATTTAAGCGTCTACTACCGCGAAACTAAAACAAATCGGATTAAGTCGATCTCTATTAAATTGTAGCCTATGCAAGCAAATCTCAACAATACTAGGTTATCAAGTAGATAGAAAAATACACAAAATACTGTAACTGTCTTCCCCAGAACTAAAACAATGAAATTTAATGTATGGAAAATATTTCTAAAACGACAAAAATCACCAGAAATAAAAAAAAACCCTATTTTTGTTTGTGTATGTGTGCTCGCGGCTGTCCAAAACAACAACAACAAATGCAGGGCCTTCCCAATGGGATTGGGCACCTCTGTTTTACACCATTGCTGACAAGAAATATTAGGCAGCAAAATGTGTTTAAAGTATCTATTCTATAATATAATCCCCAATGGGTAGCACTTTTCGAAGAATTTATCAGCACAGAAAGTTATTTTTAAGCAGTAAATATCATGACCTGTGTGAGTCTGTCCGTCTGTCTGTTCCTCTGTATGAACGTACAGATCTCAAAGATGGTAAGAGATAGAGGTTTGAAAGTTTGGAAAAAACGTTATATCTCCCACAGTTTTGTAGACAGATGGATTGTACCTTTTAGGGCCAATTTCTCATCTTCTACATAGAGCTATATTTCACATAAACTTTCAAATAGCAGAGTAAATTATGAAATTATCTGACACATAAAAGCTAGCTAGAAGAAGAGAAATCGGCCCTAAGAGATATCAAGATATCAAGATTATTTAACGATTTGCCGAAGGAATGATAAAGAACGGATGAACTATACTCAAGCTATGACCAAAAGTCAGTTCCCATCAAAGATCTGTTTTGATTTGGTGTGGCAGCCCTGGCCACCTCTGGTCACACCATTCTTCGAGCACCATCCCTACGCAGTAGCAGAACGACACCACAAGCGCCATCCCTGACGCGCAGTTTCTGGCTTGGCTCCCGCCAAGGCGGCTGGCGGCAGCATCGCGCTTTACAATCGAACAATAATTGTTAGCTTAAGTTATGTTCAATAAAGTTAGTTACACATTAAAACCTCGTAACTAAATTGGTTACAGTAGTGGCGACATCTATTGGTAAGTTTTGAAATGGTCATAGTAGTGGCTGTTACCGTATGTCAGCTTTAAAAATCAAATGAAAAGCAGCAGCGCTGCTACTGCAGGTACTGAATGTATTACAGTCGGACTTGATCGACTTTTCTACTTTTTTAAAATTTCAACTTTTTGGAATCTTAAATTGGAATTAAGTTGCTATTCTTGATCACTTAGATGATGTATGTTCATTGTAGACTCTACTTTAGAACACCCGAACAACGCAACGCTATGTGTTGCGTTGCGTAGGGCTAAACCAAAAGTATAAAAAAAGAGACAAAATTTCAAATAAATATTCATTCAGCTTCTGGAAGAGGAGCAGTTTATAGTAAGAATTTAAAGAAATATTTGTAGTTTACAAAATACAATAAAACTTTGCCCAACCAATCCTATTTGTTATTGATATTATCTCTCTTATCTTGAAAGTTTTATTAGTCGACTCAAAGAAAACACTTGAAACATCCATTTATTTAAAAGGAGCATATTTGTGAACCTAAAGTTAGGAATTCGGCCAAAGTTAGCCAAAATCCACAACGTTGGTTGGCCCAGTGCCAACCTAAGTTTGAAACAGAAACATATTTTGTCTACACCAAAGTCCCGAGTTCTAAAATGCCACAAAACTGGACCAAGTTAAATAAATCTGCCAGGACCTCTTCAAGTTTAAAGCAATGCTGCAACTGAAGTCTTGCTTTAAGCAAACTCAAATATAATTTATAGTTTAGCAATTGTCAGGCTCTCTACTTTAAATCCCCCTTCTACTCAGTCAGCTATTGTTTTTTGTTGTTAAGCTAAATGCAACAAAGCTGATTTATGACTGAGTTGACACCGCACCAAAAGGGCACAAAAACAACAAAAGACTCAAACACAAACAGGATGACAAATGCGAAAAGAAAATTAATTTCTTGAGCCAGCGCCAAAGACATTGAGAGAGAGAGTAAAATTCAATTGTACGATAAAATAATAGAAAATTAATGGGCCACAAAGTTGAACTAATGTAAAGCGATTTAAAAAAAGAAACAAAAAATATGCTAAATTTAGAACTTTTCAAGTCCATTTCCATTTTGTGGATTTGGGCCATTAAAGCAGCCAGCTTAGAAACAGGACATCCTTAAGCCAACAAAA